>JAJEOU010002832.1:3625622-4198122 GCA_021534815.1 Acrocephalus arundinaceus | reverse complement strand
GAGATGTCCAGCTGTGCTTTATTGCCCCTGTTAACACCCAAGAGCTGTGCAGGAGTGCAGCTCCCAGGCTGGTGCTGCTTTTCCTGTCAGGGCAAGGCCAGTTAGCCCAATGACTCTGCAGGGATTGATTAAACAATGCATCTTGACAAGCCCTGCAACATCCCTGCGAGATAATCAGCCCTCTGGGAACTTTTAAGATTACCACCACAAGGCTTGGCTCCCCCTGGGTGTATTTATCACATGGGAGCCTCACCAGTGAGTGGTGCTTTAAATAGACAGCAGTTTGTGTTAGAAATATTTTTGCTGCTACTGGTGTGGTGCCTCGGAACATTCATCTGCTCTGCTTGGCTTGCCATCAAAGGAGACAGCAAAGCCACACTGCTGGCTTTAAATCTACTTCTTGAGGTTAATATTGCTTTCCATCAACACCCAGGTGCAAGCAGAGCTCCCCGTGTTACCTCTCCCATCACATTGACCCTGGCAGTCAGAAACACTGCAGGGCTGCCAGGGGTCAGTGCCCAGCACTGACAATTCATCCTTTGCTATAAAGCAGTCAGCAGGTGAGAAGCTCTCCTAAAAATCACCTAATGAACTGAGATAGTGTGGCAAAGAAGTGATTCTTTCTGAGGAAGTTATAATAAAATTATTAGGTTATAATTAAAATTATAATAAAATTATTAGGTGTGAAATCTTCCAAACACTTTCCCCTCCCTATAAACTGTTCACTTTCCCACTAACAACATAAAGAGACAAAAAACTGACCAAGTGTTCCAAGTTTTGTCTTGGAAGTTTTCATTTCGATTCTTGTTCTCTTCTGTTAGTGTTTGTTAGTAAATCCATGTTTGTACCCTTAAAGTTTGAGCCTGCTTTGCTTTTCTCCTAATCCTATCTCACAGCAGGAAAAGAGTAAATAATTCTAGTAGACACTCAAACTGCTACACCAATTTTAGAAAACAAAAATTAGCAAACGTGAAACCTCTACAGATGTAGTCAGTGCCAGCTTGTTTCCCACACTCTGCCAGAGAGAAGAGTTTTGCATGACTTCACGGTGCAAATCTGTTTTACAAACTCATTTCTGGTGTGGCAGAGAGGAAAGGAAAGAGCCTTGTGTACCCCATAGCAGGAGGTTTTCCAACAGCATGCAACAGCTGCACGTGTCAGAGGGGGACAAAAAGGGGCTGGCTGCATGTCTGTCACCCCTGCAGCAAGGCTGTGCTGCCTCCTGTGCTTTCCTTACCCTTCACTTCCTACACACACTTGAGCTGATCTTGTCTCTGCTCTGGTGGAAGGTGAACATCAAGTCAGCTGCTGAAAAGTTCCTGTGCTGGAATCCCATTTCTCTGCTTGTTTTTGCACCTTTTTAGAGCAGAAGGGAATAGCAGAAGTGAAACCATCATTCTCCATGTGGGCTGATAATGTTGTCACATGAGGAATTCTTGGCAGAGCTCGAGCATGGGGTCGTGTCACTCGTGTCTCTGTGGCTCCTGGATGAAGCGAGGCTGCACAGGCAGCCCAAAGCCTGGGCAAACCATTTTCCCATCTGTCTGCAAAAAACCTCTGTGGGCAGCCCCTGAGTAACTCAAACTCTTTCAATTAAAAAAAAAAAAAAGCTAATTGAGGTTAGCAATTAGCCCGCTGTTTCAGTGAGCTTTGGCTGGGGTTGAAGGCAAGTCCATGTGCAGTACCTGGGAGACACCTGAAATAGATGTAAAAGAATAGATATTAAAAAAATAGATACAAAAGAATAGATATTAAAAGAATAGATATAAAAGAATAGATACAAAAAAAAAGATATAAAAGAATAGGTATTTTAAAAAATAGATATAAAAGAGCTGCTGCTCAGCAGCACTAATGAGGCTTTGGAAAAGCTGCTCTGGCATTGATGCCTGAAGTTTGAGCTTTCATATTTTCAGTTCTGTGCTGCCCAGGGTGCAGTTCTGAGCTCACAGTCAGTGTCACTCAGCTCTCTGCACACAGCAGGGACACAAAACAAATCCTTGTCCTGCTGCACACCAAGGACAACTTTCAGCCCAACAGCACAAACAAGGGTGGCTGGAGGGAGGAACAAGAAGGATGGGAGCTCACAGCCTGGAGCTGGAATTGGACAATTAAACTCCAATGTGCAAATGGACCAAAACTTATAAAAATGTGAGACCTCATGACTGTTTGTCCAATTTATGACCATTTTGGGTCCACCTTGGGTGTATCCCTGGTCAGGCCCTGTCCTGGCCAAGGTGGATCCTGGAGGCCTTTCAGTAAATCCCTACTTTATTCTCCAGCTCTGTCCAGTCTCTGTTCCATCTCAGCCTTCCCAAGGCTGCACTGCTGTGCTTCCCAAGTGCCCTCCTGCTTCCTCCTGTCTTGTGTGGGTGCTTCTTGGAGCACAGTGCAGGAAATAAAACCTGTGTAAGTTGTCCCCATTCATGCAGATGATGCTGCTGTCATCACTGAAATGATTTGTGTGGTGTAAGGCTTGAAGTTCAATCAGTCTTTTTCTTCTAATTTAGGATTTGTGTTTGGCTCTTCCAGAAGAGTTTCCAGGTTATGCATTAGGAGGGAAGAACAGGGCAAAAGACAGAATTTTCTAACAGCTGGAATGAGCACCCCAGCTTAATTACTGATTGCTTTTGTATGTCAGGCTGGGTGAAATCTCCCTGGTTGGATCAGGAAATTCCTGTAGACTCAAACTACAAACGTTTGGCTTGTGTAGATACAGGGTTTTGCAGGCAAAAGCAAAAATCTTGAGAGTCAGATTTGAGGCTGACTCTTCCTCACCTCATATGCAGGATTTTTTGGGGTGATGGTGGGTGAGGTTTGGTTGGTTGGTTTTTTGTTTGGTTATTTGAAAGTTCTACAGTGAAGAAACTGGGAGGAGAACTAAGAAAACAGATTGTATAACACAGATAATATTGAGGCCAGCTTTGTAACTTAATCAGATTCAAATAACAGAATTTAGCACTGTTTTCTCACTATTGCATTGACTGGATTTAAGATAGTTTTACTGGAAGGCAGGGAATGTTGGAAGTGGATGATGTAATCTTAAACTGTAATAAAATGTTAGCTCAGTAGCACCTTATAAATGAGAATGGCCTTTGCAAAGCCAAGTTAAATTATTATCTATTGAATAATGATGCAGTGAGCAACTCTTGCCTTCTTGCTCTTAGCATCCGTCAGGTTAAATAAGTTCTGCATCAGTCATTCTGCATCCTGCAAAATGTCATTTTAATAGGCCACTGACATGGGATCAATAGTACCTTCTCTGAAAATTAATTGTATTTGTCTTGTGCTGCTCGCTGGATCTTCAGGAGGTCACAAATAAAGCAGGAACTATTCAGGGTAATGAAAAAAAAAGTGAATAAAACTGTGTTTCAGTGGTAGGATTGAAATAGCTAACATTAGGGGATTTGCTGTCCTGAGACAATGTCCTAATCTTCTGAGACAGGTTTAAATGAATTATTTACGTGTTTGCTGGATGTACATGCATGGAGAAAATTGAGTAAGGGTTGCAGACAGTCTGCAGCACTGGTGTTGCTCTGGCACAGGAACACATGGTGGTGAATCCTAATTCAGTGGGAAGACACTCTCACACCCTGTGGGGGAAATAAATCCAGTGAATCCATAAATCAGCTGGTTATTGCACAGAAAATTGTCTTTAGACTTCCACCACACTGGCAACATCACTGCCAAGCAAGTGACTCCTTACAGTCTTCTGTCTTCACCATTTATACTCCACAAGTCAGTGGCAAAACTGCCAATAAAGTTAATTTCTGGGTGGGATGATTAATGAAATAATGTGGGGAAGGATGGCTTAGGCTATGCAGGGGGTACAGAAATGTGGTGATTAAAAGGACTTGTCACAATTGCTCCAAAGCAAGCTGTAGGGAAGTAAAAGCAGACATGAAGCTTGGTGAAAGGGAGATTCAGGAAGCAGAGGAATAGCACTGAAGAAAAGAAATTGCAGGAGAAAGAACTGAATTACTGTTTTTAAAGCATAATATATCCTATTCTCCATTAATTTCTTACTGATTTTCACAATGTATAAAATTTAGTTTTATTCATCCAATGGTATAACCTTAAATACTTAAGTGTGCTATTATGTCCTTACATTTCAATAAAGTTTAATCTTTTTATCTTTTTCTTACTGCTAATGAGCATTGATCAAGTTCAAGATAGGACAGTGTGTGTATTTTGACCCATGACAATATCTCTGAATGTTCCTTCACATAATCTTCATGAGATCCCACAATTTTCCTACAAACAGAGTAAATTGGTCCATTTATTTGAATAAATAAAAAAGAATTTAAAAAGGCATTGATGGTTTATGTCTTTAAAAAATGGACATGAAGTCCACAGTTCTTGAAAATGAGTAAATATTCCTGGCTGTAATAACAGAGAAAAGTACAGGTGCAGAATTTCAAGAATTCAATCAGGAACAAGTACATACATTCAAGCATCTGAAAAAGGGTTCTAATTACTGAAAAATTGAGAGGTAATTTGTACTCAGGTTTGGTCAGTCTAAAACACCTTTACCTCAGTCTGAAATTGTACTTTGTGTGTCAGGTGTGTGTATATCTGTATATACTGGGCAAGGGGTGGAAAATGTGGGCATTCCTTTGAAAACAGTGGAGATTAGGGGACCCTAAAGTGCTGTATATCAGTGAAAATACTTTTTGATGTTGTTTCTTTTGTTTAAAAATAGAAATTCTGGTGTTGTATTTATCTAGGTGGTGTATTTCTGCATTCAAAGCAGAAATGAGCTCCATTGGAGCACGCTCCCAGAGCTTTTGTCACCTTCACTTTTCTCTTTTTCTTTCTGTTTTCTGGATCCTTAGATACTGTAGTTCAGGGTAACCATTTACATTTATACATTTGATATTTCCAATATAAAGTTTTGGAAACAGAACTGAAGTTTAATATTTCATCTGACACCAAAAAAAATAAAAAGAGGGGCAGATGATTTTCTCAGACTGTTAGAGGGGTTTTCTTTGCTTTATGTTATACAAAAAGCTACAATGAACGAAAGACTTTTAAATTCTTACTGGTGCGTTGCTCAGCTCAATTTTTGCAGTTAAGCTTTCAAAACATTTGCTTTGATACTTAAACAGTAGGAATTTCACATGCTGCAAGTATGTGTCATTTTGGAAGAGTCTACCTTAGAGCACTGTTAGGTGTGTGCCTGGTGAGAACCAGAACAGGAGGTTTTAGTTATTGGGGCCATTTCTGAGTGGAATTTCTCACATCTTTGCAGGGCTGGAGGTAGAATTAATGTCTGAAAGGTACCTGAATGAGCAGAGCGAGGGTGTGCACTCAGCTTTCAGATTCAAGCTTTCTCTCCTCAGAAACTCAGTTCTAAATTGAGAAGAGGATGCCTGAAAAGGCTTCTTATGTTATTTCTGGGCTCATCATTGCTCTCAACATGTCAGCATGATGAAAGCCAGTGTAGAAATGTAAGATCATTATGATCATTCTTGTTTGCCTCAGTGTGGAGTGAAAAAGAGGTCATGGAGAATAATGCTCACAAAAATGACTGGAGAGAGGCAAATGAAATGCAGCTTTTGACTTCTAATGAACATTTTGACGGATTAGATTGGAAACAGGATATTTCCTTGCTCTGACTGAAATCACTGCTGGCCAGAACAGCAGAAATAGTCAGAGAGAAATGTCAGTGCTGGGTCTATGTGCAGCATTCCCTCTCTGGAGATGGGATAATAAAACACACTTAAGGAAAAATGAAGAGTAGAGGCAGCAGTGATTTCCCCCCATCCTGTCCCAGTTCTGTAGCTCTCACATGGCAATGATTTCCCTGGAGTCACATCTGCTTCCTTCTGCTGCCAGTGCAGTCTGGGGCTCCTGATTTGGGCTCCTTCCCCACCTCACACCTGCCTTGAGCCTTGACCTTGGACTGGCTGATCCTTCCCCCTTCCCCTTGTGAAAAACCTGGGGTAGGATAATTCTGAATTACTTCGTGAGGCTGTTGGGAAGAGGGGGGAGTCTTAATGAATATTTGCAGAGCACTTTGAGACCCTTGAATGAAAGAAGCTATAAAAATGCAAGATGTATTATTTATTTATGGAGGTCCTCTGGGTTTTGGCCAACAGCATGAATTGTTGACATTTAATTATTGAAACAGTATGCCTATCAGACCCCTTATGGTAGGAAGAGATAAATAATGCAGAAGACTTCAGAAAACCTGGTCAATACCCTCTTGAGATCCGAAGCAAATATACCAGACACATAGCTCTAGCCTAAAAAGAACTGAATAATTAAACCAAGGAATGAGATCAGTTGTTTGGAATGCTTTTTTATAATTTGTGCACAGTGTTCTACAAATTATTTATTGTTACTGTCCATTACTTCCAAGCAGCCTTTTCTAAATAAATACCATCCAGCTTTGCCCATATGAGTCTCTTGGTTGGGTGATTGTATCAAGAACCACTGAAAATGTCTGAGCATTTTAAGTTATTTGAGCAATTACAATGTTTCTTCCTGATATCTTGGAAGGGTTAAGGGTTTTTTTTAAAAAAACCCTTATCATAGAACCAATTAATACTTTTAAATATGCGATCAGTCATTTTCATATGAAAAGAAAAAAAGGATTTAGATGCTTAGAATGCTTTTGAAGAAGTTGCTTAAAAAGAAGGAAGAGTCCGTGCAGTCACATTAATTATACAGAACACTTTAGATGATGTTTTTCATCCAAGCGTGGCAAAGTTTTTACAACTGTGGAGGCTTAATGTCACTGCAAGGCAAAGTGCATAATTTACAGAGCTGATGGATAAAGTGAGACACTGCTGTCTTGTATAATTGTTGAAATAACTTAAAATGCTCAAATATTTTTGCTGGTCCTTGATACATTCCCCCAGTTAAGAACCCTTGCAGGATCTCAGGTGCAGCAAGGAAACAACAAGAAAATTCTGATCTTCCTCCTCAGGGAATATTTCCTTCTCTCCAAACTGTAAAAAAAGAGGTGATATTAGCATTTATAGAGGATTACCAGAAGGGAGAGAGACTTCAGGAAACCAACAAACCAACAGCTTTTGCCCCACCTTCTCATTTGCTTGCTCATTTTAAGGCCTGGGTTTTGGAGGCACAGAGGTTTATAAATAGGTGCAGTTGAGAGGCTCCAGGGAGTTCTGGTTTATCTGATGCTGTAAATTTGAGATCAGAGCTCCTCCATTCCATGGCAATGCAGTGATGTGTGGGTGTGGTGTTAAATGAAACCTCTGAGTGAGCAGTGAGGTTTTTGCTGTGGTTTGAATGGAGGGGTTTTCCTGCCAACTTTCCTGCAGGCCATAAATTCAGAAATTTCTCCAATAGATTGTGAGCTCGATATTTCTGAGCCTGAGAGAATTTTCAGCTTGCTAACTTGCAAGTTCTTTTCCCAAGGGAAAACTTTCAACAGTTTTCATTTCCCAAAACATCTTTCTCCTTTTCCCAAAATATTTCTAAGTGGGCAGTGGTTTTTTCTCAAAACAATCTTCCCCAGGTGTTGTTTTCTACTACTTAACCAATGGAAAGAGTGTCAGTCCTATTGACCAATGAATACCTTTTTTAGTAAAGCATTCTATAGAAGAAGCAAAAAGATTGTAAATAAAGCTTTTCTGATGTTCTCCTTGTCAAAACTAGAGTCAAACAAACATTTATTTTGTGTCCTACTGCGACAATAGATCATAACGATTTTGGCTAATTTAAAGCTGTTCATCAAATTTATTTTATCCTGCCATTTCAAGCAGAATCAGAGCTTCTCTTTGTTCCCAGCTGTGTCAGGGGTATCACAGCTGGCCGTGCCGAGGGGATAACGCTCTGTGCAGAATCATGCAAAGTGGAATTTGCTGCCCATCGATGAACCAGCATCATCCCCGTGGCATCTCTCCTCTCCCTGGCTGTCTCCTGTTAAAGTGCAGACTGTGTCTGGCCCTGCCTCATCATCAGGGATGACAAGCTCACAGCCCTGGGTGGGGTGACTCAGAAAGAGCTGGGGAAAGGGAGAACAGCCGATTTCTGTGACAGCTGTAGGAGAGGATTAGTAAATCCCACAGATGTGAATGATTCCTTCCAGCAATGCAACTACTGAGCTAGAGAATACAGGAGGAAACTAATAATTCAGGCTGAAAATCCTCTGGCTGGGGCAATGGTGCTGCTGGATGTTGCTCCTTATCTGAGTAAGGGCTGAAAGAATAAAAAATCACATTCACCTTCACTTTTTTTCTTTCTTTCTGTTTTCTGGATCTTTGGATACTGTAGTTCAGGGTAAAAATTTACATTTATACGTTTGATATTTCCAATGTATTTATAAAGTTTTGGAAACAGAACTGAAGGATAATATTGCATCTGACACCTAAAAAATAAAAAGAGGGCAGATGATTTTCTCAGGATGTTAAAGGGATTTCCTTTGCTTTACGTTATACAAAAGGCTACAATGAACGAAAGACTTTTAAATTCTTACTGATGTGTTGCTCAGCTCAGTTTTTGCAGTTAAGCTTTCAAAACATTTGCTCTGATATTTAAGAATAAGAATTTCACATGCTGCAAGTATGTGTCATTTTGGAAGAGTCTATCTTACAGCACTGTTAGGTGTGTGCCTGCCCTTTGACTTTGCCACCAGTAAAAACTGTGCTTAGTGTGAGGTGCAGAAATTAAATTGTCCATGCCAGGATGGTGGAATACTGAAAAGAGAAACCATATCCCAAAATAGATCCCATACTTAAAAATCCAGTGTGTTCTGGGATCACTGACAGAATGCAAAATGTTCCCATGATCACCTTTCTCTAATGATTCTGCTTAATTGTCGTAAAGATTAACAACAGTCTGAGGTGAGGAAAAACTGGGGGAAGGGACACGCTTAAAACATGAATGAGAAGGTCTGGAATCAATCTGTGGCATTGACTTAGTGGTGCTAAATCAATCAGATTCTCTTCCTTTCCTTGAGAGGGAGGAATGAGAAGGAAGGAATGATGCTGAGTGGAAGGAATTCCTGGACAGGTGTACAGTGTTTCCCCTAGCTTGAATAATGCTGTGAATTTTACACAAACTTTAGTTTAGGAGTGCTGTGATATGGGGCATGGCAGGGGAGGCACAAAGGGATTGTGGATACTGAAACAACTGCAGGCTTTGAGAAGCGAGGTTTTGTATTAATTCCTTCCTGTCATTAACTTTGCCCGTCTCACCAATATTTTCTGTAGGATGTGAAGTCATCTCTGATATTGATTGCTGTGTGTTCCCGAGCCCAGATCAGTGTCAGCTTGCATTAAGCTGTAGTTAGACCTCTCCCCTCCTCCCCAGCCCTCCCCCTTCCCCTCAGTGCTTTAATGTGTAAGTAGGTCATTGCAGAACTGGAAGCTGTATTTTTTTTTTTTTTCCTTCTCCCCCATGTGGCTGCTGGAATACATTTAATTGCAAAGCAGAGCATCAAAGCTGGAGTAGCCAGCTCACCTCCAAAGGATAATTAGTGACTCTCTGCTGCTGCTGCAGGGTGAGCTGCAATTGGAGATGTGGATAAATAAGCTGGCATTCGGAATCCTCACGTTTTTTAAAAACAATTCCTCTTTGAGACTTCAATAGATGTGTGTTTTCCTGGGCCAGGGCAATGCTTGGATTCCCAGCTCAAATGCTTTGATGAGTACACAGGGAGGTAATGGGGACGTGGGTGTCTTCAATCTGTATTTTTAGAGACCTGGCTAAAACAGAAAACAGAAGTAACAAACTGAGACTAAGGAGGAGAGAAATGAGATTTTACCCAAAACTGTGCCAGGTGAAGTGCAAAGGGCCAGCAGATTCCAGCAGACATTTGGTGAGGCTCTGATGCTTGGCACGCTTTTGGCACCTGCCCCGTCACTGTGAATATGTGAGGACAGCTGTTTGAAAACTCTTGGTTTCTGGATGTGTTTAACATAAGGCCTCGTTAAGCTTTTGGAAGATTGAGGTGGAGAATTGATCAGAGTAGAGTTTGGCTGTAAAAGTTTAGACAAACTGCTAGGTTTAAAATAGAATAAGAAATTAGGATATCAAGAGTGGCTTCACAACTCTGCTAGGAGCTTCCTAAATTAACTCCCTGTATGAACAGTCATGTAGCTCCCCAAATAAGGATTATAGTATTATTTTAAGGACTTCAGTAAATCATTCCACTTTAGTGATTATGAGATAAACGGATACGCGTTGTCACAAAAATCTCTATTTACGACCCAAATATAGCCTCTCATTTTGCCATCATACATCATATTTTATGGGTTTGGTTGAATTTGGGTTTGGCTGGGTTTTTTATTAGGGATAAACTTCTCCATCTTGGTCATGCAGATTGTCTTAGTAATTGGACAGTTAAATGATGGAAGTTTTACCCGGAATTCTCCTGCGGCCATAAACGCACATGTTGTCATTTGTCACTGGAAAAGGGCTGTATCTGCAGGGACAACCTGTCACACATTAATACTGTTAATTAAGCTTCATTGGCAGCTACAACCAGAAGATTTTAATCCAGACAGCTTCCTTTCAGGTCAGGAAAAAAAATACACACATAGTCCTAAAATTGAAAAACTTTTACCTATGTACAGGATGTTGGGCACTCAGTTTCCCATTAAATGAGAGGTTTGGACCAGAGTAGAGTTTGGCAGTGCTCATCAGAACTGAGAGGCTGGGTCAAGTTCAGAGCTGAGGTGAATCTCCCTTGAACTCGTGCCAAGCTGGAAGTGACCCTATGTACTGTAAAACTCCTTGGAGCAATTATATTAAGGGTCGTTATATGGATCTTTATCAGGCATTGGAATAATGGACCTGCTGGCTCTTGGCTGCTGCACTTTACCCGTTTTCTGAAATAGGGTCATAATTTCATGTGGTGGGTTTCTTCTTGTCCTGGCCTGCCTTGTCAAATGCAAGGCTGGTTTATTCACTTGCAGCTGAATACAGATTGAGAAAGGCAGGAAAAATTTTAGCCCATAGTCAAAGGCACCCCTGCTCCACTGGAAAATGTTTAAATATGTGTAGACTGTTCTTTCGTTTCACCATCAGGCCAGCTCTGCTTTATTTGGACACAAAGCTTCTCAGTTCCTGGGTTTTCTGAGTCGTTTTTCTGTAGGTTTCCAATCTACCCTAAATCCTTGTGGATGTCTTTTTTTTTCTTTCCTTTTGAGAGCCTGTCCCTGGATTTGCTACCAGCTCTGCTGGCTATGTGTTCCTTTTTGTGCCTTAATTTGTGGAACAGGGTAATGCTGCTTTCTTCCTTTGTAAACCCATTGAAGAGCCACAGCTGAAGAGCGAGCTTGCTATCATTATTTTTTTCTTGCTGTGTGGAGAGCTCCTTTTCTGCAGCAGAAATAATAACATTAGTTCTTCATTAATTTAAATTACAGCTGGAACACGGGCAGCTCCTGCACAGATAGAGCAGCGTGCAGAGTCAGGCCCTGGGCTGGTACAGCTCAGCATATTCCACTGGAGGGGATGAAGCTGTGATTTACAGCAGATAAGCATTTACCATATCTCTGAAAGCCCTCTCCACAGCCTGTCACCTGCTGCTGCGGGCTCAGCAGCAGGATGAGATAATAGGAAAGATGAGGAATGATGGAAAGGTTTGTTTTCCCTAAAAGAGGGAAAAAAGAGCTTGGTCAGAAGAGCAAGGCGTAGGTTAGTCCAGCTGTGCTCCAAAAATCAGTGGCTCTAGACCCTGCCCACTACCTGTCATTCTCGGCCTCTTGTGGTTTTCCCAAACTTTAGGGTCAGATTTCCTGGCCAGCCTTCTAGGCACTGCTTAACAGGAAGAGAGTGGGGACAAAGTGCACTAAAACGAGTCCCTGAGTCTTTGCAGCAGTGGATATCCTTCCCTGGAGGCCCAGAGAGCTCTGAGGTTTCCTAGGACAGCTCCTACCTTTTCCATCCTGTCCTGGTTTGGAAAGACAGGTGTCTGCTAAGGAAGGCAGGAGCTTCCCTTGGAATGGAGAATGTAAACCCTCCTCCAAATTTTGAAATTAAGGGACTCTCAGGCAAATATATGGGGATAGGAATAACAGTTCTTTACTAGGGATATTAAAATAAAAATGAAAAAATAGAAAAATCCAACCAAACAAAAAGAAAACTCTGACAGAGTCTGAACACAACCTGACACCCTGTTGGTCAGATGTTGGGAGCAGCCCAAAAATCCTCCTGCAGTGACAGATGTGGTTCTGTTGGAGCAGAGATGATCCTGTAGAAGGGTGTTTTTTTCTGAAAGTCCAGTGGTGGTGAGATGGGTCTATTCTTCCCCTGGGAATGCAGAGCAAACAGGCTGTGCTGATGTTCTGAATCTCAGGTTTTATCTAGGAGAATTCTAGGCTCCTCCCCCTGGGTGGAGCATCTCCCAATGGATGATGTAATTGTATCAGCCATGCAGTGAGCCTCGATGGCCCATGAAGCAGATATCCCCTGGAGGGAGGATGGGTCCTGGAAATAAAAAGAACATTGCCCCACCTGGGTTTAACAGCTGCCCATGAACAGAAGATCCCTGCCAGAGTTATGAGAGATGGGTCCTGGAAGATAAAAAGAACACTGCCCCACCTGATTTTACAGCTGGCAATAGAATACAAACTTTTGGTTACATCTTGCATTGCAACCTAAGACAAACCCATTCAAAGCCAACCACCCCTGGGGACAGCGTTGCCATGTCCCAGTCCCTGCCTCCATCACTGGACATGGTGGCAGCTGCAGGATGGGCAGGAGAAGCTGCCTGTGTTGGCTCTGAGCTAGCCAGAAAATCCTGCAATTTCCCTTGCCCTTTGCCTGCTGGAGCAGCTCAAAAAGAGCAGATGGTTTTAAGTAATTTGGTCAATGTTGGTTTTATTATTCATTCCACTGCCGAGCTTTCACTTGAAATCCATGGTTTGGTCCTTGCTCTAATCAGATTTTGGGAGAAATTATTTGCACATAGTTGCAAAAACAAGCTATTAAAGAAACAAGGTTTTTGTATTTCTGGTTGTCTTAGAGTTATGTTACCTGCCGTACTTTTAGCTGAAACTTTCAAACTACTTTTTGGTGTTAGTTTTTACATTTTTTCTACAAATATTTTTGAGGAAGAAAATTCAACTATCAACAGCTTTTTGGTTTTCAACAATCACCTTTAGTTCAATAGCCTTAGAAAAATACAGCTTCTGTTTATTTAAAGAAAGGATTTTTTTTTTAAAGACATAAATGATGTGCTTTAGCTTTTTTTTTTCTCTAAGGTGTGAAAACCTGCTCTTCACTTGTCTTCAAAAACAAAAAAAATGTTGAATGACATTATTCAGCAATCATTGTTGAAGCTGTGTTTATTTTATATTTCCACTGAGTGCCATGGAAAGCCAATTATTATTTGGTTATACTGGCTGAAATGTGTAAGATATCTCTGACAAGAAAGTGGTGCTCCCTTTTCAGTGGATATCAAAGAGATTCTTCATCATCTTAACACCTTATCTACCTGATTTCCTTCCAGCCATTGTATTTCTTTAATTCAAACTGCAGAAATACCACAATTTTTCCATTTGCTTGTTCTTTCAGACATCTCCTACTCAAGTGACAGATCTCTCTTTCATAAAATTAGAGATCATTTAAAAAGCTGCAGGTTTCAGATCTTCAGGGAACTTCCTCTTGGGCCATAAAGAAAAAAACCTGAAAATTGAGTTTTTCCTATAAAGTATAATTAGACCACTTTAAAGACATTCTACTATGAAATAGGATCCCGAGTTAGTGTACAAAAGCACATTAGGTGTTTCCTTGAACTTGCTTAGAGAGCACTAATAATAATAATAATTATTATTATTATTATTATTATTATTATTATTGTTGTTGTTGTTGTTGTTATGGCAGTTGATGTTGTGTTGTTGTGTCATTGCCTTTTTTCTGAGGTCCTATAACTAAAGCAGAGCTAAGCATTTCAAAAAAAATCAGATTTTTTTTCTCTTTAGTCCTGCAAATAATCTTTGTTGTATCTTAAATCTGAGCTTTTTCTAGACAGTGAATTTTTTAGCTGTGTTGTATTCCATGCTCGATATCCATTCAGTACAGGAAGTGGAAGTACCAGAAATGCAACAGGAAAATTGGACTAAGAAGTGTAATAGCAGAAAAAGTATCTGAGATCACCAGCTGAAGATTCCTTATTTACCATATTAAGCTCAAATGGCATAAATTTGAGCCTGACTTTTGATCCTCAGCCTCCTCAGATGTGCAGAAATCTGTTTGAATAGACAGAATCTTTAAGTGCTTGTTATACATATATATATGGCTCATTTAAAATGGACTGATGCATTTCCTTGGCTCTAGGGGAGGTTTTTGTGATCTCGACATAAAAAATATATTTATTTTTTAATACTAAAATTTGCATTTCTGAGTCATCTCAGATGAGCTGTGCATCTCAGGTCTTGTTTTATGGATATTAAAAATGATAACAAATTGAGAGTTTTTCCCCTCCCCAGCGTGTAAGGAACAGAAGCCCCTCTGAAGTCAGCAGGAGAGGCACCAGAACATCACTGGCCACTTGAAGTGTCACCCTTGACCCTTAGAGGTGCACTGAGGTCCACTCTGACACACTCAGGGCTACGTGTACCAAAACTCAATAGAAAATTCTGTCTGGTTTTGTCCATGGCCAGACTTCCCCTCCAAAATAAATGTAATCTGTTGAGGCTGTGAGGTAAGGCTGGCACAGAGACCTGGGTTTGAAGTACAGAGTTTTTATGATCATCTAGAGAAACTTTATTCTAAAGTTTTCTGCTTTTGGGACATAAACCACTTGAATGCTGCAAACTTCCTTTTGTTGTGTGCTGGCTTGGCATCCTGATAGGGGTGTGGGATGAATAAGAAATGTTCCCCACCTGCATGAAATTTAAAGCATTTAAAAAGGGAACCCACCTGCTCCTTCCTGCTGCTGGAGGGCTGGTGGGACCCTGAGGGAACAGGCAGTCTCTTGTTCCATTTTGGGAGAGGTAAGAGTTTCTCTGCATTAATTTTTCTTCTATGAAACTTTATTTTATAACTTGATTGACCTGCTGTGAGAAGGAGATGGGTTTGAGGCTGCAGTTAATGCTGATCTCTAACTGATCCATGGGGGCACTGCTGACCTTTGATTCACTTTGTTGCAAACTGCTGAACTTCTTTTCTAACAAATTTTGGTCGTCTCCTTTTTAATTCTTGTAAAAAGAAAAATACCAGACAAAATTTGCTGCAGCCTGGTTGTATCTGGTTCTCCACAACAGCTGCAGAAATTTGAAGAGGTGAAATTGGTAGGGAGGTGCTGTTTTTAATGCTGGGAGGAGTACGACAGGAATGCAGCAGTCCCTGGCTGCAGTGATTTATGCTAACCTCAACACAGACAGTTAATTTAGATCTTCCTGTTTACTCCCAGCACAGAGCATAAAATGCGGTAGGCTCTGCAAAATGCACACTTGTTCAGGTTGCTTCACATTCTGTATCATTGTTGGATGCCCTCAGGATCATAAAGAGTTTTTGAGTGTATTCTGGGGATTTATGTTCCCATCTGAACACAGACTCTGTTGCAGGGTGTTTTCCTCTATAAATATCTAAAGAAAAATAGAATATTCTAAAAGCCTTGATGGGCAAAGCCCTTTATTTAGCTAACCAAAAGGTTTGGGATCTGGAGGCACGCTGCTTTTTTTCTTTATTTTAAGTTGTAACATGAGGCTGTGTAAGGATCAGGAGCAAAAAAGTTCAGAAAGGCTGAGAGCAGCCACCGCTGGATCACAAACCTGACCTAGATTGTCAGTTTATCCTTTTTAGTCTTCAAACTTACATTTTTAGCTGCTAAGACCTTCTTCTGTCAGATTTTTTTGGGGGCTTGGGGATTTGCATTTATTTTGAACAAGTCATCTGAATACTCTCTGTGGTTTTATGAGGATAGGTACACACATTTATATATATAAAATGTTCTTGACAGATTTGCTGGGTTGTATCACATACCCTGCTCCGTGCTTTTCCTTTCCTTCTGTGGTACACATTGTTTTGTGCTGTCTCACAAAGGATAAATTGGAGGTGACAGTAAACAAGGAGCCTGGCTTTGTATCTTGTACGTGATCTGAGGGCAATGTCGATTCCATCTTTCACGGATTTCCCTCAAGAGCTCTACCTCAGCCTCAGATGTGCCAGGGCTAAAAAATGCTCCCTGTCAGAACCCAATCCCCCTGCACCATAAAACTTACAGATAGGCTGGCAGCAAACTGCTTTAGAAATGAGTCAGGTTTCCAGGGAAAGCAGGATAAATTGGAGCAGTTTAGTGCAAAATGCAAAATTTGTTTCCAGCTGCAGAAATTCCTCCCCCAGCCTTCCTGCAGAGGGAATTTTTTGTCAGGGCAGAAAGTTTCTACCCTGATTTACCATTACCTTTCACTTTGGAATGATGATATGTGTGTAAAAGCTGTATTTATTCTGATATGCCAGCATACACCACGTGCCATGGTAGAGCTTCAGTCATTGATTGTTTTTAGTTTTGTTGTAAAAACCTCATTGTTGTTTTTTTTAAGTGCTCACCTTACTGTGAATTGAATCCAGTTTCAATCCAGCCCCACGAATGCAATAGTGTGATTGAATATTAACTGAGTCTGATCCATGATTATTATGTGGAGTTGACAGATAATTTCCATGGAGGAGCAGGACTGTGTGCAATTAAATTGCTGAAGGAATTACATGCACAATTATCGTATATTTTGGGTAATGAAGAAATGCCAACTCGCTAAATGGATGTCTTCTGAGTAAACAGTTATGTCATTTCAAACCTCATTTATATAATGAATGATATGCAAACTGCACTTGGACTGTAATAGGTACAGCTCAGGTCACCAGCTTATTTAAAATACATATAAATAATACAACTCCTTGCAGATATAATTAGTGGAAAGCACCAAATTTGGAGCTTTTGGTTTTGAAAATGAGAGCCTTAACTCTAAAAACTGGTAGAGTTATTTGGCAAATTGCTGCACAGCTTTGCCCAACCTTCTGCTGGTCAAAGGAGTAAGTTACTCTTCCCACTACATGAAATTTTTCACCTCCTTTCTTGACCTCCTTAACCTCCAACTGTCTTTTCCTGTCCTCCCCTGCAATACAACAGGCTCTTAAGGTCATTTTTCCCCTCCCCAAAGTTATTAACTCTTGTGTATAGAGGCCACCTCAATTTTAACTCCATCAGGTATTTCACAAGAGCACTGATTTCTCCAAATTGTGCCCTACCAGAAGTGGTGATCAATCCTTCCAGGAGCCTTTTCAGGCTGTTCAAGCAGCTGTCCCTTGGACAGTGTGACTGACTGATCCCAGGGCACAGCAGTTTCTCTCAGGTTCTCTCTGGGTGATTGCACATGTCTTGTCACCAATTTTTTCTTAGATTTTTGTGAATTGATCATCCTTGGCAATTCAAAGGTCATTAGGGTGAGGGCATGCAAGCAGTTCCACTTGAATTTTCCCATGTTTCTCCCACTGTGTCAGATGAAATTCTTGGAATGTCAGAGCATTTTTGTGCTGATGAACAGAACACATCCATGTACACTGCTTGCAGTACAGTCCAGGCTGAGATAGAAACCTTTTAAATGGCAAAGTTCTTAATTTAATCTTTAATTAGTAGAGGACAGGCTTAAGTGTATCATTTAAATAAGTTTAAGCTTCAGTGTGTTTTTTGAATATACAAAGGCAGAGAATTGACATTTTTCCATTTAAATCAAAATTTGCAGACCTGAATCCTAAACAACTGTAGGAATTACAGAATGAAACTTGTAGTGGGTGGCTTAGAGTTCAGAGCTACACTCCAGCTACAGAAGCTGCTCTGGGGTTTGAATATTGAGAAGTTTGGGTTATTGGCTTCAGGATGGAGAGGAACCATCAACAAAGAAAATGAGAATGGGTTTCAGTGTGGGAGAGTTGCTGGGTTGACTGACACCTTTTTGACTGACACCTTTTTGTCTGGCTCTCTCTGTCCTTCCTCCTGTTGGATAAGAGGAGGCATCTTCCTCTCCACTTTCTCCTCTTTTTCTCTGTGAGAGAGCAATGCAGTCCTGGGGTTTCTCCTTTCCCTCCACCCTGTCTCAGTTCTCTCACCTCTGTGAATGCTGCTGGTGAAATCTGCCTGCCTTGTTTGGGGTGAATTCCACCACGTCAGTCATCCTGTGAGCAGGAAAGACAGAAATCACTACGAAATGGGTGGTTTGATCCACTTTTCTTGATTCCACTGAGACTGGGCTAAACAAATCTAGTTTCTGTGGTTTCAGCTCTATTATTTACCCTCTGGGGGAGCCTTTAACCATTTGTTTAATTTTTGGTAGTTTACAGCCTGGTATTATTTTACTTTCCCATCCTCTAAGCCAGCAGGAAGCAACACTGGCTAACCCCATGCTAATGTACTTGACCTCTCATCAACCTGACGAGCACAGGGTCCTGTTTGTCTCAATTAAAAAGCGTCTGTCTGGCTCACAGCTCCTGTAAAGCACCGAGCAAACAAATCCTTGGTGTGCCTTCATCACTGCTCTGCCTCTGGAACCTCTTAATGGGGTAATTGCCACAGGAGCAGAGTGAACACTTTGGAATTACAAAGGGCTCCTCTGGAATCAGTGTTAATGGTTAATTAGGCAAAGTAAAAATGTCATTCCTTTAAGGGCATAGGTAAGTTTAATAGATTACATGTTGCTTTTTCCTCCTGCTTTTTTTAATTAAAATCAAGTCCCAGTGAGGATCTTTGGCTTTTGGATCCATATCCGTCCCCCAGCAAAATTCCTTCTTCCTTGCACCCAGCTGTAGTCCACTGGCATAGGATGGGATGTTTAACCTAGGAGCTGTTATACATTGCTTGAGACTTTATTTTCTTATTAGAGAAGTACTCTAAATTTTTGTCAAGAGGGCTGTGGTAAGCAGGGAACATTTCTCTCAGCCTGAATCTTGCTAACTAGAATCAGCCTTGGGGCAGACTGACCCCTGAAGTCACAGGTACTGCTATTTTGGCTAGGTTCTCACAGAGGAATTTGCCTCAATGCTGCTCTGTCACTCCTGCTCAAGCAGCAGGGTAGGTGACATAAAATTAATAAGCCACATGAGTCATATACACATGATACTGTATTTATAGCAATCTTGTGAGGGCTCATTAAGATGTATTAGAAAAGCACTTTGATGTTCTTCAGTGAAAGATAACATATCACAGAAATACAGAGCTTTTGCCATCTTGAAATCAGCTTCAGTAAGTTCTGCAGTTTAAGGCTGAAGTGCTCCCAAACTTCCAAACTGAATGATGGCCCAACAAGTCTATGGATTGAGCATTTCCCACATTACATTTGTACCACAAACCACACAGATTTTCTCGTCTTCCCCAATCAGCTGCAAGAGCAACAGCAGGGCCACATAATTAACCAAAAATATTCTTTCATTGCTATTTGTTAAGTAGTAGTTGGGAATGTAGGCTCAGCTAGTGAACCAAAACAAACTCCTTTGCTCCTGAATTGGGAGTGGGAGGGAGCGTGGTGGGGGAGATAACATGAGCACAAATTGCCTTTTCTCCTCCACTCCCATTTGTTTTCAGGACTGAGCTGCCTTGTGAAAGGGAGAGAGGCAGAGTTAAGGGAGCAAATTGGGATTAGTCACTGCAGCGCTCACACATAGAGGAGCACAGGATTATTTCAGGCTGACTTTTCCTGGTCTCTTGTCAAAAAGCACTGCTTCTGTGCACAGAACAAGAGCAAACTTAGCAGAAGGATTTTCTGGGCACTAGAAAATAGTTCACAACTGAAGGCTTTTCAAACAAAATTATTGGTGGGGTTGTCATGTTGCTTCAGGTCAGGCTCTTGTGTGTTAAGGATGATGACGTCCTTTGCACAGAACAGAGGGGATGCAAAACCCTTATGCTTTTGGGGAGCAAAAAATGAAAATTAAAATGGGTTTATTATCCCATAGCTGTGCTGGATGGCTGCAGTGCAGGCTGAAAGAGCAGTGAGAGCTCCTGGTAGGGCTGGGAACCTTTTGGGCTGGTTGCTGGATGAGGTAATGAGCTCAGTCTGCACAGGGGCAGCATTAATCCACATCAGTCAGGAGCAAGAAAAGAAAACAAAACAACAACCAATACATAAGAAGAGAGAGACCTCAGAATGCAACATAGATAAATTGGTTGGAGATACAAAACATTCTGTTTCTAGCTTTTAACAATTCATTTTAAAGTGAGGAACATAAGAGCAAACCATGTTCAAGTTTCATATGAAATATGCTTCCTATTTTATAATTTTTAAATATACATACAAAGCAAATTGACAGAAGCTGTTGAAATTTATTACAAACAAATATTAAATTAAAAACATCAATATTAATATATATTTATATATTAATATGTAATATAATATATAGTCTATTGTACATTATATATTGTATATTATATAGGAATATTATTACAGAATATGAAATTTATTACAAATTTATTTATTACAAATTTATTATTATTAAGGAAGAATTCTTAATTATTGATGACAAGACAGTATCATTTACAGAGAGGAATAGGGGAAGAAGCAGAAATAGGTATTTGTGTTTCCTGCCACTGGCAGAATGGGAGGCAGGTAATGGGAAAGAGTGGCAGCAAATAATGGTAGTGAAAGTATGGAGTGGAAAAGGATAAAACCTCCAGGATAACCAGTGAAGGGATTCAATATGAAAGCTGACATCATCAAAACACACAGGAAATGTGTTTTAAATATTAAGTGATCACTTCAACTCTTAATTACCTAGGATAATGGAGCTGGCTAAAGTCAGGAGAAATGAAACATTTAGAAACAGCAATGCCTCCACCTTGAAAACTGACAAACAAATGGGTGGTGTTGAGCTGGAGCCAGCAGAGGAGGGCAGGGCTGGAATGGCTGGAGCTGGGCAAGTCCCAGATTTGATCACTCAAGGTGCAACAACAGCTCTGGTGGCTCCGGGGGTTGTTATTCACAGCAAATAATGCTGTGTCAAGCCCCTGCTGTTCCTCCAGTTTCCAACATGACACATGCTCACTAAAATACACCTTGCTGTTCCCACTGCAGAACAAGTCCTCCCTCTGTTAATTGAGACACAGAGAAATGTATTTAGCTTCTCAAATTACTGAATCAATTTGATTTTTTTCCTTCCTCCCCCAACTCCCTTGGTTTCTCCTTCTGGCAGAGATCACTGTAGCAGGAAAGAAGTCAAACGGCACATTTAATGCAGATAATTATTTCCTGGATGGCATTGGGGTTTTTTTTCTTTTGGATACGGTGCCTGACAGTTAAAATTTCAAAGAAAAAAATAAAATCTGAGGGGTATTTAATTAAATCCCTCTTAAAGAATAAATCTGTCTTACCAGTACAAAATCTTTCTTATCGTTTTTTGTGTATGCAGAATCAAATCAATTAGTTCTCACAGTAGTAGCTTCTTCTGCCCTTTGAGGAGTTTTGTTTGAATTATAATCATTATTCTATCTGTGCTCTTGGTCTTTCTCCCCAGCTCCTCATTCCTGAGCTGCTTTTGCTAAAGCATTGTGAAATTTCTAGGAATAGCTCACATGAAATATTTACAATGAAGCAAACCAAACCAACCATATGAGATGTGGACATCAAATATGTTCATAATTAATTTCTCAAAATATAAGTGTGAATAAAATAACATGCAAGTTTTTCAGCTTCAAGTAAAATATTTGAGGTCTCTTAACAAACATAAATCAACCTTAACATCAGATATATTCAGGTTAGATTGGGCAACTGTGTTTTTTCTGACCTGCAGCTGAATGAGAGCTACTGCCTTTTCTAGCACAGCTTAGTAAACCAGCTTTAGGTTTTTACCTTCCAGCTTCTGTTTTACCACATGTAGATGCAGACTGCTTTATTCCTGGCAGAGCCATAGTTCTGTGTGTTTGGAATTGATTATTTGTAATGTGATTGTAGCAGATTTCAACCAAGAATGGTGCCTCAAAGCAGCATTTTTTTTCTCTTTATTTACTTTTTTACTTTTTTAAACTTTTTTTAAATTTTTTTTTTATTTTGTACTCAGTTTGGTGTGGAAGATGGAGTTGCTCTGTAAGCCCTTAAAATTTAGAGGCAGCACAGTGGTTTGCAGGCTGAAGAGGCTGCAGTGCTCTGTGCTGAGCTGGGCACACCACTGGGCCTGGTTTTTGTGTTGGTTTTTTGGGTTCTTTTCTTAGCATTGCAAGAGGAAAAAAACTTAGATTCTATATCATACTTGTGTCACTTCATAATCATTCTTCAGATCTCAAAACATCTTCTGTTCCTCCCCAATCTTCTTGTCAGGTTAGGGAATCAGTAATGAGCGGCGTCTGAGATCAGAGTACCCCGTGTCTCATAGTGGTGTAGAGATGGAAATTTTGAGAGGTTCAAACACATCAGCACGAGCCTCATCTGAGGGAATAAAACTTTTTTGTGCTCATAAAGATCCCTCTGAACTGCAAAGCCATCCAGGCTGTGAAGATGGAGCTGCTCGTTCCATTTCTGCCCTGCATGAGCAGCCGGTGCGCCGCGCCACTTTTTAATTTCACACTCGTTAATTGGTGGAGGTTCCAGGGCTATGTGCCAGTTTTGTTTCACAGCAGGAGCCTTGACCATGAATGACTCCTCGATGCTGCTGTGCACTTTTAAATCTCTCCTAGGTTAGTGGAAAAAGTCACACTTATGACAGTGTGAGGCACATGGAAAAAAAAACCCAAAAAACCCCAACGGAGGTTACACCAAGGCAGTGTGTTGAGGAATAATAGACCTCCCAAATCTGTACTCATCTGCACGTGTTGTTTTGTACATAATGGGACTTTCAGCTGGCTCAAGGAATACAGGACAAATTATTTCACAAGGATGAGATGTCCTTGCACTGTTTCTCCAGTGAATTGGACACAAATAGGTTTTCCATTACCATCAGTCATGCATGTCTCCTTTTCCCCTCTTTCAAGTAGAGACAAATGAGGGGGAAAAAATCCAAGATTTCCCCAGCTTCTCTTTTTACCGTGGCCAATACTGAGCCATTGCTGCTCTTTGGAGCATGATCTCCAGTCTTTGGGTCTAATTTTCTTATTTATGTAGCCATTCTGTGCTCGTGTGCAACTTTACAAGGATGTTGATGTTTTCCTCTGCCTGCCTTTTTGCTATGCAAAGTGTGAGGACTGAATGAAGAGCTTACAGGGCTAATAAGGCGAGAAAGAAGAATGCTGTCAAACTGATACAGTTTATTCATAAACATGGAAATCCTTAGTGCAAGCATGAATGTTCACTTCCACATGCATGCTGCAAGTGCTCGCAGCAGCGGAGATAAGGACAGCACGGCTAATTTTGTTGCCATAGGTAAATACATTTTTTGTTTATAGACTGAGCTGTGCCAGCTGATTGTGTTTATGGTCCTAATCTTTGTGGTAATTTAAGTCAGTTTTGCCTGGTGCTTGCACTCAGAGAGTGCAGACTCTATTACTGCTGAGGTTTCATTAAGCTGTGGAGGAGCTGTTGCTTGCAAATTTTGCTGCTGTGAATTGCAGGGAGCTCAGGGTGCTCAGAGTTTCTCCTCTGAAGTCTGGGAGATTGGACAGAAATCTCCATGACCCACCAAGCCTTAGGTGTCCTCTGTGTGCTCTCCCCACCTCTTTCATCCCTTGGAAATCATCACAGAATCATGCCAGGATTTACAATATTTGATGTAACCTATTGCCAGCCACAAAAACAAACCCCAAAGAAGCACCAGGCTTCTTCCTTCTCTACTGCTTTAAATTCCTGCAGGCTGGTGGGAAACAGCTTGGTCAGGAGCTTCCATTCTGTCCATTGGCTCTCCTGGCACCTGAGTTAGGTGACAAAAATTGCATCCAGAGTGAACTTGAGCTGAGAACCAACACTGTGGACTGACATTGATAATAAAGAGCTTTCACTGCTCTAGGAGCACACTGGAGTGGAAGAGAAGGCAAAACTGAATGCTGTCAGTAGGGACCTGGCAGGGAGCAAGTAAATAAAGTAATTAAAATTTAAGAGGGCTATAAATAACTAAGAGAAACCACTCATTTGCCTTGGAGATGGAGCTGCTTCTGTTACCACAGGGGCTCAGGGCTGCCAGTGTGCCTTTTCTTACATCTTTCTGTTGTACATGGACGTGAAGGTGGGGAGGTTTAAGGGTGCACAGTTAACATAAAAAATACCCTGGTGCCCAGTTCTGGTTTTTTTGAAGGATATTGTAGATATTTATCTGGGTTATAGGACACCATATACATTTACAAAACTCTCCTGGTGACTCTTTATGGTCACATTTAGGAAAAAAGAGCCACATCAGTTTTGTAATTCTAAGCTACAAGCAGGTGTGCTCCCAGGAGGATCATAAAAATATTTTGGTTCAGTCAAAGAGTTGGGTAAGACCTTAGGCAGTGCATGTATTGCATGGATTTGAAGTGCAAGAATTGATGAAATATAAGAGAGATTTGTATATTTACACTGCAGTTATGGAGAAATTACCACACTAAGACCTGCAAATGGCAGTCAGACAACCAGGCTGAATGTATTTTTGCCTGGATTAGTATAATGCAAAATGACCACTGCTTATGTATGGAAGCACCACTTGCTGTGAGTTAAATAGAAGGCAAAAGAAAAAAAAAATCCACGTCATCATCCTTCATCTTTAATCTTCCTTTCACTGGCAACAAAAATACTTCAAAAACGAAGAAGAAAATTGCAGCATAAACAAATACATGGTGAACTCATATCTAGAAGAAAATATTGTCACTTTTAAACTGTGCATGTTCTTAAATGTCAGAATGATAGGATTACATATTGCATTGTCTAGCAGCCTGAAAGCTTTTTATATTAGCAATGAGTTAATGCCCACGAAATAAAGCTCAGTAAATATTTACCCTGGAGTATGTCTGGGAAAAGGCCATGTTGACTCATTTAAGGTCATGCTGTTTATAAATTCATCCTTTTCAGAAGACACTACAGAGGTTCAGCATCCTGAGTAAAAATGAGGAAACAGCATCCTGAAAATTTATATTTTTGTTTTGCAGTCAATTCCACTGTAGGGAACAGAGTTCTCATTGCTGATTTCCACACAGCCTTTTCTCAGCTGATTTCATCTCTCAGTTTATTCAGCCTCCTCTTGCCTGGCCAGCCATTGTCATGCCTGGGGAAAAACTCTGTCAGGTATTAAAAGGGAAATAGATAAAAGGAAGCTAATGGCAACAGTTTAATTCTTTCAATTCTGCACTCGCAGTGTACTCATCTGCCAAACCAGACAAAATTTAATGTGTATGGTCTCCATACCATTACTGCTGATGAATGTATTTGTCGTGGTTTGACTGCATCTCTGTTGGCCACTGAATGACTGCCAAGTGTAAAACCACATCCCCACAGCAAGGAGCAATAATTTCTGTGAGGAGAACGCTCAACCTGCAGAACAGGAGGCTCAGCATCACCTAAGAGACCAAGACTTTTATTATCCTTTGAATGACTTTTTAGCACCCTCACTTCAGAACAAATTAGGAGGAAGTTTCAGGGGGTTATCACTCTTTGGCAGCTCCAGAAAAGAGACCTTGATCTCCTGATTGATTCTTTGTACTCAGGGCCTGCCTTTGTCACAGAGGCAAAGGATTTATGGACACGCTTACATCTTTTGCTGAGCAGCACCTTCTGAGTGCTTAAAGTTATTTGCCTGCTCAGTCACTGCCATCATGCACTTTTATACTGCTGAAAAAGAGAATAGCTAAATAAAATTTAAAGCTTAACAATTTGGACAAAAAAAAAATTACTAGGGGTTGTAATACATAAAAATGGCTTTGCAAATCTGAGTTGCAGCTTCTTCTGCTCCCAGCTGGCTCCTGATGTTTAAATGGAAGGTGCACAGAGAGAGACAAGCATCTGCAGAAGGCAGCTTGTTTAAGGTTAAGTGGGTAAATCAGATTCTTCAGATCCCTCTCTCCCTACAGAGGAAACCTAGGTGATAAGATTTGTCTGCTCACCCACTTTTTATTGGGATAAAATGAAGCCAGATTAATCCCACGCTAAGTACAGAAGTCTCATGACAAAAGTTCTGGCCAGCAAATTCTAAGTGTCCTCCTTTAGGCACAGCTGTCATTGTCCCCTGGCCAGTCTCCTCCTCTGGGCAGGCGGGGTGGCACTTTCACATCTGGAAGGATTTTACAGCAGCTGAGGGTCCTTGGATCCTTTTCCTTTTGTGTTCACTCCTCTCTTTTCCTTCTTTCAAGTCAGCCTGTGGCAGTTGTGCTAAAAACCAAATGCTTGACACACCACGACCAAATAAATCCTGCTGGAGCTGTCCCTGCAGGGCAAGGTGGCAGTGACAAATTCTTTTGCAGCATTGGAGTTTGGGAGTGTTTGTGGTTTCTGAGCAGCACATGCCAGTGTGACAGAGCATCCTTCTGTGGGTATGAGCTCAGCAGGTTGGTACAAATGGCTGAACTGAATTGGAGTGAATTGAAAATCAGGCTGTAGCTACAATTAAAATGTTCTGGGTGGATTTGCAACTGGCCCTGTGCTGTACAAAGAGTTGCAGAGCTCATCTCTTGCCAGTGATCAGGGAAATGGCACTGTCAGCTTGCTTCCCTTTGAGCACAGGTTAGGGAAAAGCAAAAGAAAATGCTACCAAGCAAAACAATCAATCACACACACACACTTTACCACAGCAAATACTTTAGCAAGAAAAAATACCATTCATCTGCAGAAAAAAAAAGTATATAAAATATATATATAAATAAAGAGAAAAAATCTCAGCAGCTTGTCTGCTCATCTCTTGCCAGTTTAGAGAGCACAGGGACACCACAAGGTAATCAAAGTGCAGAACATCAGGCTCCACTTGGGTCTGAAATCAAAATAAACCCGTGCTTGAACCTGAGTAAACAATCTTTCAGGGATAACCACAGCCACATCACAGTTATGGCTCAGGGAAGAAGGGTGTGAAGCATAGAATAGGAAAACTGCTGATCTGGAGTTAGACTTGGGATTTCCAGACCATGCCATGACTCCTGTGACCATTGAAGAAAGGGTGGTGGGTGTTTGCAGCTGTTTTTTCTGGGGAGCTGAGGGGCTGGGGTGATAGGAAAATGAGCAGCAATAAGGCAGACCACTTGTTTAAGGTGAGCACCAGACCAAAGTGAAGTCAGCAGACTTAGATGGGGACAAAGTGCACCCCCACATCTGCCTCTGAATTCTTCATGTCACAAAACCAGATTTGGAATAGGATTTTAATTTTTTTTTATATTGGTGAGTGTGTTCCAATTTCAAAACCTCTCTAGTAGTCTCAGAATTTTGAAAATACTTAAGGGCACTTTGGTGCTTAATCTCCTTTAAAATCATTTGCAGATATGGAACAAAGAATTAGGATTCTGGAATAGCCCCTATCTACAAATAAATTCATTGTGTCTAGATCAACATGGGGAGGAAGAGAAAGTCTTGTTCTCTTCCAGCATTTCCCCTTACATTGCTTTGTGATTACTAATTAATTTGATAACCACTTTGCTCTCCAATTTCTCTGGCAAGTGAGAACTCTTAACTCCCTGCCAGCTGTGCTCTCTATAGATAATGCAAGCAGCAAAGCATTGTTCTGCCTTTGAGGACCAGCTCACTTGTGCACACATGATGGGTATATATGAACCCTGTCCATTCAAAATTGAGGGATCTCCCACTTTGTAGCACCCACCAGGTCAGTCCTGCCCCTCTGTCACACTCTCTGCCAAAGGATGAGGTTCAGCCCACTCCAGTCAGGTTCATCTCAGCTGCACAACCCTGGAATGGTTTCCTCCTGATGCAACATCAGTCTGCCCTTTCTGTTGAACATCAGGAATTTTCTGTGTAACTTCCTCGTGTCACCTTTCAGCATCAGAAGCTTCTGTTGCAGAATTCCATCACTGGCAGAGGTGAATCCACAATTTTGGCACTAAAGGACTGAGCAGCATGAATGAATTTGTCCTTCATCACCAAACCCCACACCTGCAGTGCTCCTTCTCATCTTCCAACAGGGCACTCTGCAATGCAGGACATCTCAGGGATTGTTTCTCACCATGGGAGGAGAGGCTTCTTTCTAATAATCAAATTCTCCAAAATCTCCCTGAATTTATGGCTCGTTTGTTCACTTTGATTCTCCTTCAGCCTTGTCATGGGCTGATCTGTTCCTCCTTCCTTCTGGGATGGACAGTGAATGAAGTTGCAGGAGTTCTGTCTTGTGAGAGCTCTTAATTGCTGGAGAGTGTGTATGCTCTTAGGGATAATGTGTATGTGGAGTTTATCTTTCTCCTCCTTTACCCCTGCTTGTTCTTTTTGGAATTCAGCAGGGGATCCCATTACCTCCCACCTGGCATATGTTCAGCTTTGATCATCTTACCGTTGGTTCAGGCAGAAATTCACTCACATTCTTGTCCCAGAGAACAAGGATTGACTGGAGAAGGGCCATTTTGGTAGAATTAAGGGATTTGAGGCAGGGTGATTTGTTTCCTGTGCCCTTTTTCATTTTCTGTTATTCACATTCAGGCTCAAGAGGGAAGATGCATTTTAATTAAAGCACGAGGTTCATCTGGCCTGTGTTTGGCTACACCCACAAGGGATGGCTGAACTTTAATTACAGAGGCTCCGTAAAGATCTGGGTTGAGGAAGGGAACCAAAATCATGTTTTCCTTCAGCAGAATCATGCTTTTTGACATTATTTTACTACTAGGGAAAAGCTAAAAATCTAGAGTGGAAGGAAACCAAACTGTATCTGCCTGGGTGTGATTCCTGTTGTATTTGGGGTGCACGTGTGCAGTCAGGATCAATAACAGGGAGAAATGCCATCCTAGAAGTTCTAACTTAATTTTAAACTTTGTTAACATCGAGGTCTCTGAACCAGTGTGCTTGGGTTTTGCCTCTGCACTAGGAGATGGGCTAGAATTATATATTATATTACTATATATTTAGCAATAATTTAGTAAGTATTGGACGTGTTAAGAGTGGGATACATAAGATATTAGCCTTAGTGAAATTAACATTCTGGAATCTACTTAATGGTGTAGTAGCAGTTGATTGTGTGAAGAAATATTTCCTTCCAGGTTATTAGCTTCAGAATGGCAGCAAAATGTGGTGGGCTGTACACACAGTGATGTTTGCTAAAAAAACCACCCACCCCCATATTCTGCATTTATGGCAGAGATGGGAAAAATTCTTGTCCCTTTAGAGCTGTCTCTCAGAGCAAAGAAATGTGGAAGCTCATTTATAAAATATGACCAGTGGATTGCTCTTACTTGGCTTTTTGAGACTCAGAATAGCAACAGGGCTGAGGACACTATTCATAGAGCAGGATGCCAGAAATGATGTGTTAACCTGAATCACAAACCATGAATTATTGAGAACTGCAGCTTCTGCTATCTTTTTACATGTTAAAATATTCCTTTTTGCATGGAAAATCGTAACTATAGAGATTTGAATTATTTTTTCCCATGGAATATTTCTTCTGAAGTGTGTTTATTAAGGGATGATCTTCACACAACCTGTGGGAACGTGCAGATAAAAACAAAAGCCTCAGAAATAAATTTCCTTATTTTCCAGAAGTCTTTACATTTTTGTCAGAAAGCTGTAACATTTTTGTTTGCACTTTTGAAGATGATGTCAAACAATCCTCTCCTCTTGCAGTCAGCACTCAGAATTCACTGGAACACGTGGAAAGCTTGGGATCTAAATTCTATAAGGATGTCTTCACCTATTTTTTTTTAACTTTGGGAGCTAGTAATGACAGCTAGCAATTCTAAAGAAGGATGTTTTGCAATACTGTTTATTTCTTCCATGCTTTCTGTGGTTGTACCACTGTAAGACTGTCACAGAGGCCAAGATCCTGAAATCTGGATCCCAGTGCTGCCTTTTTTGTAAGGCTTGGACTCAATTCCCCCAGTGACAGAGGACTGCAGGAACATTGCCAAGCTGGGGCCATCAGCCCTTTGGCTGCTTAGTGCATTTTCAAAAGTAATTCCAGTCTTAGATGAATCCACAGGTATTCTGTCTGAAAAGGTCATCCTGCCTTAGTCATCCCATTTAAGTAGCTGAGCTTAAGGAAGACGAATCGCGGCGAGAATGAGTCATTGTGTGATTTAGAGTGAAATTAGCATTATTGGCCACCAGGACAAAATATATCTGAGTGTGGCAGAATCACTGACAAAATAGGCACTATTTCATCCTAGAGGCCTGGATGTAGCGTTCAATATTTTCTTGCACTTGCATGGATGTTATTTTTGTCCAACATCGTGCAGTAGGTGATCAGTGCAGTACCTAAGAAGCAGATCCTCACGGCTTTAAATTTTGATTCCAGATGCCCACTTTGAAAATTCTGTCATGCTGCAGGATTTACTCTGTAAAAGCTGCCAAAAGTCAGATTTGTTTGGGATTTTAGTTCCACTTGTCTGGCATGAGATAATGAGATGCAATTACCAGTTCTTTAATTTTACGGAGCTGATGAGTGTCCACAGCTCCCCTTAAAGTCAGCAGAACTTGTAACTACTTGCACTTGTGGTAATTGGGTTCTGGCACAATGTGTTTCAGAATGAGGCATTCAAAAGCTACTTAAAATTAGTGGTTGTTTTGCTACTTTGATCTCTTCCTCATGTGTAAAACTCATTCTGGTATATGGAAATAAACTGAGGATATAAACTTCTGAGATAAAGGATTCCAAGCTCTGCTGCACACCATTTATTTCCCTATTACTCTTTGGATATTGTTTATTTGACATGTTGTACATCTCCTTGCCTCCCCTTCCTTTTTATTTTAATTGGGACCTGGTTGTTGGCTGCAAATTCCACCAACATGACTCATCCCTGCGCTGGAAGTGACTGTGAACAGGCATCACATCGTGGGATTTACTTCCCCCCTCCTTTTTATTCCTTTTTTTTTTCCCCCTTCTAAGTGCTTTATCGTGGCACAAGCTTGTAATAATAAACTAGGAAGGAAGTTGGAGCTAATCATTTGGTTCTGAATGCACAAGCCCTGCCAAATTTCCCCACAGGCATGAAACAGCCGCTCAAGCTGTGACACCAGCAAATTAAATCCTGGGGGTAGCTGACCAGAAGTAATGAAATGTGTATTTACCATACTGATGCTGTCAGTCTTAAGACACAGTGGCTTTACAACCTAGTTAAGTGGGGCACGTTTGTCACTTCCAGTGGTGCTTAGAGAAAATACTCAGGGTTTTTTTTTTTTTTAGCCTTCTTTTCAAAAATCACCAGCCCAGTGCTGGCTGGCAACCCTGACCTTGTACAACCTGAAGAAAGGATGGCCAGAGTGGTCTGTCCTTTTAAAAACACTGCCCAAGTGAAATCCGTATTCCAAAGGAGATAAACGATTTTGTTTCGTGACACGTTAATTGCCAATTCTTTTTATTGATCTCTTATCTGCCACTCCACTCTTAGCAGGTGAAATTAAAGGCTAAAAGTTATGTCAAGAGCCAGTGGGGAGTAAACAACAGATGTTTCCCACAAATTATGTGTCCTGTGCATGCATGCAGCAGTTGGAAAGCCTGTGAGCACACAGGGGTGTGGAGGAGGGACACAATCACTGGAAAGGGGCCACAGTGGTGGCTTGGATGGCCCTCAAAAAATACATCATGGCAGCAGTGCATTCCACAGGGATGAGGGGAGCTGTCATTTCACAATCCCCACGTGCTTAAGGTGACAGGGGACTCAAAAAAAGCTGTTCACCCCAGACAGGTGTCATAGGTAACAACAGCAAAAGTCTGAGGATTTTATTTAGCTAGCAGGGGCATTCTGTGGTAATTGCGTTTAAAAAGACTCGTGAATCATTTGCTGAATGGTGCTTGCTGTGGATTGAAGGGGAAAAAATAAAAGTACGGTCTGCACCATGGTTAACACAATACCCGTGGAAGAATCAAAGAGTAAAATCACAACTCGTATGAGCTTTCTCTGAAAGCGTCTAATTATATCCTGGGAATGTCCATGACTCTGCAATTATATGCTTAATTTCCAGCTGTACTTGATTAGCGTAGCAAATGATTTCTAGTACAAGCAGCTATAAGGAACTTGCTTTGAACTGTTTGTTGGCATGTAAAAATTCATTTGGCACTTTGGGCTGGTTCTTCACGGCGAGGTAGGAACCTGGAGTTCAGTGCCAAGGCCAAGGGAAGGCCAGGATAATTTTAGGGACAACATCCTTCTTTTTCCTCCAGTGAAGCATTCAAATGCAAGTCTGAGGAAGGTCAAACCCCACAGATTTCTGTGGGATTATACATGAACTTCAGGCTTGGTATGTAGAAATAACCTTGCTGAGTCCTTGCTTGGTCTTGGAAGGCAACCATGGTTTTGTGATAAAATAGTGGATGTGGTTTAGGGAAGCCAGCTCACCTGTGGCTTCCTCCTCCTGTCTTCACACACCAGGAGGGCTGAGGTAGGCTTGATTCCACATTTTCCACATTTTCTTAGTGAAAATAAAATAAGGAGGAAGATGGATAAAGGAACCTCCACTTGGTTTTGACCAGATCTAAGCATAATCCCCAGTTAAATGTTTGAGTCTGTGTGAATCCAAATGCTAGACTGGGGTTTAAGGCAAAACACAAGCACCTGAAGGGTGGAATTTTGATCCACTCAAGGGTCAGCCTGTTGAATTCAGCTCAGGCTGAGGAAAGCACATGGAAGCTTTTATGTAGTTGTAGCCTTACGTTAAAAACCTTTTGGAACCATGGCTTTGCCATCTGTGAAAAATTACCCAGACTTCCTCACCAAAATATTCTCCCACTGATAACACTGGCAGGTACAATTTGAACAACTTAAAAGTAATTTTTTAAAAGACTGACTAAAGCAAACCTCCCATCAGCAGCTGAAGATGCATTGCCTCTACTTTTAATCTCAGGCTTGGAGCTGTCTAGACAGGTTATCCTATTTGGGCTGGACTGATTATCAGCTTTGTGCCCTGTTCTCCTGCTGGATCAGATGAGTGGCTTTGCTTAGGGCCTTTGTCTCAAGCCTGGCTTTGCCTCTGGGGCTGTAAAACCTTTGGTACACTGTAAATGTCAAAGCCCAATGATGATACTGTGAATACATGTAAAGGAAAACCGCTGCTCTTTTAAATCTCACACTCCTAGAACCAATTATTTATTCTTGGCGGGTTTATTTCTGTTGTTGTTTTGGTTATGGGTGTTTTTTTGCAGTTTGTTTTTATTTTCTTAGGTGTTTTTCTGAATGCCAGGAGCTGGCAGCACCATAGGTGTGAATTTCAAATAGGGATCCTGGTTCTTGCAGCATAAATCTCAGAAATATTCTTTTCATGGAAGAACTTCCACTAAACAAAACCATGAGAAAGTAGGAGGTAGTCAGGCTGCTAGAATTAATCTCTGAAGGAGGTCTCTAGCTCTTGCTGGTACAGGAACAACTTGATGGAAGAAGTCTCAAACTAACCTTGCTTTTCCACCTTTCCCTGAGAGCTCCCAGCCTGTGAAATATGAAGGAAAAAAAAATAATTGGAGTTGGGAACTGAAAATACCAGATATTACCAGTTTTATATAAAATAAATATAATAAATAAATTAAATAAATAAAATTAAATTAATTAAATCAATAAATTAAATAAATTAAAATAAATTAAATAAAATATATTAAATAGCAGATATATACCAGTTTTCATGGGGGGTAAAATAAATTATTAGCTGTGGTGTGGTCTAATAAACAAAAAGGCAACTCTTAAAGTAAGCTTGAACTTTTCCTTCTCATTAATTAGCATGGATCTGTTTTGAAATTCCTGTAGAGAACAAGTGCTTCTCCTGACAGCTGGTTTGAAATAAATAAAAGGGAAAATGCTTTCAGCTGGTAATGCCTTAACAGGCTCATGACAAATGAAAACAAGGTTAAATTGCTTCTCTCTACTACTAATAAAAGAAATATTGAAAATTAAGTGCTGTAAGTTAGGAAATGAAAAATGCCAGCCAAAACTATGGCGAGAGCAGCTTTTCACTTGGTACTTGGTGAAATGGGCGTATTTGGGAAAGCTTAGGCAGCACCAAAAATTATTCTTCAGTTGTAGGCTTATGTAGAATATATTGCAGTGAGGAATATATGATGCTGTTTCTGCAAGATAAGAGTTTTGATTTAATCACCTCTTTTTGGGGGGATTTAAATGACTTTGAGGCTTTACTGGAAATCCTCTTGCCCCTGGTACCCTTTACAGCCTCATCCTTCTTGTGCTCTACTTCACCTTTCCTCATGAAAGGATGGCAGAGGTTTTATTCCTCAGGATGTAAGGATGGAGTACCTGGAGCATCAGGAAACACACAGCAGGATCCAGCCTGTGCTGCAGAGAGGCTGGTCCCTGACAATCAGATACCTCTGACTTTGGCTGACTGTGAATTATAGCCTGAAATAATTGCTCCTGTTTGATGTTAACTCTCCTGTAGAACACAAGGTGTAAATTTAATGCAAATATAACATGAGTGTCTTATGAATAACAAGGGAAATAGGTGAAAGTGAAATACTAGATTTTAGTTCAATAAACTCTTTGTTCTTGCCTTGCAGAATGCAGAACCTTTCCAAGTTGCTGTCCGAGAAGACAATTGTATCATTGTCTCCCTGGAGGCATCAGATGTGGTGAGCTCATCCTCTGTGTATGTCGTGAAGATAGCTGGGGAATCCAAGAACTACTTCTTCCAGTTTGACGAGTTCAACAGCACTTTACCTGCCCCCGTGGTGTTCAATGCCAAATACCATGGCCTGTATTACATCGTCACTCTCTTGGTAGTGAACTCAAATATGGTTTCCAAGTCAGCGAGATCAATCACTGTGTTAACCAGTAAGTAACACCTAATTCTTACCTAATTCCTCTTTTCTTCTGTTTCTTGTCTTTGTGTGTGTGGCTTTTTTGCACCAGAATTTGTGAAGAAGGTTGGGTGGTCATGGTTTTTTGTTTTGATTTGTTTTTTTTCCAATGGGTCCTGCTTGTAGGGTGCATCCCTGTGTGAGAACAGTAGGGAAGAAGGCTTGGCAAGGTGTGAGTGAAAATTCACAAGGTTTGGGCAAAAAGAAAGGAAAGGCTGGATGTTTCCCCTTCCTGAACACTGAGGTGTAACATACTAAAACATTGTGATGAATGAACCCCCCATTTTCAGATGTCCATCCCAAACCCTTTGAACCAGGAGTTCCAAAAATCAGATGTTAACTGACATTTCAGTGTAAGCTCTCCTATATATGGTGGGTTTTATTCTGTTTTAAATGCTGTAACACTGTTCTTTGATTGCTAATACGTGGCAGCAATACTAAACTGGGAGAGCAGACACCAAAACCATGTGTTTGTGATGGAGAACACATTTGTAGTAGCCTGTCTCTTACTGTTTCCAGGTGCATTGATCCTGGGGGAGACGTGTGATTTTGTTTTCTCTGTCACCATACAAAGTAACACAGGTTTCCAGCTGTGCTTCTGGCTCAGAGGTTGATCCAGGGCTGGTTCCGTGTGCCAACCTGGAAATTGAAAACAATTTGTAGAATATGAAATGATTCTTTCATCTGGAAGATGACAAAAATCTGTTTGGATGGAGCTTAATTTTCAGATTTTTTTTTTTTTCCCCCCTAAATGGCACCTTGGATTGTATGGGTAGTTTGAGTTTTATTACATCTGAGGAATGGTTGTGATTTTTTCGTACCTATATTATTGTCAATGAGGAAACATCATCCATGGTAATAGCACTCAAAGCATGTTGAAGTAGACTCGTGTTATTGAGTGAGGTGACTAAAATTTAGGAGTAACAAGATTTTATATAATCTATACAATCTTCAGCCTTCCCTTGTGTGCTCAATTTGATGAGGAAAACCATGAAAGGTCCCATGGGAAAAGTATCATGGTTTTGGGTAGTGCAAGCACTGAACAATTTCAGGATTCACAGGCAGCCTGAATTTCCTTTCCTTTGACTGCTTTAACCTCATAAGGAAAGCAGTAATTTTAATCCAATTTTCTATTTCATGTTTGTTCCCTTCAAAGAAAATAATTAATGCATCTGTTGTCAAGAAAAACCTCACTATTACGCATTTTTAGCAGGTTTGGGTGCTGCTTTGCTGTTATTCAGCAGGGCTCATTGCTCTTTGATTCCCAGAGCCCACCAGGGTCTCTGGTAGCAGGGAAGGTGTGATCCAAGCTGACAGATGGTGATTCCTGTGCAGGGAATCTCTGAAGGGAGAAGGAAGCCAGAGTCACTCAGCCCACCAAAGCCAGCCCCAAGCTTCCCATTTCTGGCTCAGGAGGTTTCCAAAAGGTGGAAAAGCAAGAGGCCGATGGCTCCAAGGGCATCCTGTGTCACTGTCCCTCCTCCAAGGCTGGATGGCTTCACCACCTGGCTGATGGGGGTGTGCTGGCAGCACCTTGGGGTTTCCTGCTGCTCCCCCAGACCTTGGAAGGACCAGAGATTCTTTGTAAAACAAAGAGAGAACAATGGATTTCTCTGGGTTTGCCTCCACAGAGAGACAACCACGTCCACAGAAAAGAAAGGGCAATCCTGCAGGCAGCACTGAACTCTAAAAATGGGCTGTAAATTGGGAGCTTTGGGAGGGGAAGGATCCAATCTCCTCCGTGATATTTTCTGTCAGGCAGACTGATGAGTGCTGGCTCTATTGTAGCAGCCTTTGCTCCTAAGTTCATCTTTTGGAGCACAAGGCTCCGGAACTGGAAGTAAATTTGGAATGAAAATGCAGCGTGGCAGGGTGGGTTTTTAAAGGTGTTTCAGTACCCTTCAGGTTTTGAGAAGAGATCTTCGAACTCCTGTAGTGACCACTGGTTTCTCCTAAAAAAATGCAATGTATTTGGTTCATTGTTGAGTTTTTTCTCCTCTCTTTAGTATTGTCCACTGCCTGTTTTACATAATTTTATGACTACCAATTAACTGATTTTTTTTTTTGGCAGACAGTAATTAGGATAGATTTATATTTTTTGTTTTGCCCTATGCTCTCTGGCTGTTTAATATTCTTGGTTTACTTAATCATGCAAAGATAGGCAACTATCTAAAATATTCCATCTATGGAAGGAATGGCACATCACAATTAGCTTCCAGTACCAAATGAATTCCTGTTCTAATTCCTGTTCTAACACCTCCTTTGGTGTCAGGAGAGCTTTATCAGTGGCAGATTGACCCCATCCATTAGGCTGCCACAAAATAAATCAAGCAGGATAGCCAGTGATGCCAATGTGGTTATTCCCAAGGCAGTGCTCACAAGAGTTTTTTGGGATCTTCTGCAAAGGAGATCCAGCCTTTCAACGGGGTCTGAGTTTCACACAGAGCTGTGTGTACCCAAAAAGTGCTCATCAAAATGAACCAAGGTTCCTCAAAGACATTGCCTGCTTAGAAATTCAGTGAGAGTGGTGAAAGGCCTCTGCTTTCTGATGGTATATCCTGATGACATTTCCTTTCTCCTGCTCGTGTCTCCCATCAATATATTACGTCTAAGGGAATTGGCAAGGAAAAGGAAGAGAAGAACCCATTTAAGAGAAGACTTTTCTTTTACCCTTAAAGGTTTCTGGCTAGAAAAGCATTGAAAAGCTGACAAAATATATATTTTATACATTATTAATAGGCATATGTGTATATATATAAATATACATACTTAAACTTAAATATAAATATACTATAAATATACTCTTCATAGAAATATATGAGCATAAATATGTGCATATAAAAATACAAAATCATGTCACATAAATATACCTATAACATAGAATCATAGTCTCATTTAGGTTTCAGGCCTGCTTTCCTCTGCTCTTGGAGCTTTGGCTTTTCAATGGGGATGAAGTAATTCTGGAATTCATTCAGTTTATTTAGAGTTTTGAAATATTTGACTGAAAATTCCGCCTTATTACTAATTGATTTTAAAGTAGTTTATGAAATAAATAAGGAGCACATCTGTAAAATTGGTGACTGATATTTTCACTCACTTATCCTATGTTTTCCCAGCTTGAGGTTTTATTTTATTCTTCCGAGGGTGAGTCATACCCATAGAGCATCTTCTTCTTTTTTGTTTTTTCCCCAAATTCACTGTCAACTTTATATTGTGAAGGAAAAAACGTTTGTACATTTGCAGGAATGGGGAAGCAGTACATTGCAAAGCTATTGTGTGCTGCAGGAAATAATGTGTGTCTGCTGGGAATGGAGAAATCCAGATCTGAGGATTTCTGATAATTAAGAGCAGCTCTGCCTGGCTTTTATTTCAGCTGAGGATTAGGAGTTCTGAGTGGTTTCAAAAGCTGATGGTTCATTGTTTCAGAAGCTGATGGTTCCTTACACACATGACTGTGAAATATATTCTCTTTAGGGATAGTTCTGCCTCTGTGTCTCCTACAAACATATTCTCCTCGAGAGGCCAGCAGGCTGCTGCCTGGGACTCTGATCTCCAACTCTCAGAGAGAATTGGCTTTAGAGCCAGTTAATGCCCTGTTGTCATTGTGCCAGGTGCTGCAGGATGTGATTCAGCAGGTCCTGTTCTTTCCTCTGGCTTCTAAATGGATCAGAGCTCTTTAACTCAGAGCTTCAGAATGGTTTTTCCCCCCTAATGAAATGTGAAACTTTAGCCCTTCATGTTTTTCTCTCTTAAAGGATGATGTGAAACACCTTTAAAAAGGCTGGTAATCTGTGGCAGCCCTAACTTTGAAATGTAACTAAGAACAGCATCCAGGTCCATTAGTGCTCATTTTTTCCCAGCAAATAAACCAGGTTATCCTCTTTTTAGGGTGAAAAAACTTCTCCATCAGAATCAAAGAAACTGAAAGAACTGCAACCATATGATTTCCTGCTGTAATTTGCAGTGTAAGGAGGATCTAAACAATTGGCCTAAATCTGTTCAAGAGCAATAGTTCTGCCTTTGTTCTTGTGACAACATTATTTTTTAGGTTGTGCCATCTTTTTATTTATCACCCTATGTGGCCATGTAGAAACTGCCTTATGTGTCATCATTTCACTTATATTCCCCCTTTGTAAGCAATAGCACAATATCACTATTACCTATCATAAACTTGAACTTTATGTTCCCAAAGCACTGAACTACAGCTTCTTTAATCTCAAAGATGGTTTCTTTTTAAGAAGAGATAAAACATCCCAAAGTTTACAGCTACATAAATAGTGTCATCCTGGGGAGAAAATTACATAAGGCACATTATTATATTATATTATTATTATTATAAGTCATTTATTATTCCTGTGAATAAAGGGAATTACCCATGGGGGTTAGGTCACTCTGGTAATGGGGCATCTTGTTTATAAAAGTCACAATATTGAGGTAAATAATGATCAGCCTGGGTTCCAGTGTGAGAAGCAAGAGACCTCAGTCCCACCTGCAATGCTGTATTCTAAGGTACAGCAATAATCAATCATTAATTCCATTTGTAGAGTGACCCAATCCACAGATATTACAAACAAATTGATTTGGATTGAAATATGGTATTTATTTTCACAGCACTTTTTTTTTCCCCTGAATTGCAAATATTAATGCATCTGACACAAATTGAATACATTAATGGAGGATTTAGCATTCAGAATTTTCCAGGGCATTGGAGTAAGATGTTAAGCACATTTATTATGCTATCTTGATGCTTGTATAATGCAAGTTATAACTAAATGCTGAAAAGTCTAGGATAAACAGGAAGTTTATCTCATAAACAGATAAAGTGGGAAAGCAGTTGCTATATAGGCAGAGAATTCTGAAACACTGAGAAAAATGACAAATTCAAGTCTTGATCCTGTAATCTTGTCTATGCGTGTGTAATATAATCTCCAAGTCTAAAAATAAAGAGATTGTAAGTGAAGAGGTACTTTAAACTGTTAGAGGGACATTGAAATGCTCCAAGTCCCTTCTGTAATATGACTTCAATGTAGTACAGAGCTTTTATTAAGCTCTAAGTATTATATTTCTGTGATTCCACTTTATTTAGGCTATTTCTTGACAACCACTGAAATCTGTGGCAAGCTGGATCCCAAACACTGAAAATAGCAAAATTAAAAAGACCAGACTGTTTATGCTCTGAATTATGAATATAGATAGCAAAGAGTGGCATTTTACATATTCTTCAATTTCAATAACCCTCGGAGCAGTTAGTAAAAGCGAAAGAATGGAACATGATGGTTATCTGCTGAGCGTTCTTTTAATTTCACAGCGTGCAAATAGCTTTTGATGTGAAGATTTGGTGCTGAAGGAAGTAAGATAATGGAGGAGTCTTTAAATTGCATTATGCCACTCATGCAGCTCTGCTAGCATCAGCCATGAGCGAGGACAGCGAGACGAAAGAGAGTCTGCGGTGATTACCGCTTAATTCAATTGTTGGTTAATTAAATCAAAGCATCAGGAGGAAAAAAAAAATCATTTGGATTAAAAAATGAATCTAGCTTCCATCCTTTATTTGATTTGTTGTAGGAAGGAATAAATGGGGTAATTGAATCAGCGGCATGAGGAAGTTTCAGTAATTCTTTCAGCGATGGGGAGAGCTCAGATGTGAATGAGACAGCAGGAGAAAGCCCAGGGCACACCCGCTAACGTGAGAGATGACTGCACACAAGCCCTGTGCTATTTAGAGAATGTTATTGACATTTAAACTACTCTGGTGTGCTGTGGGAGCTGTGATATGAACCCTCTGGCCATGTGGGCAGTCATTTCCACTATTTATTGCGGAATAAGCCATGGGAAGAGCGTTGGCAGAAGGAAGAGGGTAGGCTTTGTTTTTACTCCTGTTCATTTCTGGGCTATCATGAAATGTCAGCAGAATTTTCTCAGATCCCATCAGTGGAGTTCCTGTTGGTATCTGTGAGGTGGGGAGTTTCTCTTTGTAAGTGGTTAGTGTACAAATATACTGATATATTTATATCTGATGGAGATAATGAAGTGCCTTTGCCATGGGAATGGTTTAATGATCCCACACTATTGCATTTCCATGCTTTGGTAAAGTTAGAAATGACAACACATTGGTGTTGGTGAGAGATTCTCTTTGCACCTTTGGTTTTATTCCCAGTTGTTTTTTCCTCTCTGTTTCCCATCACATCTTAAAGCTGTAGTGAAAATACCCTGCTGGTCATTGGGATTTCGTTTTCTGTTTCGCTGCAGTCTTGCTTTTCCATCTTTGATTAACCCACTCCACCTCCTGTGGGATGATTCCCTTTTGATGCTGATCTTGCCATTCCATCCACACTTTCTCTGGCCCATTGTGACTGTATAGAGGAAAAATATTTTTACTAGTTTTTCTCCAGGGCCTATGGCAGCAGAATTTTGAACTCAAATGGGTCCTGAAAGGCCACACTAATCAACAGCCTGAATTTTGCAACCTGATCCCTATAGTGTGCAAGAACTAAATCAACATGCTAATCTTTATAAGGATGCAGGCATAATTGCATTATCTCTATTAAAATATATTACTATGACAAATTTCAGCTAACGGTATAACCTTGCTTGGACCTCTTAACCACAGGATAATTGGGTTGCTGTCAATTTTTTCTTGCTGAGGAGAGCATTGAGGATGTTCTTCCTTCAGTTTTTCTTGGGTTTATTTATGAATGGAGAAGGCTGAATAAAAATGTGACTCTCTTAATGTCAGCAACAATCCAGACTCCCAGCAGCAGTGAACTGACTTGGCTTTCCTCAGCTGATGGAGCCACACTGGTCTGGATTTCAGATTAAAGGATATTTTCCTTATTTTTTGTGGCCTCCCTGACTCTGAGTTCAGAGCTCTAGAGCAGCAGTTCCTGATTATCTCCTTCCTATGCCCAGGCTTTCCCTGTGCCCTCCAATAAACCACTTTACTTCTCTGTACCTCAGTTCATCATCTGTAAAATAATGGTGATGGTACAGTTTATTTTGTAGAAGTTTGATTTGGATTAACAGGTAAGGATGGTGGCCCTCTCTCATGGTAGGAATGGCGAAATAAAGAAATGTATAGATAACAAAATAAAAAGTCTTTATTCATGTAACTTCCTGTGGCCATTACATGGATAATTTTCTCAGCTCATTTTAAAAGCCCTACATTTATGCTGAAGTCACAAGCAGTTTCAAGTCGTGTGTTGATTTTGTCTGGGCAATTTTGCATGATTGACAAGTATTGAAGATGAAAATGTTTCTGAGGTGATGACTGCGAGTGCTTAAATAATAACATTTTTTAATTTCAAATATGGATTTTTTTCTGTTAAAGCATGATTGTTAGGAAGATACATTCCTTGAAGGGAGGGGAATATAGAAATTCAAGCCCATTTATTTTCATTGGTACTGTATATGTGCAAAGAACTCAGTTTGATATTAATATTTCTTCCTTTTTTTCTTCCCTTTTGTTTGTCTATCCTTTAGAGCCACTTCCTGTCAGCAATGTTTCTATCTATGATTACAAACCATCTCCAGAAACAGGAGTGCTGTTTGAAATTCAGTACCCAGAGAAGTACAATGTTTTCACCAGGGTAAATATAAGCTACTGGGAAGGAAAAGACTACAGAACAATGCTCTACAAAGGTAGGAGGAAACTATTTCACCATAATTGAATAGGAACTCTGCTGGAAACATTTTAAAAAGTGGATTTAGATGGGGGTTTTGACATGTATTTATATAATGATTTGTGTTTGTGGTAATGTGTTGATATATATATAAATATATATTATATAAAAATAATATATAATATTATATAAAATATATATATTATTATATAACTAATATTATATAAAATATATATTATATATAAAATTATAATTATATATAATAAATACAATATATATAACATATATAATTATAATTCATATAATATATAATATATGTTATAATCCTATATAATATATTATAACTTATATATTATATCTTATATAGAAATTATAAATTAATTTATACATTTATTATTATGAATTATTTTATATATATTATATAATATATATTATCTGGGGTGTTTATATATATATATAAAATATATTATATATAAAATTATAATTATATATGTTATAATATATATAATATATATAATATATATAATATATAATTATCATTCTTATAATATATTATATTATAATCCTATATAATATATTATAATTATATATGATATATTATATATAAATTATAACTTAATTTATACATTTATTATTATAAATTACATGTTATATCTATTATATAATATATATTACTGGGGATTTTTTAATATATATATATAAAATAGCTTTTATATTGTGAATGAGTCATTGAATTGAGCTGGTGGTTCACTCGGGGTTTTTAAATTGCTACAATCCTGGTTCTAGTGATGTTCCCTTTCTTTGGGATTTCAGAGGAAAGCTTGGTGGTCTGGATTTCTGTATTCAGTCTGAAATCAGCCTGGGAAGGCATCCCCAGTCTCTGGTGCCTCTGTGTCAGTTCAAAGCAATGCAAAAGCTCCCAGGCTCTTCCCTCTGGCCAAGGTTTCCTCTTTGGTCTGTAGCTGATAGGAGAGCTCTGGGATGTCCCAGAGGAGGGAAACCCATTCAATAAACACGATTGTTGGCACAGGATCAGACCTGGTGGCTGTGTATCACCATGCAATGACACAGTGCTAGGCTGTAGGGTACATTAGTGCAGCATTCAGTGTTGTCCCTGAGCTAATAAACCCTGCTGCAGAATAGAAATTTCAATGTTTTTAAAATAACCTAATCAAGGGCAATCAATCTAACAGTCTAGCCAGTCAGCCTGAGCAAATAACCAACCTAACCACCCAAATGATCTAAACAAGATAAAATTCTGCTTTCTTTTTTATTTGTTTATAACTGAACCCTTTCACCAATTTGTTTACAACTTTTGCCCTGCAGTCTAACTTAAGCACAGAATCTGTCTGGAGATATAATTGGGACTTTAAATGTCCTGTGGGAAGCGCCCTAAGGGGTGAGGAATGCCCTGTGCACCCTGAAACCCCAATGGTTCAGCATCCTATAGTGGCAGTAAAATCCCTTTGGGCAATCCAGTAGGTGCTGAAATGAATTTTGGGCGTTGAATTAAGGATCCCAGAATAAAGGATCCCAGAATAAAGGATACCAGAAGACTGGTGACTGGAAACTCCCTATAAAGTCAGCAGAGGGAGATACCTCCAGAAGGAGGTCAGAGAATTTGGGATTCTCTTTGCTTCAACACAAATTTGGGCTAGAAATCCCATTTTCAGGCTCTGAAGTGCCAGAAGTTAGGAAGGATAAAGTCTGGATCACAGCAGAAAATATAGGTGACCTCTTTGCTGAGAACAAAAGGGACACCAGCAGTAATTTTTAACTTCCACAGCTAATAGCTGGCTCCGGGGGCTGCAACCCTAAATCTGCTGATAAATAAAAGAGTCAGCCTAAATTAGGAGATCCACTAATCAGCTTGCACCCTCCTTCCCACAGCCTGATAGCCTGAGCGAGTTCTCTTCAGCCCCCACGTGTGGTGGACATGAGCTGAGCCCCTCCATTGCTGCTCCTCTGAGCATCCCCCACAAACGCTGTGCCTCAGTCAGCAAAAGAGCACAGAGGCTTTTGCGTGCAGCAGTTAAAGGTCTGCAGGAGCTGTCAGATGCTCTTTGAGATCCCCACTGTCATGCAGAGCAGGTTGCCAGGTTCAGTTCCCTTGCCAGTGAGAAGCAGCTCGTGTTTCTTGTGCTGGGCTTTTTTTTTTTTTTTTTTTTTTTTTTTTTCCTTTCTTTTTCCTGGTAGCAAAGTGGCTTTGACAGCCAGGAAAAGTGTTGGCGAACTGAATTATTGCAATTTCATGTCTCAGAGCAGGCTGAAAAATGTTTAAACATCTAAAACGTTGCCCATTCACCATGTGCAGTCACATTATCAGAAAGTGAGCGTTTGATGCATTATCCTCTTTCTTTTTTTTTTTCTTTTTTCCTACTTTTTTTTCTCTCTAAACTCCTGCAGATTTCTTTAAAGGTAAAACAGTTTTCAATCACTGGCTGCCTGGCATATGCTACAGTAACATCACATTTCAGCTGGTGTCAGAAGCCACCTTCAACAAGAGCACGCTGGTGGAATACAGCGGGTCCAGCATGAGCCCAAACAGCACAGAACAGGTGATGAAAATTCTACACACCATTTCTTCAAAGGTTTTATTGCTGTGGAGAGGGGATTGACCCCATAGAGAGCAGGGTCTGAGTGGGAGAAGTCTTGGGAGCACAGGAGGGGGATGTTCCATGGGCGTGTGTGTGCAAAAAGTGCAGAGCAAAATTTGTGTCAGTGTTTCTGTTGTAAAGTTCCTGCTTAGAAAATAACTTCTGCTTCACACGAGATATCCTAGGCCTCGTGCTAGGAATTAATTTTTAAGCCACAGGAAGAGCTGCACTGAGCAGACTATTGATCTGTCTCTGTCTCCTTGTGCAGTGAATCTGAACTGCTCGAGAGGACCTTCCTCATTGTGCACTTTTCCATCACGGAGAAGAATGTCAGAGTTGCCCGACTCGGCGGGCAGTTTGTGCCCTGAAGCATGAACTTTTTAATTTCCAAGACAGCAATGTTGCAAAGGCTGAAAATTGCATTTGTTCAGGGTCCAGAACTGATTTAATTTGATCCTGGGACGGTGCCCAAAACTTTTTCGTTAATCTCTTGGACCACAGACATTTATCAGGGTCCAAAGTGAAATGAACCAGCCATAAAATCAAAAGGCCAAATCTTCAGATGAATACCTGATGTTGGTCCATTGCCTGGGACAGAACACAGCCAACTGATGCCAGCTGAGTTCTGTCCTGAAGACCCTAAATATAGTTGTTGAGATATTGAACCATAACCAACAGGATCGTGCTATTTTTTTCCTGCTGCCCTCCCACCCCTCATTTTTCACATGAACTGCAATGAGAATGTAGAGCCCGGTTTTCTATTAGTGGCTGTGGCTGGGATGGGAGTTGAACAAATTAAGGGTGTTGTAAAGTGCCAGCTTTAAAAGTGCCAGGCAAAATTATTTGCAGAGGCTACTCACACTTAGAGGGTGTAAGGAGAGGCAGACAAGCAATTACAGTGAGACAGACAAAATGCTGTGTGTTCACCTCCTGGCATCAGTTGAAGGAACTTCTTTGCATGCCAGAATCTTGTCTTGTGGAGACTCAAGTCTTGAGATCAAGCTTTCACAAATATTAAAACTTAAACTGATGTTTAATGCTTGTGAAAAGGTGGCTGCTAAAAGCATATGAAAAGCCCTACAGCAACATGAAGGTTATTTTTTTAAATATGAGCTATGCCATGTATTAGTTTTGCATATATATTTCAATTCATTTCTACAGAGGTGGGGTTTTTTTTTTCCATGATCAAGATCTTCCTGGAAGACACAATAAAATAAATGTAGATCCACTGTTAAAAACTCACACTAGAACAGTCTTGCTGTTATAATAGCACTGAAGTTTGATTTGCTGTGACTTCACTTCTTGGCATTCTTTAATTGTGATTATGCTGTGAATTTATACTCATCTTGATCCCACCACAATCACTTCTGGCATATCTATAAGAATATCTAAGAGAAGGGAGGATCTCAGTAAGAGCAAGTTATTTCAAACAATCCCTAGAAGAATGGTATTTGTCTGGGGAATTAAAACACTTAAAGGTGCACAGAATACACCTATTAAAGTTATCCCTTGCTTCTCTTTTAGTTCCTTACCCACCTCGAAACATCTCTGTCCAGATCATACCGATCAACAGGAACAACTGGGGGGAAGAGCACAGCGGGAATTTCGCCGAGGAATCCTTCATGGGACCGCCAGAAATCATCAGGAAAGAGAAATCCAGCCCTCCCTCTGGCAACCCCACTGAAATCCCAGCAGCAAACACATCTGCAGCCTCCAACAGCACCGAGTATGAAACCACCCCCAGACACCCTGGTGGTCCAGCGAGGCCGAGTCATCCGAGGGGGAAGAGGAGTTTGTCAGCGCGGCTTCCAGCGCGTACGGGGCCGCTGATGCCACCACGGGCTCTGGCAGGCCCACAGCACAGCCCCTGCCCTTCCTGCCCGTGCAGATGGTGCTGACCTGGCTGCCCCCAAAGCCCCCCACTGCCTTTGATGGTTTCCACATCAATATTGAGCGGGAAGGTAAAGCAGAGCCTTGTGTCCTTTCGTCCTTCTTTCAGATTCCATTGGTGGTTGTCTCCTCTACACATTATTAATTATCTACTACCGTGATGGAACCCTGGTCACTGAGAGTTTTAGACTTTCTATGCTCCAAAAAAACCACTACATTTAACCTGAGACCATAGAGAAAGCTTCCAAAATTAAATTATATAAGTGAAATTATGAGTGTATAGTTTCACAGAATCACAGAATTTCTAGGTTGGAAGAGACCTTCAAGATCATCGAGTCCAACCCAGCCCTGACACCTCAACTAAACCATGGCACTCACATCCAGTCTTTCCTTAAAACACACCCAGGGATGGTGACTCCACCACCTCCCTGGCAGACCATTCCAGTACTTTATTATTCTTTCTGTGAAAAACTTTTTCCTGATATCCAACTTATATTTCCCTTGATGCAGCTTGAGGTGTGTCCTCTCGTTCTGTCAGTTTAAACAGAAGTGTGTAATACCACATAGTGGAAAACTTAAAGTTTTAAAATATAGTTTTATATATATATATATATATATATAAATAACAAAGTAGAAATTTTAAAACAGAAACTAGTCCTTCTTTTTCACCTTTATCTTCCTGAGTAGTATTTTATCATCAAATAGAAAAGTCCACATTACAGATCACAAGTCATTAGCTATTGAATTAAAAGTAAAAATAATTTAAGTATAATTTCTTAATTGGACAGTTTATCCTTAAAAAAAACTTATAAAAAGAGATATACTACTCCATTTTTGGTTTGTTAACTTAAAGTTCTATAGAACTCACAGTTTGTAAAACTATAATATGGATAAGAATTAATAAACATCTGAATCCGAACAAAAAATACCATGTAGTGCATCTAATCCCAACCCTAACAAAAAGAATATAAAACACAACAGCTCTGTGTCTCAGAGGGCTTTGTTAGATCCCATTTATTTCTTGAGGAGTTTTTGCACTGAGTAGCACCTACTTCTGGCTGGGCCACGTAAAAGGGAGGAGGAGTAAGGGAGGGAGTAAGTTTTCAGTTCTCTTTTGTAAAACAAGATTTATACTGTTTTATATTTATATTTATACTGTTGTACATATTGCCACACTGAATGCAGTCCTTTTGGATACCTTTAATCCCACAGCTGAAACAAGATTAGCACTTCTGATGTAAATAATTTTCTTTCCAACTTCCATTAATCCACACTTTTTTCCCCTCTCTGATTTAGAGAACTTCACAGATTTTTTGACTGTGAGCGAGGACACTCACAAGTTTGTTGCTGAACTGAAAGAACCAGGAAAATATAAGTTGTCTGTAACAACATTTAGCTCCTCTGGCTCCTGTCAAGTTCGAGGAAGTCAATCAGCAAAAACACTTAGCTTTTACATCAGTAAGTATCTCATCAAACTCTTCTTTTTCTCCCTCAGCAACACAGCTGTAATGTAGAGTTTGACCACTGTGGCATTTCTGGCATCTGCTGATGGATCACAAGGGTCTGATTTTCTGGAATTCTCTGTGTCTGAGAGGGAAATATAGTGCAAAAATGTTAATTTATTGCAACCTGCCTGGATGGGCCTTCCTTGGGCCAGCTTTGCTTTAAGAACTGAAAGCAAATTATGGGATGGAGTCACTGTCAGTGTTCTGAAGTGGAATGAGTTTCCTGTTTGCCTCTCTCAGAGTGAGGATTTAATTCCAAGAATTAATTTGGTGGTTATAGAGAGCCGTGGAAATATTTGACTTCCTTACTCCTGGAGTATGGGCTGTGTGTTAGGGATGAGAGTGTGGGAATTGCACAATTAAACACTCAACTCTGAAATTGCACAGTCTCTGAGAGAGCACAGAGCAAATTACAGCAGATGAAGTGGTTCAGCCTGCTAAATTCAAGGAGAAAAAGTAATTTATTATTTCCCTGTAGAATCCCAGAGTTTCTTAACTGGAGATTTAGTAAAAGGCAAAGTAATAATACACTACTGTGTAAACTAATACCATGACTGACAATTAGATCAGCAAGTGAGACAGGTGTTGGTGAATTCAGATCATTATCCTCCTCATGGCTGTGGTCACCTTTGTACCTTTTCTGCAAAAGGAAATAGAGATACCTACAGAATGAAACAGGGGAATACTTGCAGCACTGCACAATTTTTGCATGTGGAAAGATGATCCCTTCCCAAACCATGAATGCTGAAATAAGACACAGTAGCCTAAGCTGGCAGAAAAAAAAATCATATTAAAAGGAAATGTAGTCAAGTACTTCAGTCCATTAGGAATAAAAATTGTGCCTTTAGTAGCTCATAACATTTACAAATACTAAGTATTTAGACTTGAATTCATCATAATGCTGGACTGCGTGTAGCAATTCCAGTATTGCTCCCATTTTTAACTTTATAGTTGAAAGAAACAACAATTGGAAAACATCCAGAAAACAGCACATGAGAGAGAGGTCTCTGCTGTTGTAATTTCACTGTCTTCTGGTTTTCTTTAGGAATAGTTAGACAGCTTCATTATATGAAAAGCAAAGATATATGTAGCATTGCTATTAGTACCAAATGTTGTTCCATTTGCAAGGTGTGACATATTTTATTTTCATTAAGCAGTGTTTAATGCAGTGTCCTCCATGAAGTGTGCAAAATGTGAACTTGAGAGAAATGAGAATATATTCATCCAAAGTATGGGGGTGTGGATGGCCAGGTTAGGATGAACCTTAATCTCACTGTGGATAAAGTATTATGGTGTTACAGGAGGGCAACAATATTTTAATTTTATATCTGACACATAACAACCTTTGGCTTTTTGGTTTTGTCAGTTTTGCAGCCTTTTACAACAAAATGGGGGTTCTTGGAAGTTGTCTTATTTATTCTGTCAAATGCAAGGTCCCCAGTATTATAGATAGATTTTATGTGTATTTGTGGTAGAATGCCAAATTGAGAGATGAGCAAATACTCAAAGTTCAAATTGCTTTTCCATTCCTCTTTGAGTCTAATCAAGCAGGTTTTTTGTGTGGGGACTGAGACCCTGTGTCATGGCATGAGGAATTTCTGCTCCCTTAATGCCAAACTGAAACAGCTTCTGACTAGTGAGAGCTACATCTACATCCTCAGTGTCCAGAGAATAATCTGATAATCAAATTCCTCTTTTTCACCTGCGTGGGTGGGGCTCTGTGGCTGTGAATAATTTTGCCCACAGTGTCAGTCTTAACTTTTCCTCGTAATGCTTGGCTGGTGAATCATTCTGTCAAATTATGGCTTGTGTTACATATTTTTGTTACGTCCAGATAGCAGTCAAATCTTATAGGCTGATCTTAAACCACATTCTTGCTCTGGCATTTGTTTTATTTTATCAATAAATGTAAATTACCATTAGAGTTGCACAGAGGAAGAATGTCAAGGAGAGAGTGTCGCTTAAAAGTGACAAGAAAAACGGGCTATTTTCACAAAATATGAAATTTTGACCAAGTCTAGCTGAAATTATTTTCCAAACTCTTCTTTCATCTATATTTTAAAGCTGTGTTCTCAACCAAGTGCTCCAAAAAGTCTGATGGAGAATGAGATTCTTCACTATGGTGACCTCTGTGAACTTGATTTTCATGCTTTGAGGCTGTGGTGTGCTAGCACGTGGAAAGGCAAAAAAAATGTGTGCTTATCCTTTAATATCAGTCAATGATCTGTAGATTATTGGCTGTCAGTGCTTTTTAAGCATTTCCTTGGAGCAAATCTGATCCTGCTGGGTGGTTTCTGGTGAGCAGACAGGGAAAATTCAAATCTGAATTTTCAGACAGTCACGTTTCTCTTGTCCTGGGCTGTGCTGCAGGTGGAACAGCCTCAGGCTGCTGCCCAGGGGCTGCCACCTCTGCTGCCTCAGGGCTCTGGGGGTGGACAGCTGCCAGTCCAGCATCCCTCACCAATAATTCCATGTGTGCCTCGAATGTGTGAAAAGCGAGATTCACTTTCCTGGTAAAAAAATTTAAAAGTTTAATAAAAACACAATAGGATACGGAAATAAAGCAAAGGGTTAAAAACGCCTGGGTGCTTGGCATACAGCCAAGAGCATGTTTTGGGATAAAATCTTCCCAAAGCAACCCTCAAAACCCCAAATTTGGGGTCAAAGTCCCAAAATCTCCACAGAACCCCAAAATTTTGGGGTAAAATATCCCCCCAAAACCTCATGGATTTCCCCAAAAAACTCCCCAAAATCTCCAAATTTGAGACCTCTCAAACCCCTGAGACTCCCAAATTTGAGCCAAACCCCCAAAGCCACTCCAGAACCCCCAACAGTGCGATTAAATCCCGCCCAAATCATCCCCAAATCTGGGGTTAACCCCCTCCAAATCACACCACAAGCCCCAAATTCCATCTGAAAACCCCAAACCCTCCACATTTGGAGGGAAAACATCCCAAAAGCACCTCAGAAGGAGATTCCCTTTAAATACTTTTCCTTTTATATTAGCCTGTTGCACATTTATTATGCATATTTATGCATATACCATTATGCATATTCATATTTTTCTAGGAACTGTTTAGCACAGCCATTCCTTGGGTCTGCCTGTTTTGAGCATCTGTTTTTCTTGGCTGTGGTTTTATTATCACCTCCAGTTTAGGGCTTAGTCCATAACTTCTTTCAGATGGAAAATGTTGATAGTTAGCATATAAATAGCAAGGTTTTTATCACATGTTTCACTGGATGTTATCCTGACCAAACAGATAGTTCACTCATAATTTATATATATATATATATATATATATATATATATATATAAATATATATATACTTAATTATATTGGTGACACTAATACTGTGTCTAAGGTTTTGTTAGTAGCAGAAACAAAAATAAAGTTATTTTCACACTATACATACAGCATTCATCTCGATTTTTGCAAAAAGCCAAAAAAAAGGAAGTTTTATGGTATGTATTTGTAAGAAATGGATAGAGTGGCTTGCTCACCTGTGTTTTTTGGGTCATGCCCCAGGCCCCACAGGTGAGTGGATCGAGGAGCTGACTGAGAAGCCCCAGCATGTGACAGTGACAGTGCTGAGCTCCACGACTGCCCTGACATCCTGGACAGCGTCCCACGAGAGCAGTGGCAACAGCACCATCGTGTCTGTGCTCTCCCTCACCTGCCAGAAGCAAAAGGAAAGCCAAAGGCTTGAGAAGCATTACTGCACTGAGGTAAGGAGCAGGAGGTGGAGAGTTTTCCCCATCCTCGGAGAAGTGGTGCTGCTGTTCAGAACCTCAGGGCTCTCTCAGGCTGCAGAGGGCAGGGGCAGCTGACTCCAGAGGAAGGGATGTGGCTGGTGCAGAGTGGAGAGCACAGCAGTCAGCAATGAAAATGTGATTGTCAAAGTGGTATTTGCTGTGACTTCACCCAGGCGTGTGCTGCAATGCCTTTGTAATAAGAGAAGTGTTTGCGTGCATCTCTATCATCAATTATTATTGATAATAATTATTATTTCTTAGTTTCTGTCTAAGAAATAATGATTATTATTATAATAATTATTATTTCTTAGTTTGTTTCTGTCTAAGAAATAATTATCATTGATAATAATTATTATTTCTTAGTTTGTTTCTGTCTAAGAAATAATAATTGTCATTGATAATAATTATTATTTCTTATTTTGTTTCTGTCTAAGAAATAATTATTATCACATAAATTATTTCTTAGCCATCTCACATTTGAGAACAGAACCTGGCTGTAAATTTTCTGGGAGTTTGGAGATGATCAGAAGCCAGCTTTTCTTTTCATCCATAAGAAAAGGTTTCAGCACTGGGAAAAAAAATAGCAATTCAGAGATTTGTATGGACAAGTCTGTTGTATTCCTCTGAGGAATGGTTTCTCCCCCAGAGTCCCCCTAAAGCCTGTGACCGTGTAGTTTGAACCTCCTTTCCTATCTCTCCTGTTCTTGACCTTATTGGCTCAGGGCCAATTATCTTTCCTCAGCCAAAATCTAGATAAACCCCTGTTTCTTCCTTGCTCTCTCTCTCTCTCTCTCTCCCTGGAACCCTTCTAGAATAAAGCCTTGGACTGAAGCTGGGGGTGAAAGCCTCTTTTGGAATTTTTTATCCTGTCCCCCTGAAATATCTTTCCCTAAAGCCCCTAAGGAACTGAGCTAGCCAGAGCCTGGGGAGCAGGCAGAGGGAGAATATTTCACAACTCCTTTAGTTTATGGGATGTGTTTATAATCACCAAGAGTCCTGAACCCCAAAAGCTGACAGTTTTCTGTTACTTGGAACCCTTAGTGAGTTCAGCCCTGCTCTGTGCCCATGATAGCTCAGTGGCTTCAATTAGAAAGATTTCAGCCCCCATCTCAGTACCCTCCCCGAGATGCTGATACAGCCTTTTCCTGAGCAGGGCCGTGACTTCTGTCTGCCTCCCTAAATGTGTGTGATGGAGGAGTCTGCAAGGAGCTGCAGGGCTGCCCTGCTGCACCCTCAGCCCACCCAGGGGACTGCTGGCTCTCCCTGTAAATCATCCCCTTCAACTTCGTAATCAGCCCTGCAAGTTAATTAGCACGGAGAATTTGTGACCCTTAAAATGCCTTTTAAAATTAATCTCGGTAGAAATTTTGGGGTTTAGTTCAAGAATGGCTGTGAGCTGCTTAAATGTTTGGAAGTGTCTTGTGACAATTTGAGAATTGGTTTTCAGATTCAGCTTGTTATCTTATTGTTGCTTAAATTTCTTAGAAGTGCAGTCATTTAAAGGAAGCAAAGTATAGTTGGTGATTATAAACACAGATCACAAACACAGGCATTTATGATTTCTGTAAATACTCCAGGATTCATCTACAAACTCAAAAACAAGTACCTAAAGTTAATCTGTGAATAAACAAGATACCTGTAAATATACATTTACTGCAAGTAGGTTGAAAGGTCTAAATACAGTTATTTCTTTCTTTCTGTCATTACCTATATTTGTATCAAATTTTATCAACTTGCTATACCTGGAATTGTTCATAGCTGTTGGTTTGACTTCTCCATGATCAGCTGAAAAGAGCAAAATTCAGTTTTGCAGAGTTTTATCCATTTCTAACATGGCGCATGATTTAAAAGTGATTTAGCTTTCCAGAGCAGCTGGTAAAGACAAATTCTGTTCCTCACTAAATCTGTGCTTGGCACTGATACCTTCGTGTGCATTGCAATAAACCAGCAGTGCAGAGGTGGCTGTGATACAGACTTGGGAAGGTTGTGAAGAAAATATTGGTAGGAAATACCAGCCTGCAGCTCCTGAAAGGATGTGGGAAGGCTTTTCCTCAAAGCTGCTCTGTGCTTTTGCTGTTTGGAGTCTCCAGGAGATGAGCCTCTTCATGTTGTACCAGACCAGGAATCACTTGGCCAGGAATTCTGCCTCCAGCACTGACTAAAACCTGGTGTGGCACAGCAGAAATTTTAATGGTGATGGTTTCAAACTGAAAAGAAAACTCAATGCCCCCTTAGTTACAGTTTGTAGTGCTGTGGAGGGAGGTGACAGGGAATATTTCTGATACCTTAAGTTTAACTTTCATATTTTCAGACTCTGTGCTGCCCAGGGGTGCAGCTCTGAGCTCACAGTCAGTGTCACTCAGCTCTCTGCACACAGCAGGGACACAAAACAAATCCTTGTCCTGCTGCACACCAAGGACAACTTTCAGCCCAACAGCACAAACAAGGGTGGCTGGAGGGAGGAACAAGAAGAATGGGACCTCACAGCCTGGAGCTGGAATTGGACAATTCAACCCCAAGATGCAAATGCACCAAAACTTATAAAAATGTGAGACCTCGTGACTGGTTGTCCATTTTGTGACCATTTTGTGTCCACCTTGGGTGTATCCCTGGTCAGGCCCTGTCCTGCCCATGGTGGATCCTGGAGGCCTTTCAATAAATCCCTACTTTATTCTCTGGCTCTGTCCAGTCTCTGTTCCAGCTCAGCCCTCCCAAGGCATCAGTTTCTCTCTGATTTCACTGTGGAGTCCCTCAGTGCATGCAGCCAGCACACAGCTCCCCCAAAACTCTGCCATCGATGAGGGATGGAAAGCCTCAGGCTCTGAAAACACATGCTCTAGCTACTCCAGCCTGACTGACACCACCTGAAAATGAATAGTGCAGCCTGAATATTTTAATAAGCTTTGACAGCAGGAGAGAGTGGGTCTGCAGTGTGGTATCTGACCTTTTGCAGCCAGGCAAGTGCAATTCTCTGAGTCAGATCATTTGTGAAGTCAGCCCTGACCACTTCCACAGTTTTGCCACGTGGGGTTTAATGAATGAAGTTCTTGGCTCTCAATGCCAATGTGATTGGATCCATGCCTTTTGGAACTGGAGTCATTCAAGTGCAGTCTCTAAATTCTTTTATTAATCAAGGAAATGCTTCATATCTGACAAGTTCCTCTCCTCCTAGGTGAATTCAAGCAGCAGCCTCATTGAAAATCTCGTTCCTGGTGCCCAGTACCAAGTTGTGGTTTACCTACGGAAAGGACCATTGGTTGGACCTCCTTCTGATCCCGTCACATTTTCCATTGGTAACCCCTGAACCCACTGATTGAAATGCATTTATTTGTTTTTAGGATTGTTTTGGGTTTTTTTAAAATATGTGTAGTATGTTCATTAAGTCCTGTAGACCACGCCTTGATTTTCTTGAGTTTAGGAGTGGATCTCAATGTTCTCTGCTCTGGGATTTAAAAATTAGAAGAACCCTCTGAGACTGACATTAACATTTTCAAGAATTAGGATTCCACCAGGCTCCTATAAAGGGTCATTTAGGACAGGATTTAGTAACTTTTATTTTCAGTATAATTTAAGATTACCACTTAAACAAAATATAAGGAGAGAGAGGGAAAGAGAAAGAGATTCAGTGTACAGAGTTACATTTGCAGAGAAATATTCTACCTGTGTCACCCAGCTTCTCCTTTTGACAGAAAGTCTGCCCAGTGGGACAGCAGGTGGCTGAAATTAGAGATCTTCAGTATTTTTAATGCTGCTTCCTCTCTGTGATGTAGGGAAGAAAGTGAAACAGAAAAAAATGTTATCTTGTTAAGAATTTAATCCTTAAATAAAAGCCAGTTTGTGGCCTAGTGATTATGGTGAGAGCCTTATCATTCTCATCAATTTTCTTACATATTTTCATAAATTTGGGCTGAATAAAAAAATTTAAATATATTTCAGGAAAGGAAAAATAAGTAAATACTTACATACTTTAATGTTAAAATTTCCATCATTGGACAGTTTTTACAAACACTTTTGATCTTCTTTCTCACTGTAATTCAAAAATCTGAGAAATTCTACTTTTATTTGTGGAAGTAAAATCATGGATACCCAAATTCCTTCATTTTCTCCACTTTTGTATGGCCTTACAACCATAAAGTTTCTTACAGAACTGAAAATGGCAATCAGTTTCTAAATAGAGCATCTCATAACTTTCTTATTATAAGGGGGCTGTTTTTATGCAGTAAAACAACAGTTGTAAGAGATTTCATTTCATAACAGTTTATTGAAAAAAATGGGACTAAAATATGATGGTATGGTTAAATATATGGTAATTAAATAATAGAAATGACAAACAAATTCTTCTGTGAGCTTACCAGTGGTGGCTAACGACGAATGAAACTCAAATAAAATAAAATGCACTTTAAAAAATATTCAATTCACCCCATGTTTATCCTAAGGCTCATTTCCACAGGGTGGGTACTAGCAGTTTAGAGAAAGCAAAGCAAAGAGGTGATAAATGTTTTATAAAGGTAAAGGCAATCCTGTGCTAACATGGGCTGAAGTAATCTGGGTGCTGCTCTGGGTTCTGACCCGGTGTGCAGTAGCTGGGGCTCTGCAAGCCTGGCAAATGTTAGCTCTGAGCCCTTATTTAAGTAGCCTCAGTGAAGCCATGGAGAAAATAGCTTTCCACACCATACAGGTGGCAGAAGCTGACCCTTGTGTGACATTCTTCAAATCATTTAACTCTCTCAGTGTCACTGTCTGTGAGGCAAGAATAGCAATGCTTGACAGAACCTTTGGGTTCCCCAGGGAAGGAGGGCTAGAGATGAAACCTTCTCTTTCTCACAGGGCTCTGGCTCTTGATGCTTTTGTTTTTGAGAATTTTGAAACGTCTCCTAAACATCCTGATTTTCAAAGTAGGATAGAACCCTCCATTTAGAAGAAAGCAAACCGTGTGCTTTATCTCAAGCTAAGCAGCCAACACCAAGTGGTCTGCAGCCACTTCAGAAAATGTAGTTTTAAACTGGAGAAAAAATGTTTAAAAAGTGGTATTTAACTGCTTGTGACCAGGAATTTCTTGGGGATTGAAGTCATGAAAAAAACCAGAAATAGGTAGAACTTGATTGAGGAAAGGTATCATTTTAAACTGAAGTGCAGCTGACAACACATGCACGTTACTAACCATAACTTCTGGTTTGTAGTGCCCACAGGAATAAAAGATCTGACCCTTTACCCTTTGGGACCAACTGCTGTGGTTCTGAGCTGGAACAGACCTTTCCTTGGCGTGTTCAGGAAATACGTGGTGGAGATGTTTTACTTCAACCCATCGACCATGACCTCAGAGTGGACAACCTACTATGAAATAGCAGCAACTGTGTCCTTGACTGCCTCTGTGGTAAAGTGACCATTCCTGCCTTGTTTTTCCATGTCTGTGTGACCCTGGCACCTCGTGACACTCCCTTTCCCAGCCTTTTCCCCATGAATATGTATAGATGCCTTTAAGCCCTGTGGTTTTTATCCCCAGCAAAGCAGAGAATGTGGCCAAGGGTGCTGGAGGCATTTTCTGGTCTGGTCTGCACTGCAAGCTGAACCATGCTGAATTTTAAGCAGAGCAATGAGACAGGAGATTAGCCTCCTTTTTTTTGTTGTTGTTCAGTGAGTCCAGAGGCAGCTTCAGTTTGTGGGTCAGTTTGTCAGTCAAGGCTTTAAAAGTTCCATCGTCTCCTCAGGGGTGTAGAGCAAAGGCTTATCTGCATAATTAATATTGATAGTATGGATTTGGGGTTTTGCAGGCTGTTCTCACAGCGTGCCATGTGGAAGGCTTAGCTGTGGGGTTTTTTTGTGAAAAAAGCCTCCATGTTTCTGAAGCTGCAAAATCTTAGGGTTTTAATTAGGTGAATGCTGGTTCACCTATTATTTTTTATTATTTTTACTCTTATGTTCTAATATTTTTATTATTATTTTATTGATTTTTATTTATTTTTTATTTTTTACATAAGAACACACACATGTATTCACAGGTATCTTTGTGATATAAAGTGAAATTTCCCTCCTCTTTTCCATTATTTCCTGGAGGAGGTGAAAAGATTTGATTCAGATTTTGCTATAATGCAAGACAGAAAGCAATTCCAGCTGAAATTAGTTGTTCAGAAAGTTATGAGCACGCAAAAAAGATAGCAATAACTTCTGCTGCTGGTGAGAGCCACAGTGATTTACTGTAATTGATTTGCATAATACCATTTGTGGAGTCATTTGGCTCCAGCAGCTTTACTGTAATTGGCTATATGGCTATAAATCTAGCACATAAATCTCCAGGGAAATTAAAAACAAAACAAAAAAAATAACTTACCCAACTGGTAATTAATATCTTGTAATCATGACTCAGCACAAATAGATTAATAGCTGAGTGATCTAAGTCATCCAAGAAATGAAGCTATCACGCAGAGTTAATGTGGTTCATTAGAAAAGGAGATGATGTTGTCCCTTTACTGCTGCAAATCCTGCTCAGGGAAGCCAAGTTGGAATTGCTTTGTCTGAGTTTCAATCTGAAATGCAACAGTGCTGTATCCCAGCTAAAGTGAGCACTTCTTCAAGGATAATTTTAAAGAATTAGGAAAAGAATGTTTCCCTTGGGGAATTTAATGTGCAGGTAGGGACTGGTGAACTTTAGTTTGGGTTCTCTGGTGGTGCTGCAGAGTCCCACTGATCCCTGTGATCTCTGACACCTCTGAGTGGTGTAGTCAGAAGCAACCATGAGAAGAATCAGAAATCAATGTCTCCAACAGCATGAAACAATCAAGTGTTATTTTCTGGAGGTTAGCATTTGATAAGAACCTTTGGAACTGGATTTGTCTTTTCACTCTGTTTAGTTGCTACATTCGTTTTGTGCTCTGCAACTGACTTGAAAATTGTCAAAGCCATGTTGGTATTTTCAGTGTGACACCAGGGGCATGTCAGAAGAAGTCCAAACATCTTCAAGGTTTTGGTGTCAATGTGGACACAACTTCTTCCAAAAATCATGAAAAGAACAGATCACACCATATTTGCCTTGCCTTGTAGCATCTGGAGAAAAAAGATCTGTAAAAATAGCAGTTTCTACATTGTTGAAGTTGTTCATTATTCTCAATTTGCTTTTATTTTGAATTTTTAAAATATCAAGAGGCTTTTCATTTAAACATCAATATCTTAAATGTTCTGTGCTGTCAGTGGAAGAATTAGAATTTTAACTTAAATATTACACGCAATACTAGAATATAAAACATATTGCATTTTATACTTCATTTATATCTCATTTATATTTACATATATAATTTATGTCTCATAAGTCATTTATGTTTCATTCTATTCCATTTATAATAAATGATAAAAGGAAGTGAAATACACTTGGAAAATTGGAAAAAAAATTACATCTTTTAAAGTGACAATATCTGAGACAAAAACATCATTTCTAACTTATCCTCAAGCCCCACTTAATCAAACTAGAAACATGTACATATTAAATATTTTGCCTTCATCACACTGGAATTGTGATGAAAAATTGTTCTGTGTGAATGGTTCTTTCCACCCTGGAAATCCTTTGGGATTCCTATGGAGGACAGAACCTGTCACCAGGTGGGTGTGGATGAGCAGCAGAGCCATCCCAACTGTGTTTGCTCCCCTTGGAGATTTTTTTACCAAATTGAAAGGCCAAAATTTGGAGATTTACACTGGAGAAAGGAATGGGAGCTCAGAAAAACAAGCATGGGCACGGGGTTTATAAATACTGTTGTGTTTCAGAAGTCCTGCCTCGTGCTGGTGAGTTCTGTCCTGAGCTGCTCTTTGTGTTTTGTCCCTTTGCAGAGAATAGCCAACCTGCTGCCTGCTTGGTATTACAATTTCAGGGTCACCATGGTCACCTGGGGGGACCCCGAGCTGAGCTGCTGTGACAGCTCCACCATCAGCTTCATCACAGGTAACCAGCCAGTGAAAACTCTGTGAAAGTCTGACCTGGGCACTGTGCGTCACCTACAGATAATTGAAGTTAGGATATTTATCAGCTAAATGGTTTTTTTCTTTTTTGGTTTGGTTTTTTAATTATTTTTATTATTTTTTATTATTTGATTACATTTATTTTTTGTTTGGTTATTATATTATTTTTGTTATTTTATTACTGTTTTTATTATTTGTTTGGGTTTGGAGTTTGGTTTATTATTTTTAATAGTTTTATAATTGATTTTTTATATTTTTATTATTTTATTAATTTTCATTTCATTTTTATTATTATGGTTTTATTATTTTAAAATTTTATTTTTATTTTATTTTTTTATTCTTTAAAATAAATTTATTTTATTTTTTAATTTTTTAGATTATTTCTCTCTGAGGACTGCTTTAAGTGAACATATAAATAAAATTTTCCTATGCCAAGCACAGTGCTTGATTGCTCTGTTGCAAGTCCTCCATCAGCTGAGTTCATGTCTCCAGTCAGGGCTCCTGCTCAACTTTTACCACAACCATACATTTGACACATGCAGAAGTTAATAGGTAAATAAGTAAACCTGAATTCTTAGGTTTCTTAATATTATGGAACACTTTTTCATTTTTCTGCAATATTTCCAAGTGGTTTTTTCCTCCTTTATCACCCTCCCAGTAATCCCCAGGTCAGAGCATGGCTTGTGCAGCACCCAGAGGGGTGAGCTGATACAATAATATAATCCACATGGATTTCCCTCTTCCACTTGGGGCCAGCCATGGATTTAACACCCTCTGGAATCTCTTGGCAGATTCTTTGGGTTGGAATCTTCAATATGTCCAACAGATCAGACAAGGCCCTGTTGGCACCTTGCCATGTGCTCCCAGAATCCAGGATGGTCAGGCCAAAGTCAGAGTTGTCCACTGAATCATTTTGCTTTTAAGTGTCCCTGTTTATTTCACCTTGCTGAAGCTCAGGTAGTTGAAAGCAGTAAATAATTCAGTTTTACCGTGGGATGTGATGAAGTATGACTTGCTCTTCTTTGCCATTTTGTAGGAATCAAACTACAAGGAAAATCAGGGTAAAATTTCAGGTAAATCCCAGACATTTACTCCAAAGCAGACACTAACCTGGTCCCAGATTTTCTGTTTAGTGAGACTCAGAGAATGTGCCTGAAAAAGTCACTGAACAAGACCCATTTGTAATGATGATTTATACAGAGTCTGTGCCCCAGAGAGCCACAACAGAAAAGTCAGCAGCAGTTAAAGTTGTAACTCCACTGAAGTCAGAGAAACCCTCCCATGCTGAGATACCTGATCCAGGCTGCTCTGCTGAGAAATTCGGGCACTTTTCCAGTGTGTCAGAACCAGAGCTTTGTGAAGGATCTCCAGGGATATTGGTTGTCCTTTGGCATCAATCAGCTTTGCTGTAGCACTGTAAGGAAGCAATTTTCCAGCTGGTTGGTTGCTGTATGAAGGAAAAAATTTCTTTTCCAACTGATTTGGGTACCAGGTTGAGCATTTTAGAGTGGAAATGTTGGATACTCACTTCAATATTGTAGCTCCTGAAACCTGTAGCAGAAATGAGGGAGATTAAGGGTCTAATCTAAAATATAATCTGTCATCAGTACCAATCTGGATCTCTGTATGATGACAGGAAAGACTGCTGCTGCTCCTAAATGAAAAATGGATCAACTTCTTAACTAGCAGGGGCAGACAAAATCAGAAATGGATGAACCTCTAAATATCATCCATTTGTGGTTGGCAAAACACAATGTTTGTATCAATGGTTAATTTCTCTTATTATCAAGGGTTTATACCCTGTGTTTCTGATCTGATTTTTCTGATTTTAATATCCAACCCAAAATATTTGTTGCACTTTTATCTTACTGATTTAAGAGACACAAAGCTCTTTTTTTTTTTTTTTTTTGTCTCTATACAGAATTCAGTTTGTTGTTTCTGTGTAATAAATTGCTTCCATTGAACTCTTCAGGTGCTCTCACTTTTAGGTGTTTTCCCATGTTAGGTTTTTTTTTCCCTGCTCTGCCTCTCTAATTTTTACTGTCTTTACTAAAGTAAGATGGTAAAAATTAAAAGTAAAGTTTACTAAAAACTGAAAGTGTGATACCAGCCTGCTGAGTGCTCCTGTAGAGGCAAAATCAGCTCAATTTTGAATCAAAATTCAAAACTCTGTGTTGTGCATCCAAATTATTGCATTTCCTGCATCATCACACTGCAGGTCTGGGTTGATTTACTTCAGGTTTATGGCTCCTAACAGAATTTATCATTTGCTGTTATATATTGTTAAAATATTTTCCAACAGACCCAACTTCACACCTGGCACTTTGAAATTCACTTTCTTTGAGCATAGGGGGCAATATTTCCCAGCTCAGCCCTGTCCAAACCCTGCCCTCCTCTGCAGTTCCTTGCATGGTTCATCAAGGCTGCTTTCACTTCCAGGGTGCTGATGAAAATGTTGAATAGCAATGAGGTGTTGAAGTGACTCTGTGATTTTAAGTGAGGAGTCCTAACAAAGAAAGCTGATTTGGTCCAATTGCAGGCACTTACCCCTAGATGGCCAGCACTGCATGTGAGCATTAAATGCACTCCTGTTCTCTGATTGCATTATTACTTGCAATCTCTTCAGCTTTGCCCAGGAATTGCAGCCAGGCTAAGCCGTGAGCCTTGCCAGCTTGTCATGTCTGCAGGTTTGAAATGTTTGTCCTCAGTTAAGTGCTGAGAGTTCTTTCTCAGCCTCTTTCCTCCCAGAGAGGGAGCAGATGGTTTTATGGAGCATTTTTTGTTCCCTTTCTGCGTCGTTTCGAACAATGCCACCTCCCCTGCACAGGTTGCCAGGAATTAAAACAAACAAACAAAAAATAATTTAAAAAAATCACTAAAAAGCCTAAATTTTAAAACACTGGAGTGGAGGTTTTGTAGGATTGACAGTACACCATCTGCCAGTAATTCTGTGTAACTGGAGAGCCAACCTCCACACCTGGAGCACAAATAAAGTCGAGTTTTGAATCCAGAGGAGAAGGATCAGGTGGGAGTTGAGATGGAGCTTGCAGGATGCTCAGAGCAGACATCTCCTGCAGCATCCCACTGCTCCTGCAGCACCTGGGAGGATGAGATGTAGCAGCTCTGGGGTTTTGAGACTTTCCAGGAGCAGCATTTGCTCTCCCAGCTCCTGCAGCAGCAGTTGCACGCTGGTTTTACTCAGGGAGAGCTCGTGGTTGCTGTGGTGACAAATGAGCTTTTAATGCCACCTGCTGTAAACAGCTGGGTTAAAACAACCATGAGCAAAGGCTCTTTGGAACACCAGCATTTGCTTTTTACTATGAGGATGGGGAAGCAAAAGGAGTGAGAAAGGTTCTTGGTGCTGATGGCGACCTGTGGGTCCCATGGGTGCTTCCAGCTGTGATTTCAGGTCAGCAGCAGGGTGGGACTCCCCACAGCCTCTCTGTGCCCCCCAAAATCTTGTGCCAGAGCAGTGGGGCACACCAGCCCTGGTCTGGTTTGACATCTCCTGGATGTTCACTGTGATAAATCATACCATCAATAATAAGGTGCAGGGGGAGATCATTATTCGTGGATGAGATTCCTGTCTGTCACAGCCTTAAACTGCAAGGAATACACAATCCATGCACAGGGATGGGCTGGGAACTTTAAAAATTAAAAGAAATACTGCTTTAAGGATTTTATATTAAATCAGGTTGCTTCTCCTCAGCGGAATAAGAGGAGAGGATGTTTTCAAGATTAATTTGGGAGAATAGTCTCAGTAAACATTCCTAAATGGCTCTAAATTGTGCAAGGAATACACATCCATGCGCAGGGATGGGCTGGGAACTTTAAAAATTAAAAGAAACACTTCTTTAAGGGTTTTATACTAAATCAGGTTGCTTCTCCTTAAGAGATAAGAGGACGTTTTCAAGATTAATTTGGGAGAACAGTCTCACAAAACATTCCTAAATGGCTCTAAACTGTCTGTGCATTGCATTTGCTGCCTTCCTCAGCGATTACTCCAGTAAATAAATCTGTTCCCTAACAACGCCAGAGTCGGAGGAGCCTCTGTGAAAGCAGCAGTGACATCTTGTGGTCCCTTCCAGGAGACCCGAGCTCCGAGGCCACCCTGCCCTCCCTGTCACCCACAGCTGTGCTGCCACCCAGGGCTCTTCACACCATTTCCCTGCTGTGCTCCTCAAGGATGGGCCAAGCACAGAGATTCATGTTTTCCCTGTTTTATCCAGGTTATCCTACTCAAACCTCCTCCTGGGGAGGGCGTTGAGATCTTCACTGATTGCTGATTTTCACTCTTTGGGTCTCCACTTAATTAATTTAACTCTTTTCTGGGCTCCTACACCTTTGAATTGGGCACTCAAAGTGAGCTGGCCAGCTCTGCTCCCTCTGCAGCTGATGGAGAGGCACCTCGCAGGGGGAATCCTCACCTTAAACACCAATTTTAGGAGGAGAGGAGCCATGCTGGAGGTTGCTGTCTTTCTGCAGGTCACAGCTGATGAGAGCCAGCCAGGGAAGGTGGCTGAGTCCCAGTCCCTGGGGGTGTTTGAAGGACACGTGGATGTGGAGCTGAGGGACGTGGTTTGGTGCTGGGTTAAGGATTGGTCTCAGTCTCAAAGGTCTTTTCCAGCATGAGTGACTCATGGAGAGAGCCAAGGACTTGCTGGCAGTTCCAGAACAAAAAAAAAAAAACCCTCCAAACAGAACAGGTTGTGGTGAGACCCTCTTTTCCTCCCTCCCACTCTGGGAACAAAGGTGGTCATAAATTCTCCTGCAAAAGTTGTTCTTTGGAAATCTGCAGCATTTGGACTTTTCCTCCTAGGAAGAGGCAAGCTCAGTGAAAAGATTTTTTTTTCCCCCTACAGAAAACCTATCAATGTGTCAATTTATCATTTCTTTTCAGTTCAGTAACACAGTAAGCAACATCTGAGGCTCTTAACTTGAATTTGAATTTGACTTACAAATGTGACTCAAAAATTATTTTTATCTGCCATGATTTTTTTTAAACTGAAAGATTGCAAAAAGAAGTGTATTTTTGTTCTGATTATCTCCCAGGTTAAACGATGGTTTTCATACCTTTCAGCTCGTGCTCAAATGCAGTAGCTTTTAAAGATCCTTTCCTGCTGATTTGTGATATTCTCCTCATCCTTTGGCAGAAGTTTATCACTGGATTTGCTAATTAGACCTGTCTGTAACACACTTGTCTTCTTCCTTCAGCACCAGTGGCACCCCAAATTACCTCGGTGGAATATTACAACCACCTTTTGTACATCACCTGGACCTATGGAGGAGATGGTCCCGACCTTTCTCATTCCAGGATGCTCCACTGGATGGTGGTGGCAGAAGGAAAGAAAAAAATCAAGAAGAGTGTAAGTATCAGCGTGGAAGGTGGGTGGTGTTCATTTCTTTGGGCTTTTTTTTTCTTTTTGGGGTGGGTTTTTGTTTGGTTGTTTCTGAGTTTATAACTCAGAAAAAAACTTTGACAACTCTGATAACTTTGTATTTCTAAGTTCCAGCAAGTTTGGTAGAAGCCAATAAGAATTAATTCCCAGTGTTAGTGTTTCCCAGTGAACTTCCAGAGACTTGAGCTCTCAGAAACATCCAATGGACAAAGAGTTTCTGTAGTGATCCAGTGAAGGTGTTGATAATTTAAGTAATTTAAAAAGAGCTTAAAAACTTCTCAGCTTCAGACAGTAAAACATAAAGAGTATTTTTATGGTATTTATATAGTTATGGTACTTATAAAGGAATTTTTGTCCTACAAATCAAATATTCTTTCAATTGAATTTAAAAAAAAATTCTTTCAGGAAAAATCTGATTTCTCTTCATCCAACTTCACCGAATATGAAAATTGTATCTTAAATAAATATAAACACTTAATATGAAAATATAAATAAATTAAACCCAAAATTGAATATGTAATTTTAGATTAAACAAAAGATTAAAAGTTGAGGGTATCTACAATATAGTATATCTGTAAATAAAACTTTAAAGCTTTAGGGATGTGTTTACAAATGTTTGTCTTGATCTTCCTTGTAAGACAAGGGAACCCAGAGGGTATTTTTTAGGAAAACCTACCTATTTATAGCTAATTTTATGGTTCTGTTCAAATGGATAAATATAGGTACTGCAGATATCAGACCTAATGGATAAATATAGGTACACATTTGCAAATATCAGACCTGTTCTCCCAGCTCTGTTAGTCACTTCCAGAAACTGTTTCCTTTAAAACTTCTACTATAATGTAATATCATAATATAATTTTAATATTATTGTTAATATGGTTGTTTTTTCTCGTGGCATTATTGAAAGAAATAGGTAACACTGTCAGACAATGTTGACTTTTTTCTTCCTGCTCCTGTGTACTTCCCAAGACTCCACAGAAGTTGGTCAGTTTTTAGAGAAGTGATGAAAATTATGTGCAAACCCTGTTGGTCTTTATTCAGAACAGTTTCTCTTGCATCTGAAAGCTTCAGCCTGAGAATTAAATGACTATGAAAACCAGCATGAGATTCCTGATAGATAGTCCAGAAATGCCCTGAAAGCAGTGTGTTCTGAGTTTGCATCTTCTCCATGACTCTGGAGAAATGGGAACATTACCCTAAAATAAAAGGAAGAAGTTATTCACTCTCAGTCTTTTGAGGCTCAGCTCAGTTTTGGATCTGGTTTGGAACTCGCAGCTGATTGAAGTCAGACCTGAGATCTATTGTCAAGTCAACAGGTCTCCAAGAGGTGTTAGACTTGCCCAGGTGGGTTTAATTTTCAGGTCTGTAGGATATTCAGAGGCTTTGCCCACACGTGGCTTGTGTGCTCCTCTTTGAGGTGTCCCACCTGATTTCAATTCCTTGAAAATTGCATAGACTCAAACTATTGAGTTTGCTGATTAACTAAGTATTGAGTCCATGGCTTGTTTAGCATTTTGCACAGCTTGAGAAATCTAGATGCTCTCAGTGGTGTGAAGGAGAAATTTCTCTTTTTCCTTAAATTTTCACTGCTCACATAGACAGTGCAGCCTAAAATTCTCTTCCTTTTGCATCGTGCTCCTCTTGTTTTGTGGTGTCAGTGGGAACTGGTTGATGCCACAAGCCTGGAGCACACAGAAGACATCTGCTGTGATGCACAGGACTTTCTCTGCAGGGTTTGGAGTGGCCAGGTTAATTTTACAGGCAGTGGTGTGGTTTGTGTCACGTTTGAGCTGGTGTCTCTTGTTCAGGTAACACGCAACGTGATGACTGCAGTGCTGAGCTTGCCTCCGGGGGACATTTACAACCTGTCAGTGACTGCTTGTACTGAGAGAGGCAGCAACACCTCCATGCCCCAGCTTGTGAAATTGGGTAAGAAATGCTTGTTCCTAAATTATTAACTCACCCCACTCATTTCTCTGTAGAGTAACTCTGTCAGCAGATGCAGCACCTTCATTATTTCAGTGTTTATGTACCTGTGAGCCCATTTCTTTTGCAAAGCTGTAATTTTCGCCTCACCTTGCTGTGAATATTGTCTGTGTGTGTGAGGCTACTCTGCTAAAATGGTTTTGCTCCAGAGGAGCAAGAGTGGCAAAATTTGACTGTAAGTGGAAGTAGGAGAGTGGAAATCACTTAGGGCCTTGCTGAGAGAACAAGTCAGCTTCAGAGTTGCTTGCCTAAGGTCTTGAACACCTGTAGGTTTTGAGAATGGCAACTCAGGCTTCACAGATGAATTTTCACTAAAAAGCAGAACCTTCCTTTCTACTTTCTATTTCTGACAGGCTTATTTCTATGTCTCTCTGACACTTGGTCTGCTTCCTTGTCTCCCCTCCTCTCTGCCTGGACATCTGCAAAGTCTTTCAACACCAAAAATTTACCCTTAAATACAAATTAATGATAGCAATCTTTATAAAGACAGCCAGATTTATTAAGGTGAACCCACCTTCATTTTAAGAGAAATATGTGTAATATACTCATAGAAACAAAAGAAAACTCGAGAGCTTGATCCTTAATGTAAGAGTTTCAAATATAACTTTCTATCTAATATCTTTCTTTCCTGGGGGGAAGACTGGACACTGCACCATTGTGCCTTAAGAAATTTTAGTTTCTTTTGAATGTATGTGGAGTTGTTGAGCCCTAGGTACTAAAACACTGAAATTTCCAAGTGCTCCAAACTGCTTTTACAGGAGTTACCTCCACTGAGAAGGTGGGTAAGGAAGAGTTTGTAATTTCAGAGTGGATTATCCTCTCTACATGAGTAATAATCCTTTCTGTGAGTCACAGTGAGAGAATTAAAGGACTCTGTAATTTCTAACTGGATTAGAGGTCTTGAAACAACCATTGTCCATTCACGTCTCTCAGAGTTCTTACTCACAGTGCTGAGGCAAGCAGTACAGACACAAAAATCTGAAGTTCTTGCAGCTCTTCTTACCAAAGGCAACATTTGAAAGGCATAGAAATATTCCATGAGTTTTCTTTTCCCTGTGCAAACCATATCCAGTGTTTTCCCTGCTGTGCCTGTGCAGTTCTGTGTGTGTGTTTGTTCCTGTGATTGAGTGGGTGAATGTTTGGGGGTGAGTATCACCCCCTGCTACCACTGCCCAGATATTTTAGGGTGGAATCTCAAAACACCAGCTAGCTCTGTCTTTCAGTCAGATCCACAGCCTCATTCCTGTTGTACACCCCACAGCAGGGTTCTACCTTCCTGTTCTTTCCTTATTTCCCTGAGAATTATCTCTCCTGATGGATGGGCACTCCTATTGAACTTGGATGGGTATTTTGTGGCAACAAAGAGAAGGTGGAATGAATTCCATTCCAACCAACCCCTTCTGGACTTTTGGGTGTGGGATTTTGGGTTGGATTGAGTTTGATTGTTTTGGGTTTTTTTTTCTTTTATGATGTCTGAACTTTGAATAGACAAACCTGGGGATATTTTTGCCAGAGGTTTTCCCTCTCTCTGTTTCTGAGGGGAGCAATGGGAGTTGTAATTAGCAGTGGTGGAAACTGACTCCAAGTGATAGACGACTCAGCACTTGGCAGTCACTTAAGAATTCCTGCCAAATGTTCTTCCCTCGGTGATGTTTGCTTCATCCTGGCAACATTCCACCTGCAGAAAAATCAAGCCATTTGCTGGAAGCAAAAGGAGGATTTGCTTGGGATGCTGCCCAAATGCAAAGCTCGTATTTTAATTGAGGCCATTTTTTTTTTTACCTGGAGCAAGGGATGGAATGTGTTTCTGAGGCCAAGAGCAGATATATGTGTGTAATTATGGGATAGGGACACTTGCTTGTGTAGCAATGGGACAATGTGAGCACTGCAAGCCCCGTGACACACGTGAATGTGCCTCAGTCCCTGCCCAACTCTTTCCATAATGCCAATATGGCTTGGGCAGACTCCAACCCCAGAACACAGATCTGATTGTTTCAGGATCACATACGTCTCCAAAATGTCTACAACTACTTGAGCCAAGGTTTCTGTGACAGCATCTCACAGAGTGAGGATAACAAATTATTTGTGAAAGGGAAAAAAAAAAATCAACTCAGAATGTTCTTGTGCATCACCCATTGTATGAAGTGTCAGAATCCTGAAATCAGGTCATGGTTTGAGAATTACAGCTTTAATTAAACATCCACAGAATAGGAGAGCTGAAAACTGTGCGGAACAACTCAGAAATGTACAAATCAAATTTTACAGTCTGTGAAGGCAAAGTGGAAAAGCCCAGGAGGCCTGAGGTGTGGAAAGCCTAGGGATTGCCAATAACCATCCTGTGAAATCATCAGGATGAAATTCAGGATTAAACATTGGTGTTTAAATAATCCTGAGGAGGAAAAGTGTCTCTCATATTAGCACGATGTTAAGCTGTTTGCTCCTCTCCTGGTCCTCATGATTTTCCTGTGCTTTCCATTCCCCAGGTTGGTCTGGGTGTGGTTACAGTGAGGGGTGACCTGCACAGGGGTTCAGGGACAGGGACATGGCCCTGGTGGCAGCAGCCAAGGCCACTGGGCAGGGGGACAGGGGTGCTGAGTGCACCATCCACGTTTCACAACATCTCTGATGCCATCACTCCCAGGAGACCCTCCATCTATCACTCTTGTCATAGATGGAGTTGTCCCCTGCTCGACAGACTCTTGTATTTGTTTGCCTATTGTCACTTTGTTCAGCACAAAAGCAATAAAAATCAAAATAATTAACTGAGGATTTCTGGAGATCTGGACCTCTGCATTCCTACAACTCATGGAAGTCAACACAGATCCAGCAGCCCTTAAATGTTAACCAGAGGGGGGAAAAAAAACCAAACCCAAACCACAAAACTACAGTTTGTTGTTTTGGGGTTTTTTTTAACTGGTAATTGGCTAAATATTTCCTCTGCTGCAATTAAAGGAACTAGGCAGCCTTTGCCTGTGGGAAGCTGCTGCTTTATGGTCTCCTGGGCAGGCCTTGTGAAGAAAAATTTTCTCAGGCCAAATGTGCTGCTAACAGGTGGACAGCAATCTTTTCTGAAAGAGTTCCTGCTAACATTGCTCTGTTAATAGGATCCACTGATCATCCTCAAACAAGGGCTCTGCTGGGAAGGGAAGTGAAGTAATTATCCATCTGTCCAAATATGGAGCGGCTTAAATAGAGAAGGAAAACCAACACACTTCATCATCTTCCCATTTTGCAGTGGTAGTTTGTCATCATGAGAGGATTTACATTGGTAGACTTTATCTGAAGGAAATGAAAGATAGAAAGGCATCAGGCATTGCTTTCGATTTCTTTCATTTTTCTCAGTTGTCTGGAAACTTAAAGATAAGCTTAATGAAAGGAGATTTTTCTCTTACACCAGAACCAGCCCCTCCAAAATCACTGTTTGCTGTCAACAAGACTCAGACCTCCGTGACCCTGCTGTGGGTGGAAGAAGGAGTAGCTGATTTCTTTGAAGTTTACTGCCAGCAGGCTGGATCTGGCCAGGAAACAAAAGTCCAGGTATGTGTCTCTCCTTTGGTGTCCACTCCTCATCCCAGAATTAAACCTTTAAAAGCTAAACTACTAAAACTACGCTTGAAATCCTAAAATGTTTTCATTGTTTTGCAATATTAAGGTTAACCTCTGTCTTATTGAAGAGATTGTAGAACTGATTGGAGAGAAATTTTGTGCATCCAGCAGTGTCAGTGGAACTGGCTGCAGGTGGAAATGGCTCTGATACAAAACCTGTGCAAAACCTAACAGGCCACAAAACAAAGGGAGTGCCAATGAGCAAGAAGGGAAAAATAGTCAGGTAGCTTCATAAGGAATGGGGAAAATAGACATATTTAGAAGCCACGAGATTTCTGATGCAATATGTAATTATTTCTGGAATACTTTACTCCTGGGTTTGAGATCTGTTAGCTGAAGTTCAGTAGGAGCTTCCTTGCTATTCAAAGAGTAATTTTATGCAAATGTGGCTGCTCCTCATGCATTTTATCTCAGGGTATTTTCTTCAAGATCCCCCTGAGCCTCACATATGAACCTCCTTCTCCTTCTGTCCAGTCAGGTAGCTGTGCTCAGCAGCAAATTTAAATATATAATATTTAAACAGGTAATGCTGTTCAGTGAAAAACAGAGCAGGAATAGTTTTAATTCCTTGCCATTCAATGCAACGTGTGAGGTTTACTTTGTGCTTTGGCTGATGGTTTAATGAATCACTCTGATTACATGCCACAAAACATTATTCTCTCCTGGGCACTGTGACACCTAATGGGGAACCATTCAGAAAGGAGTGAAAAATTACCTACTTAAACCACTGATTACCACAAAAGACTTGCACAGTCTTAAATCCTATGGAAGATCAGTCTGAATTATTTAATATTCTTTTTAAATTGAGACAGACAGTGACTAAAGGAAAAAAAAAAAAAAAAGCTTAAATACACCTTAATCTTTTGGATGGTTTAGATTCCACGTTCCTGCTTTTTCACACTGAACAGCAAAGGTCGTGAAGTCACAATCATCATTTACCAGAGATTGAAAATAGTGATGGGATCAGGCAAGGAAAGCACCAGAGGATTTACAGCTTCAGTTCAGAGCAGATCTGTTTTGAGAAGATCAGGAAGAGGCTGCCTCATCTGGCAGATGCTTCAGTGGGCGTCCCATTTGTTGACGGGAACATCTGGCACTGGATAATGCACAGGGATTGTCAGCTCACTCCTCATTAGATCCATCACTCTCTTTTCTGTCTCCATGAGAAACTGGGAAGGGCTCCTCTCTGAGCTGCAGAAAGGGATGCTTTCCAAGTAGACTGGTGAAATTTTTGGTGATTTTCCATGCTAATTACACGAACATTTTTGTCCCTTTCCCGCATCTTTAAATCAGTGAAACGAAAAGCAACAGCTTTCCCATTTTGAACATCTTGCATTTGAGTTGACTGATTTGAATTTCCCAGAGGGGAAAATGGAAACAACCAAGTCCAATTGCCAAAGTGTGGCTCCTCCTTTCAGTTCAGGCAGTAAAATCTCCCCCCTTCCACTTCATCTGCATCCTGTACCTCAGAACTGCTCTGCAACAGGGGCTTAGAACTGGGCCATGACTGACAAGAGGCTCTTGCAAACATCCAGTGCTTGGGACTTGTTACAGCATCTTGCATTCCCCATCTGGAGTGGGTTCATTCATAAAACTTCTCCTTCTTTCCCCACTATTTTTTACAGCTGTAACCCACCCCTGGTTCTGCTGAGAGTCCAGAAAACCAAGGGCCTTAAGGATCTCTTTCTTTGAGTCAGTGCTTGTGTTGTTCTTGCTGTGTTTGTTTTCTCCTGCTCTATCAGCATTTAAAGTGTTCACAGGGGTCATGGTAATTACACATTGTGTAAATATGTTATGTAGAGTTTCTTCCAGCCAGAAAAACTGAGGTGTAGGGTGTTTGATCATCATTATTACCAAATACCATTGCTCAAGCTTTGTTTTTCACCTTGACCACTCCAAAGGGCTCACAGGTCTCCACACCCAGAGGAGCTGCCTGAGAGGCAGGGACAACACACATTCAAACCAGAATTGTGATTTCATTCATGGCAGAGGCTGTGACTGCTCAGCTGCTCTTTGAATAAAAATTACTTGGTTTTCCTGCTACCTGTGTGGCTTAGAAACCAGAGCTCAGGAGCTGTGCCCACCTCTGGGATGTCCCGGAGGTCACACCGTGCTTTCCCCTATCAAGCATGTTGGGCCCATGTCCTTCCCTTCCCTAAAGGCTCTGGGGTCCCTGGGGTGCTCTGGGATGTCCTTGCAGCTGCTTTCACCCCTGCTCCTCTCCCCTTTTCTGCCAGACTATCTGCCTGAAACCTTTCCTGGTTTCAAAGTGCTGATTCCTTCCACCAGACCTGACTTTACATGCTGGATACACAGAGCACCAATTTGTGCTCTTGCATTTAGGGGAGAGAAAACAAACTCCTGTGTGTTTTCCCCCACGTCTGCAGGAACCTGTCACCGTCTCCTCACACGTGGTGACCATCTCCAGCCTGACCCCTGCCACCTCCTACAACTGCAGCGTGACCACCTTCAGTCACAACAGCCCCAGCATCCCCACCTTCATCGCCGTCTCCACCATGGGTGAGCAGCACTTCCCTGCCTTCCTCTTCTCCTTCCTCTCCTCCTTCCTCATCCACCTACATCTGTTTCCCCCATGCTTTCTAAAGCTGCACTCTGCCACGCTGGCCCAGGGGTTCTTTGGGTCATGAAAAGGCTGCCAGGTGTGGATGGGATGGGGGAGAAGCTTTGGGAAGCTCTTAGAAAAGGCCCTTCCCACTTGAAAAAATGTAAACTAGGGGCTCAGTTCAGTTCTGGGTTTTAGAAATCAGGGATATAGTTTGTGCTGTCAATATTAAACACTGGGGTGCTGCTTGGTGATATTTATGGAGAAAAATGTTTTCTCAGCCAAGCCCAAACAACAGGAAAATCACATTCATAATTGTTAAGGTTTTCTGCATTCAGCAAAGAAGTAAGAGAGAAGAAAGATCCTCTGCAGGATCTTCAGCAGCCACAGCCAAAAGGCTCCTGTGGGGGGATCCCTGGGCATGTCATTTTCCAGAGAAATTAAGCAATTTCAACCCAGTATATTACAAAACCCCAGGTTATTATTTGCTTCTGGGTCAGAAAAAGCATTGATTGTTGTTGAGGAACAACTTCAGAGTGAAAATGTGCTTTGGAGACACAGATGATGATGAATATCTGTATTTTGTATTACCCTCACCATTTTCCCTTGTGTTATAAATGTCAGCTAAAAAGGAAAAAAATAATAAATCAGAATATGTTAAAGTTTAACAAAAATGCCAGAATGAAGTCATTTCCCCAAAGAAATTTCCTAAGAGCAATAGCTACCCAAACTCTGCCTTTATCTCCTGTGGTAGATTTTTCTCTCTCTCTAACACTCCAGGCTCTTTGAGATAAGTTTAAAAAAAATAGCATTATCAACACTCAGGGAAAAAAAAAAACAAAAATGTCAGTGTTTCTGAACTGAATGACTGAGAGTTGTTTTCTGTGTGTGCAGTCACGGAGATGAACCCCAACGTCGTGGTGATCTCCGTGCTGGCCATCCTCAGCATCCTCCTGATTGGGCTGCTGCTGGTCACTCTGGTTGTGCTCAGGAGAAAACACCTACAGATGGCCAGGTGAGCCCAGATTTTGTGCTAAATACACCAAAAAAAAAAAAAAAAATCAGACACAGACAAACACATCATGGCAATAGTTTCAGCTTTTATGTGTGGGTGCTGCTTGAGGTGTTTGTGAACTGGGTGCCCTCAAAAGAGTTTTTTTGTTGCTGTTGAGCACATCTCCTTCTGTCTGCTTCCACTCTCAACCTGACAGGCCTCAACCCTTGTCTCATTTTGAGTTTTGATTGAGTCCATGAGTGCAATCACTCATTACAGCAGGGTTGTGTCAGGAACACAAATGTTAATTAGGATCTGATGTTAATCTGTTAATTAGGGCATGAGCAGGACATCAAGGTTCTTTTTAAGTCTTTGATATGGTTTGGAACAGGAGATTTTTCCATACCAACAGATAACATTTTCTAGAGAGTGTCTCCCTCACCATTTGCCAATCTTCACCAATCATTTGTACCTTGTGGATATTGAAATTCAGCTTCATTTTCTGGGCGATCTTACCTGCAAAAAGTTCACTTTGATGTTGGTTGTTATGGCCTGTGTGAGCTGTGGAAGTTTCCTCAAGCCCTAGATATTTGGTTTAACTGCTGGTTTTGAAGGTGTCCAGAGTCTTTGTCTTTTTAAAATCTATATAATGTTTTTTATATTAATTTACTGAGTCAAGGAAGGAAATTATTTCCTGTAAAAACAAACTTACATTAAAATAATCTTGTACTTAGCAGCCTAGCAGATGCTGCGTTTTGTGTCTTGTCCATGTATTCCATGCAACAGATGATCCCATCACACATATTTTTCAGGTTATCTTTAAAAAAAACACATTATGTGGTTTGTCCCCTTTACATGTAGCTGGCTCTGTGAAAATCCCAGCTAAATTAATTCTCTTTCCTATTTAATTACTGTGCAGCCAGCCCAAAGCTTTTTCTCTTCCTCACTGCTTCTAGCCACAGAAGATAAACACCCCAGAAGGAAATTTAAAAAATAAATCCAGTAAGAAGCTGCAAGCAATTGTTTGCTTAAATCAAGAAAATAGTCAAGTTAGTTTATAATTCATAGCTGAAAATAATGTACTTGTGATAAAGACACTACTAGAATGTTATTCAGGATTTATTTTTTCCTTTTCCCTGCAGTTATTTTCGTAACTCAAAATTACCTATAATTATCCTGCAAAAAGGACACAATTACACAACTTCTCCTTAGAATGAACAGTGAATATTTAGTACAGAAAGGTAAATATTTAACCTGTGTACTGAGTCCAGAAATCATTGCTAGTGCCTGGCTATGGAAAGCACAAATGTGGACAGAAGATAAGATCTATTTGAGAATTTCATTCTTTTGAAGCATTTTTAGGCAATTTGATCTCAGGTGGTGTTGAACATTTATTGGTTTTGGACAGCTGGGTTAGGGGGTTTTAGTTATGTTCATTACAGATTATCTCAGACCTGGTCACAGATGTGAGTGTTCAGCACTTCCCTGCAAGTCCACGAGTTCTCTGTAAAATCAAGAGTTGTGAATCCAAAAATAGTAATTTTTTACCTAATGGTTTTCCTGGAACAGGGAGTGCGGGGCTGGGACCTTTGTGAATTTTGCATCTTTAGAGAGAGATGGAAAGCTCCCCTACAACTGGTGAGTGTTTGAAGCAAAGCTTATGTTTATTCCCCACCTCTGCTTTTTGGCAAAAGTTATCTGTAATCCTAAAGTGTTTATTTTTTATGTCATTGCTGCCCCTCTTTAGGATAGAACTCCTAGGCTTGTTAATTTCGTGTTTTATTCCTGGAATGTATTTTATTTCTTGAATGATGACTGAAGGCATGCATTCTGTCACCTGCTATTTTTAATAGGCAGTGATGTATTTGCATGCCAGCCAAGTTGCATAGATGTGTTTTGGGAGGATAATTTTTTTTTTGCTTTTCTCTTACGAACTTATTTCCTAAAATAACACAACTGTAGAAACTTGATCTATAAACTCATTAGCACTTCCATACATTTACATCCAGCAGTAAGCTTATTTGTAGATGACTAATTACCAACTGTCTTCATACAGTGCCTTTAATTAATTTTTCCTTATGTTAACAAGACAAGCCAACACAAATATATACTGTAACTTAATGTTCAGTGCTGTTGACAAATATAAAAAAACCCATAAATATGTCCTGCTAGTCTAGAAAATCACCTGTGAGGGTTGCAGGCACTGATATGGACTCTAAATCATCAGCTGAGGAGAAGTATTTGATCCAAAAAAAAATCCATAGGATTAGATTTTATAGAAGTAGAAGGTTTTGAGAGCGACCTGACTGGCACCAGTGTGGTTATTTCCATTGCTATTTTGATAATCAAATGAGTGGTAATGACAGACCCAAGGTTTACAGCTCTGCTGTTAGCAATCTGTGCAAAAACCTCTTCTCTTCCAAGGCAACTCCAAACACAGCCACTTTACAAGCATGACATCAGCCCCATCCAGTAGGTCAGAAGAAAATACGTGCCTTTCCACCCATGCTCAGCTTTGCTGACAGCTAAAAAGTTGGAAAAAAAGGAAAAGTTGGACAGGGAGCTGCTTCCATGATCTCACAGGACTGGCATTAAATGGATTGACGCTGCACCACCACGAGCCTGTTGCTAATAAGCCTGCAAAGGGAGCTAACAAGCCCAGCAAATCTCATCAATATCTCACTGTGCTGCTAATTAACTGGATATTAAACAAGCTTCACTTGCTTGGTTGAGCTTTAATAGCAGCCAGCTGTAAGCAGTACAAATGAAGCTATCCTCGGCTGCTTCTCTTGCTTGGGCTATATTAATAGCAAAAAGAAAAAAATAAAGGTCAGAAGATCAAACATTCAAATTAATTAAATAGCCAAGCTTGAAAGAAATTATTAAACTGGCAACAGATATTATTAAAACCATAAAAGGCTTTTTTTTTTGTTTGTTTTTTTTTTTTTTTTATGGGAAGGGAATTAATAGGTTTGGATGGGAAGTGAAGCTTGATTTAGTGTATATATATATGTGTGTGTATGTATGCATATGTGTATACATACATAAATTAAGCTACAAAAATATAAATGGGGAAAAGCATTCCTGCTTAATATCTCCACAAATCTTTTGAAACTGAAGGCAGTGTGTCCTTATCTTATGGTCCTTATTCTCTGAGAGTTGCTTTGTGTGCCTCTGTTGTCTAATGTCAAGACCAGGTTCACAATCCATCAGGGCAGCCAGGTGGGAAATAGGGCCCTAAAAACAGAGAGAAGGATTGGCTCATGTCAGGGAGCTCTGGGCATATCCACCAATTCCCAAGGGAAGCTCAGCAGAGTTTTCAGGATTTGAGCAATCTCTGCATCTCTTTAATTACGTTGTTCCGTATGCCTGAGCAGGATGTGAAAGATTACATGATTGCAGAGAAAAACCCAGTATTGTATTTATTAGGCAATTACATATTTTTCATATGTCGAATAAAATCAATTGTTTTAGCTGTCAGGGCTCCTAGCCTGTGAATATAAATCAGTTTGCAAGTATGTTAGCCAGTGATTTGATAAAGTGTGGAAAATTCTTGTGAGGATTGACAATGAAAGAAGCCCAGGCTTGAATAATTCCTTCTGCCTCTGCAGGCAAGAGGAAATAAAAGCCTCATGTGGAGTTTCTCAAAGGAAGAAAAGTATTCCAGCAACATCCTCACTTCTCTGTCCTGAGCCTGATGGAAACCTCTGTGCACCAGAGATCTGTTTATGGAAAACCAAATTTCATCCTCAGCCCAGCCCCACAGAAACTCAGACAACAAATGAGCCTTAAGGGCCTGACTCTGCAGTTGTTGTGGTATTTGATTAACCAGAAAGGGCTCCTGCCTCTGGCTCAGCCACACAATTCCTACCAAAGCCTGGGGAAAATGCCCTGCAGAAAATGCACTGCCCCTTTCCTCTACAGCAGCAACACTCATTAAAGCACAACTTGGAGTTTTCACTGCATGGGCAGAAGGTTTCCTCACTGCTTAGAAGATTGAGATTAGAGATGATCACATTTGACATGATTTATTTATCAGGGCAAACTCGGTGCCTACCAACTTCATCAGAGCCAAGGGTACTGAACAAGGAAATTTAAATTTGTGTTTCCTCTTTAGAGCAGCTGCAGGAGGATGGCATCACTTTTCAGGCAGCAGGTTTTCTGATGGGGAAAAAACACACTGAGGGTGTATTGACTAAAAAACCAAAAACCTTCTTCTGGAGCCAAGTTTGTTTAAGTTTCATGAGTTTTTCCTATTTACAAAGTACCTGGAGGCCATTTCACCAATAGGTAGAATTGGCCTGAGTGGGTTTCCTGAATTAATGCACAGCAGAACTTGGTAAACAGCTTGCAAATAGAAAACAGCTTTCTTTAGAAAGATTTTGTACTCATATTTCCTTCAGCCACAGTAAAATCTGCTGTGGATAATTATTTACAGAAACCACAGTTAAAAGGACTGTTCAAGCAATGTTTAGATGAAAACCTAGGAAAGAATTTAAGGCACTCTGCAAAATGTTACACGGATGCCTTGAGAAATCTGACTCAGTGTTAGGGTATTAGGAGACATTGGAAACATCTGAATTTATCTCCAATATAGATCTGAAATCCACAGGATCACTTGCAGGAGCAAATGTGGGAGATTATCGTAGCTGTATGTGATAAAAACAAACTATATTAGAACTGAATATCTCAAAACTTTGGAAATAGGCTGGAAATCTGTTGATGATATTTTCCTACCCACTTTACTCTCTCAAAATTAGGAGTAACAGGCCTGAATCAATATGATAAGACATATTTATTTTGATAATATAGAATTTTGTGTTGCATAGCTGAAAATCCTGCAGGTGGAGGAGCAAAAATTCTAGGGATGCTAATAATATTCTTAGGAAGCCAGTAGGAAGTAGAATTTATGGGTTTAGCTGATTTTTAAAATAGAATTTGCTGATCTCCTGATTTCTGTTTGTCTTACTAACTCTCCTCACTTTTTCATCTTTGTGTATGTTATTTATTAATGCTCACAGGCGTAGAAGTGTATTTGCTTTCCTAACTCTGCTACCCTCATGCCTTTGGACTGATTATCTTTTGGCATTTTATGTTAATCCTTGGTAAGTGATTTACTTGTTTTTCCATATGCAATGTGTAAACAATGTGAATTTCTCTTGACATGAAAAATGTGTGGTGCCTCTGCTCTCAAACGGGTCAAAGCTTTTGAAGATAAAATTTTCTCATGCTGGAACTGGCGAGGATGTGGGTATCAAAGTATTTGCTACCCTGCTTCATCTGGTTTGTCTGTTTATGCTCCAACCCATTCTGGTATTAAACAAGCTAATCTTACAGTGGTCATCAAACCCATCCCATTGCTGTCTTTTTGCAATTTTTGCTGCTTCATTCTAAGTCCTGGCTGCTTCTGTCCTGGTTATTTACGTGTCCATTGCCTGGCACTGACTGCTGCTGCTGCTGTTCTATTACTAAAATTGCCTGATCGTGCCCCACCTGTTTGGTGTGTGATGTCAAGTGCATTTGTTTTTCAAAGGTGCTCTTATGCTCTCCTGGCATCAGTGAAAGTTTTGCTTTTGAAAAAAAAAAACAGTTCACTGAGAATGGATACAACTAGGAGTCCCAAGAGTCAAAACAGGGTCACTGTGTGCACACTCATTGTGTATGTGTGCATATTTAATGCTTTAGCCTGAAAATAATTTCTAAGGATTTAGTAATTTTATAGTAATTTTATACTATAAATTTTATAATTATAAAATTTTATATTATAAATTTTATAGTAATTTTATACTATAAATTTAGTAATTTATAAAAAATATTCTCTTGAAAATACCTAGCAAAGCCACAAGTCCACATCTCATTGTGTATGTGTGTATGTTTAATGCTTTAGTATAAAATAATTTCTAAGGATTTAGTAAATACCTGATTGTTCTCTTGAAAATATCTAGCAAAGCCACAAGTCCACATCTCATTGTGTATGTGTGTATGTTTAATACTTTAGCCTGAAAATAATTTCTAAGGATTTAGTAATTTTATAGTAATTTTATACTATAAATTTTATAATTATAAAATTTTATATTAGTAATTTTATAGTAATTTTATACTATAAATTTTATAATTATAAAATTTTATATTATAAATTTTATAGTCATTTTATACTATAAATTTAGTAATTTATAAAAAATATTCTCTTGAAAATACCTAGCAAAGCCACAAGTCCACATCTCATTGTGTATGTGTGCATATTTAATGCTTTAGTATAAAAATAATTTCTAAGGATTTAGTAAATACCTGATTGTTCTCTTGAAAATACTAGCAAAGCCACAAGTCCACATCTCATTGTGTATGTGTGTATGTTTAATACTTTAGCCTGAAAATAATTTCTAAGAATTTATTAAAGACCTGATTGTTCTCTTGAAAATATCTAGCAAAGCCACTCATCTACTTAGAACCAGAACTGTTTTCCAAACCACTTAACAAATAATTATAATTGACTAGGACCAAAAATGCTAATTCATATAAAGAATCTTAAGTTCCTGATGATCTTGATCCAAGTTTTAGGGTTTTACAGAGAAGGTGATACTGAGGTTAAGATTTTATTTCCCAAGCATTTTCCCTGGTCTTACCATGAGGCACCAAAGCCCTGGCAGGCAGACATCAACAGGGATTTTTCAGACTGATTTTCCTTGATTTACAGTGAGTCTGTAGAGAAAAACCCATCCAAATTTTCAGTGGGCCTAGAAATGAGAGTGTTTGCGTGAGCAAAGAAAGGTCCATTTCTCCTGTCAGGAAAACAAAAGTGTGTTCCCCACATACACCCCTCTGTTGGAATGCCAGAGACTTAGACTTAAGATTTTAGGATATAATAATATGTGTGAGTCCAGATGGAGGATTTGGGGTGTTGTCCAAGTCCTTCTTCTTCACCACCTTCTTCCTTCTTCATGGGTTTGGGTGGTTTTCTGTAATTGGGTGAAAAAGGCATTGCAGGCCTTGGGTGGTCATCATTGGGTCAAAAGTATAAATAATAGAGGTGTCACCTCGTTATTGGGGGATTATCACTTAAATAACCTTGGAAAGAGTTAGAAGCTCTTCATTTTACCTCATTTTTCTAGCTTGCTAGTTAAGCCCACACCCCCTGAGCCTGAAAATACTGTAGATAAGAGATAACAAACATTCCTAGTCTGAACTCAAAATCTACATTTCCCGTGTGTCTCTGTCCCGACCTTGGCAGAAGAAGAGAAGAAGCCAAAAACCCTCACAGAGACGTGGGGATCTTCCCCACCTCTCCAAGGCTGATGTTAAATTGGCTTGGAACTTGTCTGGTGCAAACTCTGCCAACTCAGGAGCAGCACAGAGGTGGAGGGCCAGGCAAGCAGGTGATTATTTATTTTTGGAGGTCACACTGAGCGTTCTTAGCTGGTCGAGAAGCCCAGAGTGGCCACTGCCAATGGCACTGCTGCAAAAATGTTCTCATCTTTTGTCCCTCTGCCTTTTTTTTTCTTTTATTATGCATTAACTCACCTTTCCAGATGTGTATCTCCCTTCAGAGGTTTTCCCTTCAATCAACCTACCTGGTTTAGCCAAGATGATTAAGTGTACAGGAGCTGAAGTGGGATCAGATGAGATTAATCCCTCTCTTTGTATTTTAATCTGTGGAGTAAATGGAATAACAGATGAAACACCAGCTAATGTTTCAAATGGGGTTTTTTTTGTTGTTTTTTGCACACAAGTTGGTTTCAAATATTTATGAACATTCAGGAAACAATTGCAATGCTAAGAAACAAAGGCCTCTTGAGACTATGAAAGCACACAAAATTGTTGCTGAGAAATGTATGCCAATCATTTGTTTTATTGCCTCTTGAAGTGTTCCTTGGAGAAGTGTTCTTAGAAGCATTCCCATCATAAAGAGTATTTAGGTATTTTATTTTTCTTTTCAAATTAATTCTTATGTTACGCCTGACATTAAAAGCTTTACCATAGTCACAGGGGGATAGGGGTGTGTTGAATAATTTAGTGGAATTAACTTTAAGATTTCACTGGAAAAAAAAATCTTTGAAGACTGAAAATAAATACTACTCGTTTAGGTGCACAGTACATATGAATGTACAGATAACGTGATAGGCTGAAAAGGTTTATAATATTTAATCTCCATATTAATATTAAGCTGGCATTGTCATAGCTCTTGTTAATTCTGCAGGCAAAGCTCCTCATCTAAATGGAAATATACTTTGACAAAATAACAAAACTACTACAGGTCGTAGCTGCTGAATATTTTGTAAAATTTAATTTTGGAAAGTATTACTTTATTGTTTTTTAGTGAAACTTCTAAACCTAACAAGGTAGAAAAATAAAAATACTCCGCTTTTAAACATTTATTTCTGTATATTTTCATTATTTAGAATTTAAATTTTTCTCCTTTAATTTACTGATTGAAGCTGTGAACCAAGTGATCTAGACATAATTTTCATAAAACCATGAAATTAAAAATAATGTCATTATAATGTGAAAAATGAGCAGACACTGTTTAATGCCCAGGAATTAAAAACTGACACTACTAAAACTCCTTCTGAGTAAGCAAGAATCTATCTGAGCTCTGTGGCTGATGGAACAGAGGAGATCAGTGTTTTTAGACCTCTAGCCAAGTTATTCCAGGGTGCTTTGTGTATTTTATCTTATTGTTGTTTATATCTTATTTCTTTGTGGCAACAACAAATCAAACACACACCTCCCTCCAAAAAACAGCTGGTGGGAGTTGGTGTAGGGTTGTTAATCCAAAACTTTGGGTTTTACTGCTTAACACACTCAGGAACCTGCTCACAACTGTTGCTAGCGAATTTCATCACTCATAAATCATTGTTTTACACGACTGGCACAATTATCTCCAGCTGTTAAAAGTCAATTAAATGATCCAAGGTTTAAGCTTGAGCCCCGCTGAGGTTGGTGTGATATTTGCCATTGTCTTCATTTATCCTCATAAGCAGGTTATGGGACTTTTCTTTTTTCCTTCACCTTTGCTGGAATTTGCAAGTGGTGGCCTTGTCCCTTTACCCAACAGATGCTTCTCGTTCCCCGTTGCTCTCCAGTGCTGACACCCAATTTCCAAGCTAAACTGGGACTCAGCCCCAGCCCACCCAAAGCCAGTGGGTCAGGATTTATAGAGGACCCATGGTTTTTATGGGCACAGATTTTCCTTTTCAATGGCAGGTCATCCTCAGAGGCACAGACTGGGATGTGCCTCCCACTGGGGTCAACAGAAATGTTGCTATCACTTAAAATCGTCCAAGTTATTATCACCAATCTCCTCCTGAGTGTGATGAAAAAATACACATTCTAATGTATATACACTCATTGAATACATTCAATGTATATTCAAAGAATATACATTCTTATTTTTTGAATAAAGATTGTAAAACTATTTAGTGAATGAAAAACATTCCTTTTTTTTTTATTTTACAGGAGTAAAAATGGATTAAAGAAGAGAAAGCTGACCAAGTATGTAACTTCTTTATACTTTAAGGAATGAGTCTTAGACTAAATAGCATTATGGCATACATGGCATAGTGGTATTTCAGTTACAAATATAGAAAATTTCTTGATGACATATCCCAAAAGAGAGACCCGAAAGCAGAAAACAAAAAATAATTGGACAAAAGCAACTCTGCTCAACAGATTGCAGTAAAACATACAAAATCAGCCATCAGGGAAAAGATCAATTATCCAACTTAGCGATTTCAACAGGGCTCATCCTTAGTTAAAAACTGCAAATGGTGAAAGAGCTGGGACACATTTGTTTGCAGTGCTATTTCCCTATTGACACGGGGCTCTCATTACAGTTGTTGCTAGAACATTAGATCATTAATGCCAGCGGGTAAACAGGAGTAATTAAGTGGTGATAAGACAGGTTCCTTTGGGCATATTGCCTCCAAGCAAATGAGAAGATTGCTGTGTACAAGCTTCAGCAGCTTGTAAATTAGAGTATGATAATGAGGTGAGGGGAGCTGTTTACCTGTGTTCCGTTACTCAGAGCATCAGACTAATTATTTCTGTGTTATGTTCAGGGGCTGTGCCTGCCGAACAGACAGATCTCACCCGGCAAAAAAAAAGTGTGGAGAGATGGCAGTCATTAAATCTAGGCTGATTTGGTTTTGTGTAGTTATATACCACCATTTTTTTTAGCCACCATCTCTTGGGAAGAGAGTTTGGCTTAAAATTGCAAATGTGCATAATTCTCAAAGCCAGCAGAGAAAGCAGTCAGGGCAGTGGTATCCAAAATGTAATTCACCCATCATTTGGTGGCCCTGAACCACAAGGTTTGTCTTATTTCTTTCTAGCATTACCAGCTGCAAATAGATATTTATGACTTGAGAGTGTTCTGGGGAAAGAAATGAAAGTACCACAAAAATCTGAATTTTTTACCTAATTTCTCTGTATTTTTCTTTTAAAGCCCTGTCCAGCTGGATGATTTTGATGGATACATCAAGGATATGGCCAAAGATTCCGATTATAAATTTTCTCTGCAATTTGAGGTAAATCTCTGAGAATTCTGCCCTCTGCTACCTGCCATGCCCAGATCAGATTTTCAAGATGTTAAGGCTGCAGGGCATGCTCCTGTGTGCTCTGTGTGATCTGTGGTGTTGCTGGACGTGCCAGCTTCCCTTCCTCTTCTGCAGAATTTACAAGTGGAGCTTGGTGTTGTTAAATCCTGCATTCAGTAAACTGATTGCAGTGGTTTGTCACGTTCAGTTTGAGTTAAATGTCATAAAAACACATTTGCTTTAAGTTTAGGATATGCTGGCAAATTGAACTAAATTTGAGATTTTAATGGCTTTATTTTATATTTTAATGTACTTGATTTGAGAGGAAGCACTGAAATCAGGAAGTTGCATCAGAAATCTCTGTGAGAGAAAGATTTCTCTAAGAGAAGTTCCGGTGCATTCTGTTAATTACCCCAAATTTAAAGTCAGTTTAGTAGTATAACACTAAACCCCCTCCTTATCCTGGGACTGTTCCCCAAAGATTGAAACATGGGAGGATCTCAGGGTGTTTCCATGATCCCTCCTGACAGCAAATTCCCCTGATGCACCACATATTGCGTGTAACTCCTGAAGATGATGGCTGGAAAGATTTTCCAAGCATTTCCCCAAGACTGAAAGCCTTGAAGAAGCCCCTTTGAGGGGAGCAGAGGTGACCACCACAGAAACAACTTAGCAAGCCCCTGGTTTGGCAGGGTTTTGGCTGAGGGTGGGTAGAGAGGAGCAATTTTGAGTCACAGCCAGGATGGAAGCGGTGTGTTGGCAACACCAGGAGGAGAAACCCCAGCACTGCTCTCCAGCTGCCTGGAGCCCAACCAGAGACATCAAATCAGGAAAATCAGGAAAATCATCCTGCTGCCAGTTTGTGATTTCTGAGCGTTTTCTGCCTAATACCCACCACGAGTAATCACAAAGAATTTTTTTCTGACCATTTTTGAGGCTGACCTTGGTGTTTTCCTTTCTGTTACCTCAGGAGCTAAAGCTGATTGGGCTGGACATTCCCCACTTTGCTGCTGATCTCCCCATGAACCGCTGCAAAAATCGCTACACCAATATCCTGCCGTGTAAGTACAACCCACACCAAATCCTGCTGGAACCCCAGAGAGGGAAAGTAGGGTTTTAATAAGGAAATTGGAGAATCAGGAGATTTTCCAAGATCTATCCTACAATCCTGCTCTTACAGAGAACCAAGCAAGGGATGTTTTTTTGTTAGCTTTGAGTAGATGTAGCTTGCTGGAAATGTTTGTCATGGCAAGAGTTTGGAGGTGAGAAACACGAGTTCTTTCATGCTACTGAGCAGTGTTACTGTGTTTTCTTAGGATTTTAATGGAACCTAAGGGAGCCCAAAGGGGCAGCACTTGGAGGGGATGTTTGCTGAACACTAATGACAGTGTGTCCATGCACTGTTTGCTGAAGCAAACATCGCTCTCTTAGTCAATACCAAAATTTTCTATTTTTTTTAACAGATTATTTTTGGCCATTCCTATAGGACTAATTTAAATTTTGCCTAGTTGGAGACCAATACCATATTTGAGAGGCTTTTTTTTCTTCTAATTTCTTTTTTCCTTTCACAGATGATTTCAGTCGTGTCCGGTTAGTCTCAATGAATGAAGAAGAAGGATCTGACTACATCAATGCCAACTACATCCCTGTGAGTACAGAGGTCTGGTCAGTGTGCAGTTTAGTGTCCTGCACACCAGGCACAGCTTGAAAACAGCACAATATTTCCTGGAAGCTCAGTCATGTTCTCAGCATCTCCTTCAGCACAAGATTTCCTGGAAGCTCAATCATGTTCTCAGCATCTCCTTCAGCACAAAATTTCCTGGAAGCTCAATCATGTTCTCAGCATCTCCTTCAGCACAATATTTCCTGCAAGCTCAGTCATGTTCTCAGCATCTCCTTCAGCTCCCCAATATCTTGCCTGCAGGGAACAGCCACCAAAAAAAGAGAAAAAATTTAAAAATGGGTGGAGGGGAAAGGTTTTTTTGGCAAATTTTGCTACAGCAGCTGTGAATCTTTGTGAAACTTTGACTGAAGTGGAAGGGAAATGAGCAGGAAATGTTGAAATGATTCTGTGACCTTTTAAGGCAGTGAGGTAAAACATAAATGTTCGAATGAGAAATCTGAATTCTCAAGTGAGAAATTTTTCTAGATTTCTGCCGCATGTGGGGAAAAAGGGCTAAGCCAGACACTCCAAATGCACAAAATGCACACAGATGGTGTGTGGAGACAACTTCTGCTTTCTGCCTCCTCTCTGGTGTTTCCCCTGAGCCTCCCTCCCCCTGGCAGGGAGCAGCCACCAACCGGGGGCAGCACCCACGGATTCAGGGTAATTAAAGTGTACACAGAGCTGTGGGCAAATATTTTGACACTGGGGGTTGGCTGAAAGCTCACCAGCTCTCTCCACTCTCCCCTGAGCTCGTGCAGTCGCTTAGGCTGATCCCTGTGGTGCCTTGAGAGGCTACCTGGAACAGAGGCTAGACAGAGTTAAAGGGATAAAGGAGGTATTTATTAAATAAAGGAAGTATTTATTAAAAGGCCTTCAAAGGATCACCTTGGGCAGCACAAGAGCCTGGCTGAGGTTCCACCCAAGATGGACACGGGTCACGAGTTTTCACGCTTTTATAAGTTTTGGTCCATTTCCATATTTGGGTTAATTGTCCAATTACAGCTTCAGGTCATGCAGTGCCATCCTCCCAGATTTTCCTCCTCAATTCCCTTTTATAAATTTTGGGCCTAAAGCTGCAATGGAGTCCTTGGTTTTCAGGCTGGAAAAGGATTGTTTTGTCTGACTAAACTGTAAGAGAACTGGCCAACACTTTATATGAAGTTCAGATTTCTATAGCAATGCAGTGCAGAATCTGGAAAATATGAAAGCTAAAATTTCACTGCCACAAGGGTTTGCCCCCCTGGTGGCCTCTGTGCTGTGGCTCAGAGGGGGCTGGAGAGCAACATCCACTGAGCTGCTCTGCATGGACAGGAGGCAAAGCACCACTGCAGCCCTTGGGGAAGAGGATTTTCACTGGGGGACCACGGAGAAATGAGCATTTTTGCAATCTTGCAAAAATAGAGCTGATAAATAGAGCTGACCCCAGCTGTGCTGAGTCAGTGTTATGGAGAAGGAGGAGCCCTTGGATGAGTCAGTGGAGCCACTTCTGTCACTGTGGCATTGCCCAAGTGTGCAGTGCTGAGCCACGTGTCTGTGCTGGGCTGCTCTGTGTCCAGAGCACTCACACTGCAGGGGCCTGGCAGAAAATCAGGAAAGAAAAACATCCCAGGATTCACAACTCAGGAAGTTCTGCCCCACAGGAGTGTGGATAACAGGACATTAAGCAGCAGAACCCTTTCAGCTGTTCTGCTTTGCATCTCTTCAGTTCTGCTTTCTGCACAGTGCTGACCATGGAAACTGGGACAAACACGTGATGTTAATGCTGTTTTTGTAATTTTTTTTTCTGATAATCAGTTCTGCACTGAGCCCCTGTCTCCAAACACAGAAACCAGGGGTGATCTCTGCTGGCAGAACAGGCAGCAAATTCTCTGCAGTGCAGAAACTGTCACTGAGCTGATTTGCAGAGATGTCTGGAGGAAGCCACTGTGGAAAGTGCACCCAAGTCACAAATAATTTTATGATCCACATCCAGTGGTGGCACAGGAATTGCCCAATTTGCACAGGATCACACTGTGTGTTGGATGTATTCTTTGCTCTTGCTAGGAATATAAAATAACTTTCAAATGCAATTTTGATGATACAATCTCAGCAAATATGGTTATAGCAGATGCAAAAGGGTCATTCTGTGGGTTTTTATTATAGTCTTAATAACAGTATTTTGGTTTTGGAGAGGAGAAAGGAGTCTTTCCAACTAAAATCATGGTGATAGGTATAGGAAAGGGAATATGTGCATATAAGCATCTTAACATCAGTTAAGAGCATTGACTCAGCATCTTCTCTATTATTTTAAGTAGAATTCTAATGAGTATTTTATTAATTTAAGCCTTATGACATAAACACGTGCATATGATCCTATTCCATTGACACAGTGACTGAAAATCACCACAGGCACTGCTTGGGATGAGCAGACTGGGTATCTGTAACTGGTTTTATACCTATAACTAAACAAACCCTAAAATGACAGAATCGGAAGGAGCTGTGACTTTATTTTAGAGTTTTTATTACTGGCTTTTTTAATGTTGCATTTTCACTCTCTGGGCAAGTGATTTGTGTGGTAACACCTTCATCTTCTTCATTTTAGATTGCTTTTCTTTGGGGCATCAAAATCTAGCAAAAGTGGTCATCACAAAATAAATACAAAAAAATTAATTTCTTCATATTAGAATCACTTTTAGAAGTACAAATTGAACTTGATCAAGCTAAAAAAAAAAAAAAAAAAAAAAGAGAGAAATTCATGTTCTGAAACAGTAACCATGTTAGTAACCAGGACCTCTCTCTTTGTCCTTTTTAGGGTTATAATTCACCCCAGGAATACATTGCAACCCAAGGACCACTGCCAGAAACTAGGAATGATTTTTGGAAGATGGTTCTCCAGCAAAAATCACAGATCATTGTTATGCTCACTCAGTGCAATGAGAAAAGACGGGTAAGTAACAAAATCTTGTATTTGGTCTAAAAGAAACCACTCTTTTCTCTTAAAGAGCTGAGTGAATGTTTTTGCATTGTTTCTGACCACAAGGCAGCAGCACAACGAGCCCTGGAATTCCACCTACCTTCTTTGACATTCCCTGATGTTCCCTGGCCTCCTTTGTCCTTTCCTGAGCTTCCTTGTCCTTTCCTGACCTTCTTGGACCTTCCCTGATTTGCTGCACCTTCCTCGACTTTTCCTGACCTTCCTCAACTTTCTTTGACCTTCTCTGACCTTCAAACTTTCCTGTCCTTCCTTGACCTTCTTCGACTCCGTCTTACCTTTTCTGACCTCTTTCATTTTCCTTGACCTGCTTTGACATTTCCTGAACTTCTTTGACATTCTTGGACTTTCCCTGACCTTCTTCAACTTCCTTGATTTTCCTTGACCTTCTCTGACCTTCCCTGACCTGCCTTGACCTGCTTTGATGTTGAACTTCCTTTAACCTTCCCCAACTATTTTTTAACTTCTTTGATGATCTCTGACCTTCTTCGACCTTTTCTGCCCTTTTACCTCCCCTGACCTTATTTTGAAGCCTCTCCTCTTACATGAGGACAGACTTAGGGAGCTGGGACTCTTCATCCTGGAAAAGAGAAGGCTCCAGGGATCTTGTCCCTGTGTACAAACACCTGATGGGAGGGAATGGAGACGAGGGACTCCTTTGGTGGTGACTTGCCCAGCGACAAATTAAAAAACCACATTAAATTCCTCCTGAAATCAAGAAATATTTACTGTCGGGGGACTGAGCACTGGGACAGGTTGCCCAGAGCTCGTGGAGTCTCCATCCTTGGAGATATTCCAAAGTCACCTGGACATGGTCTAGGTGACACTGCTGGAGAGGGAGGGGCTTGAACAGAATTACCTCCAGGGGTCCCTTCCAACCCAGGCCTTCCTTGATCTGCACTTTTAACTTAAATAATTAAAAAACAAGTTCTGTCTTTACATTTCCCCTCATATTGTAATAGAAATATTTGGAATATTTGAGGGGGGTGGTTTATATGAACATTCTCTTTCCCAGAGTTTTGCTCCATTTAGACCTATATTATATCAGGAAAAATAACAAAGGCACTCTCTTTCTATTCCTCACTGTACTAAAGCTGCCCTTCTGAAAACTAACACATAGCTGATGGCCACAATTAAATGGGAATGGTCAGACTGGCAGCCATTGCAGGATAAATTTTATTTTTATTCTTTTATTGCAGCAGCAAGTGAACTGTGGTGTAGGCATTGCTGAACCCGAGGTTCTGTGTCCTTTTCGTGTGCCTCTTTCTATCTACGTGTATCTTTATGTAAATATATCTGTACATAAATACAAATGTGCCTGGATTTCCTGTGTTTCAGGTGAAATGTGACCATTACTGGCCTTTCACAGAAGACCCTGTTGCCTATGGGGATATCACCGTGGAGATGCTGAGTGAGGAGGAGCACACGGACTGGGTGTACCGCGGCTTCCGCATCAGCTACGTGAGTGAAACCCCTTGCCACAGGAGGGGCAGTGATCTCAGCCCAGCCTTTTCTTCAGCTTTTGTCCCTTTCTAGTCATTCTTTTCCTAAAAGAAATCCATGTCCTTGCCCTCACTTCACACGGGCAAATGACAAAATCACAAAACTTTCTGCTAAAATGTTGAATTTCTCAGCAAGGTGCAAAGCTGAAACAAAAGTAGTACCAGAGCTCTGGACACTTCTGTGGTGCCAATAATTACTGACAACAAATGTGGGAATTGCTTCTTTTCTCTATCTCAAGCACACTCTCTTACTGTAAATTATTCAAAACTTGAAAATACCAATGGAAGAATTGCAAATATTTTTCAAAAGGGAAATTCTGCAATAATTGTGTCTACCTGTTAAATACGGAAACGAATGTGAGAGTATGTGGAGTCCAAATGAAACTCCTCAGATATTCAGGCATCTCCTTCCACCTCTGTTTCCTGCATCAGCTCACTGCCAGCACCATCTCATGAAGGAAAGTTTAGGGATGTGGAGGGGATGCGGAAAAAGCTGTGCACTGGCAATTCACAACTGACCCAGGACCTTGTGTGTTGTGTTGAGGGTCTTACTTCATCTAAAGCCAGAATTTTTAGAATTTTTAGCATTGTAAATGCTTTTTTTTATAATGAGCTTTTTTCCCTAAATGTCCTCTGGTAATTGTTTTTCTTCCCTTTGGTTTTCTTTTTCTTTTTCTTTTTCTTTTTCTTTTTCTTTTTCTTTTTCTTTTTCTTTTTCTTTTTCTTTTCTCTTTTCTTTTTCTTTTTCTTTTTTCTTTTTCTTTTCTTTTTCTTTTTCTTTTTCTTTTTCTTTTTCTTTTCTTTTTCTTTTTCTTTTTCTTTTTCTTTTTCTTTTTCTTTTTCTTTTTCTTTTTCTTTTTCTTTTTCTTTTTCTTTTTCTTTTTCTTTTTCTTTTTTTTTTTTTTTTTTTTTTTTTTTTTTTTTTTTTTTTTTTCTTTTTCTTTTTCTTTTTCTTTTCCTTTCCTTTAAAACTTGAAAAGAAAATCTATCAAGAGTCCAGGTTTGACTCTTTGTCAATAGTGTTCTTCATCTGTGGCAAAATGAGAAAAGGAGAGGGAATGGAATTAGAGGAGGAAAAAAGCCCAGAGTTGAAAAATGCAACAATTCTTGATTTAAAAGCAAAATAAGATGGAAGTACCACAGGGACAAAAGCAAAAAGCAAATCCCAAACCCATAAACAAGAAGTTCATACTGTTTTGATAATGATGGCCTGATATCCCCCCCACTTTGCAATCAAACAGCGTGTTTATTCTTTGCCAATTTTTTGGCTGGCTTCAGAATATTTTAGGTGTATGTGGAGAAAAAATCAAAAGCATAAAAAGACAAGCCCTGAGTGTGACTGAGTTTGATAAAACCCTGTTCTGCCTCTCCCACCAGGCTGATGAGGTGCAGGACGTGATGCATTTTAACTACACTGCCTGGCCAGACCACGGCGTCCCCACCACCAACGCTGCCGAGAGCATCCTCCAGTTTGTACAGATGGTCAGGCAGAAATCAGCAAAGACTAAAGGCCCCATGGTCATACACTGCAGGTAAATGCCTCAAGGAAAAGGTGACAGGACAAGGTGTGACATGAAACAGGCTGGGAAGCCATGAGAAGGAGAGATTTTGGGTCTGCTCAGCTGCTGGCTGAAGATAATTCTCTCTGGTGTTATGCAGCTCTCCCCTGTAACCTCATGCAGAAATTCATACAGAATATTGTTTTGTGTGTCTTAGTATAAAAAAAAAAGTGCTCGATAAGCCAGGGGAGATATTTATATATAATATTATGAATCAAACCCTGTATTTACTGCTTAATTGTTCTGGGAAGGAACAGAAGCAAGTTGGGCTACAGCTGTGGTGTTTTCCTTTTATCAGTGAGGATTCTTCTAGCAGCAAAGAGGGATATTTTCAGATAGGATTTTTGGACTGTACTCTGCATCTTAGACCATAGCTAAAAAGTAACAATGCTACGGAATTATTAGGGGGGGAAGAAAAATGTATCGATCAACTCCTGCAGCAATTGTTCTTAGGCTTTAAAGATAGCACAGAATGAATTTATCAGTTAATCTGTCCAATTAGCACGTCAGAAGTTCCATTGTATTCATGGTATTTGATAAATTAGCACAACAAAAGCCGAAATAGACCTGTTTTGTGACGATTATGTTGAATTGTGTTGAGATGAACTGCTAAATATTATTGCAAACATTTCAAGGCTTTTCAGAAAATGCATGACAAAACAGAAGGAAGAACTTTTCCTAAGACACACACCCTTAGTAGTAGTTAAGATGTGTGAAACTCTTAGAACCTCTAAGGTTGCACTCAATGAAATCTGACTTAAACATCACACATTAAATTATAATGCAGAGAATCCTACACACATGAGAATCCTAAATGAAAGCAGTGTGTATTTATTTTTTTTTCTTCTTGCTAAATTTCCCTTTGGAGAAAATGAAGATTTTTCAGCTGAGTGGCAGCTATTTCTGTCTCATGCTCCTAAGGCAGAAGTCCTGGAGTGCAGGCTGTTCTGGGTGGCTTGTCCTTTGAGGACAAACTGCAGCAGTGCCAAGAGCTTTGCAGTGTGGAGAGCAGAGGAGCTGAGCCCTGCAGCTGTCACCACTGCTGTCTCTGGGCATCCCTTGCTCCTGAGCAGGTCTCTGCAGTTCTGCCTCCAGCTCCTGGAGTTACTGGGCTCTCCTCTGAGGAGAGCAGTGACAGCAGGAAGAGCTAAGGGTGGGTGAGGGTGTGTGAGTGTGCACATTCTGTGTGAGTGCATCCACTCTGCCCAACCAATGAAAGCTCCCCAGACTTTCAGGCATTTCCTTCCCCCTTTGTTTCCAGCACCATCTCATGAAGGGAAGTTTAGGGATGTGGGAAAAGCTGTGCACTGGCAATTCACCACTGACCCAGGACCTTGTGTGTTGTGTTGAGAATTTTCATCTAAAGCCAGGAGAATTTTTAGCACGATGGGTTGCGTGCCAGTGAATCCCACAGACCCACCAGCCTGCCTGGCCTCAGATTAATTCTATCTCATGCAGGAAAGTTTAGGGATGTGGAGGGGATATGGAATGAAATCATATGACCTTGTTGTGGAATCCATTAGGAGAATTGCATGAGGTGCCATGATCCCAGACCGCTGCTGGCTAGATTTCATCTAGAAGAATTAGGATGTGAAGCTGTGAACTTGAAATTCATCACTGATCAGGACCTTGTGTGTTATGCTGAGAATCTTCATCTAAAGTCAGGAGAACTTTTAGCATGATGAGTTGCGTGCCAGTGAATCCCACAGACCCACCAGCCTGCCTGGCCTCAGATTAATTCTATCTGATTGCTACAGCTGCAGGATGCCTTTTTCAGTGCCTCTGTTTTTGCTGTGTGCCCTGGGATGAGGTGTATGTCTGTCTGTCTGTCTGTGTGGCAGTGCCGGCGTGGGACGGACGGGGACGTTCATCGCCCTGGACCGGCTCCTGCAGCACATCCGTGACCACGAGTTCGTGGATATTTTGGGGCTGGTGTCGGACATGAGGTCCTACAGAATGTCCATGGTGCAGACAGAGGTAGGATCTGTTCATTTCAGCGCTGTGGCAGCGTTGTTGTGCCCATTTCACACCCCTCTGCAGCATGCTCATGTCTAATGGCTGTTGTTCCCCCTGAGCACTTGGCCAAATCGCTATGAACCAATATAATCAAGTTTTCACCTTCATGGTGGTATTGTCACATTAGTGACCTGCTGCATAGGTGGGTTTGATGCTGTATCTGCAACCTCACTGTCTGCCAGAGGAAAGGAGTTATTCTCACCTTCTGTGAAATGAACATGCAGACAGTGCATTAGAAGAGAGTAACATGAAATTTTCAACCCACACTGTAAAGAGCTGGGCTTGCTGAGGGGATTAATGGCTCATGAAATGCTGTCAGTATTGGGATACAGCTTTGTTCAAGTGTCGTGTTGGTATCATCCAGCCAAGTGTTGGAGCTCATCACACAACGGGATTTCAAACAAGCCAAACACACAAAAGGATTGTGAGTCTGCCACACACCCTCCTTGCCCCTCTCCCTACCCAAATATCTACTGGGCAGTTCTTTTTCTGTTTTTAAGACAAAAATTTAGACAATATACATTTGGGGTATAAAACCGGGGATAAAAACAATTTATATCTGGGGAGGAAAAAAAAATCACAAACTCTTTCTTCAAAGCAGAAGATTTTATGCATCTAAACCTTCCCAGTTCCTCTAGTAAAGAGGGAAGATTTCATGTTTCATGCCTGTTGTACTCTTCCTTGGTTAGACACAGAATAATCAGGCAATCTCCATGCAATGGGAAGTGCCACCAGGGCTGTTTTCAGGTTAGGTTGTTTGTTGCCAAAGTTTGTTGAATTGGGAGCAAAGCAAAAAACTTGTAGCAGGAAAGGAGGAAGAAAACCTGCCAGTGACAACAACTAGCATCTGGAAATGAAAAATAAAAAGCCATTTTCAGTCCATTCTGGATCATTCCTTATTATCATGATTCACTGTATTAATCCAAAGGCAGATCTGTATATAAACATCAGAGGAGAAAAATCTTGATGGCTGATTGATTTCAGCTGCAAATATTATCACTCCAGAGGTGATGTGGGTTTTTGTAGGTTTGTTTTTTGTAAAAAATATTTCATTTTTTTCATGTAGAACCTCATTGCCTGCCCAGGGCTGATGTTAAGGGCAGTTTCTGAGCTCCTGCTGCTACAGGCAGTGGCCAAGTGACACTGACACTCAGTCACAGAGGCCACCAAACAGTTTTTCCTTACAAAATCTGAAACCACTGACAGCTCACAGGAGTTCACATTGTCCTGTGTGCTGGAAACTTGGCAGTGTCTCAATGAGCAGTTTAAAAAAACAAATGGCACGGGCCCAAAAAGGGGTTTAGAATGGGGAATATCCTGAATTGAAACCAGTCTCTCCAAATTAACTACTCTGTGAACAAAACTGGGGTTTTCTTTTATTGATAAAGAAGTCAAACACTAAGGAACATGAACCTCATTAAAATATTTCAGGTGCATATGGTGGCATGGGTGCAATTAGTTTCACATAAAACATTCAGATACCTTTAAAATATTTCAGGTGCATATGTGGCATGGGTGCAATTTGTTGCACTTAAAGCATTCAGATACCATTCTTGGAATTTATTTCTTTTTAGGCAATGTAAAATAGATCGACTTTAACTCAGATTCAACTCTTCTGTCATCATTCAGGTTATTAAAAAGTGATTATAGTGCCAGGTGGATTTCAGCAATTGTGGGCTGTTATTTTGGGAGCTGATAACTCCCAAATTGTGCATTGTGAGGGGCTGAGGTGGGAGCTGTGCAGGCTGTTACTGTGAACTGTCAAACTTGTTTCACTGGTTGGGTTTTTGCCATGTTTTTTTAGGTGCAAAAAAACCCAAACCCATTTATTTGGTCTTTTCCTCTAGGAACAGTACATTTTTATTCACCAGTGCGTGCAGCTGATGTGGCAAAAGAAGAAGCAGCAGTTCTGCATCAGTGATGTCATATATGAGAACGTCAGCAAGTCCTAGTTCAGAGCCACAGGTGGTGAGTCAGGCCAGCCTGGCCCTGTGCCATGCCCCACAAACAGCCCCACAAACCCCGTTCCAGAAGCTTTGCTGGCAGGTTGGGGCTTTTCTTATTCCTCTTCCATGTCCACATGGAGACTGAGGGAAAAATCCATCTAGCCTCTACTCCTTTCATGGCATTGTAAGGAAATATGGACTCACATTTAAAGAAAAAGAGAATCCAGAACTCCTGATGAGCCATCTAAGCATTCCCTGCCCCTTGTCCTAATTTCTCCTTGCAAAGCTTAAAGGGAGGGAGAACTTCAATATCTTCAGTCATTCTCCAAAAAGAGTTTTGCCTGGTTAGCAAGGCCAGCAGAGGCTTGGGGATGTTCTTTTGGTGGGTGAGCTGGTAACCAAAAAGCTCTGAATGAAACAATGGGAAGTTTTTTCCTCAATCTAAAACCAGAGAACCAGCAGGCTCTCAAACTGGTACCACAGCAGCAATAAGTGAAGGCTTGGTCTTACTTTCCCACTGACCCCCATGCCTGAGCAAAACAAGGGGCTGTGACCACGAGGTTTGCTGGTGGGGACAAGCTCTGGGGACGTGTGTCACTGCTCTTTAAGCTTTCATTAGGTGGCAGCAATAACCCAGCCATAACCTTACTGCTGCCTGTTGGGTGGAGCAGGAGGCTGCAGCTTTTGACACAAACTGCTGTTCAAGCAGCTGGTGGAGAGCTGGGCTGAGGGGAGCACCTCCAGTGCTGTGTCAGCAGAGAATTCTGTGTCTGCTGGGTGTCTGTGGTGCTGCACTTGTGCCTTTATCAGCCCCTGTGTGCATCACCCCCCTGCCTGCAAAGGAAGCCCAGTTTGCCCCTCTGTCCCTCATGTTTAGGTAGGTCACTGTCTAATCTGAGTCCCAGCCTGTGTGCAGGGTCAGACAAATGCTAAATGTATTTATTTCCTTTTCCTCTCTCTGAAGCATTCTGTTTGCTGTGTTGCAGGTGAGACCATGAAGCACACCCATCTTCCCTTGCTTCTGATTTATTTTCTGTTGATGGTTTGAAGGGGCAGGTGTTGTGCCAAGGGAGATCACTGCTTTGCAGTGCATGGACAATGATGGAGAGAAACTTTGACCTTTCTGAAGCACTGGGGAGACAAAGCCTTAACGAGCCTGCGGTGTCTTTTGAACTGTTTCATTTCTGGACTTTTTTTTTTTAAACACTGGACCAAATTCAGCTAAACAACATGAAGGAAAAGACACTAAATGTGCATAAGATAGATTGCTCCAGAGTGTTGGGGTTTTGTTTGGTACTTTTTGGTTAATTTCTTTCATGATTTTTTTTCCTGTGCAGGTTGGGCTTAAGGTTAAAGTAAGTGCAATATTTTTTTAATGGTTGACTGAAGAGCTTTCTTCATGTGTCACTGGTCTGTCCCTAGGAGAGCAGGCATTGTTAGTATCTAATAATACCTCATTAGTGAATAGCGAGGCATGAACATAACATGAAGAAATCTGGAGATTGTGAAAAGGGGCTGGGAGGGCGGGGGGGTTGCTGGGACCGTGGATTTGACTGTTTCCTTACTGCACTGATGTTCGTGGGGCCTGGGGGGAGCACAAGACCCGAGGAATGGACTGACCAGAGGATTTCTGACCAGCAGAAATCCCAGCTGTGAAGCCCAAAGCTGGAACAGGCAGCTGAGACAAGGGGTGGGTTTGGTTCTTGGCTGGGCTGTCACTAATCAAGCAGAGGGATTGCTCTTTTTGCCGACCTTTTTTTCAGTAATGCCACTGATCAGGCTCTTGTTTTAGATGGATCTAATCACAGGGCAGCTGAATTTCAAGCTGGGATATCTTAGCATATATACTATAGCATTTAACTGTCTGAGCAGTCTATGGTGCCTATACCCCTCACTCATTTCTTATTTTTTGTAATTATTAACCCTGTGTAAAAAATGTGAAGCTGGTTCAGGTTGGAGGGGTGGAAAGAAGAAAAAAAATCACAAAAAGTGCTTTAATAGACATAACTATTTTTTTCCTGAACCAGGAATTTATGATGCTACAAATACAAGGTTTTGGCATGTGAAGGGCTGGTTATCAATTTGTTGCTACAAAGCTGCCAAAGTGTCAGTGTGGATTCCTGCAGGGCCTTTTGGGGGCAGGGCTGGGGGGCTCTTTTCTTTTTCGCTGTCAGTTTCAGTTCTAGTCAAAACAATTAGCTCTATATATATAATTTTTTTAAAATTTTTTGGTCTTTGTATAATTCCGGTACATCATTGTGTATTGTGACATGGATGCTGTCAGAATGGATGTTTGATGGCATTTTTGTAACCTGTTGCTTTGTGTCACCTCCTTGGAAGTTAGCAGCAATGGTACTCAATGTAAAAACAAAGCAGACTTGAACTGGAAGTAAAACACACTGGATTGCTTACCTGTGGAGAAGTCACTGTCAGCAAAACAGCAAACACACCTGCACACAATTTTTATTTCATTCACCCCGGGTCTGCTGGCACCTGGCAGGGTGTGGGGCAGGAGCTCAGCTGCCTCAGGAGCCTGATAATCTCCTTCAGTTGATATTCCTTTTTTTTTCCTTCCAAAGTCATTCCACTGGCAGGTAAGTAGTGCATATTTATCTGATAACTACTTCATCGTGGTGTTGGTGACAGTGGAAAACTTCCTTCAAACTGGCCCATGTGTATTATATAAAACTGCAAAAACTTAACATAATTTCCAGATAAAACTGCACAGACTTACCATAATTCCCTGATAAAACAGGTCCTTTTGAGGGGTACTAAACAGGACCCCACCTCTGATTAGTGAATGGGTGTGATCTGCATTTCCCCTCCCTTCTGTTTCCAGGTATCTAATACCACTTCCACTCATCCCAGTCCTGGAGCAGGGATGCTGTTTCTCCAAGCACAAGGTGGATGCAAAAGGGAAGAACATCAAAAGCATCAGAGAATCAAAAGGGATTCAATGGTGCCTGAGTTGTCTGGCCTAAACTGATCAGAAAGCAGAATTATAAATGAGCACTTGACTATTTAGACCTTTCCTCAATCCTTTTTTTCTTTTTTTTTTTTAATGTATTTCAGAGTTTTATTACATGTTTACTCAGAAAATGTGTTCATATCCCTCTAGAGAACTGGCTGGTGGAAAAAAAAAAACCAACAAAACTTCACAAATGTTCTTTCTCATCTGTCTCCTCCCTCCTGCTGGCCATTCCCCTTGAGTCTAAACTTAATCTGTATCACAGGCCAGGGTAAGCAGGTAACTTCTAAATCACTCCTTGTGCCCACAAAGTGTCACAGTGCGAGCTGGCTGGAACAGAAGCTTGGCTGAAGGTGGCAGGGCACAAAATTGCTGCAAAGATGCCAAAATCACATTGCTACAAAGGACCCTGCCTGAACAGCCTGAATTTACGAGGCAGTTTTTGAATGGGTGTCAAAAATTATTCCGTGTGCGCAATAGCAGGTGTGTGTTTTTCCTTTAATTGCTACTTAATCACAAAGTCAATTACAATGAAAACTCCATCAGAATAACAGCTTTTTATACAGTATGCAAAACTGTGTAAGTGGAAATGTGGGATGGGAATGGAAACCAAGACAAGAAAAAGGCAATAAATGAGTGTGGAAGGCGCTGTGGATAAGAAGACTCATGCAGAGCCTTTTAGCCTGAATTGACACAACATAATTTTGGCTTTACCCCATTGGACCTTCAGTGTAAATCCAAAAGAACAATGCTTTGTTCTTCATGTTAATATTGTTTCCAGCATCTGTCAAAATAAAACTCTCAAGTCACCACAGCTGTAAAGCTGTCTGAAGCTTCAGGTAATAGATTTTTTTGAATTCTAGGCTTTATGTCCATAGCTCTGCTGGCACTCTTGATGCTCTGTATTGATCTGCTCTCTCATCTACTGACCCAGATGTCTGCAAAAGCAGCTCTGGGCAGTGAGTGACCATTCACTGAAACCAGGGCAGGTTTTCTCCTTGTCTCATGCTGTGTGTGCTGCCTTGGAAGCAAAAAATCAGGAAATTTAGGAACATGAGTTAGAAGTGGTAAGAAGCTTTTAGAGGCGTGTGTGAAAGTGTGGTCTCTCCCAGGGAGCCCTGACATCTTTGTGTCTTCAGAACTGTTTCTTTCAATCCTCACTAAAACAATAAGAATAGGTAACATGTGTTTTATTTCAGTTTAATGTTTTGGGGCTTTTTTTTTTCCCCTGTCAAATAATCCACATCATCATCTCATGCTCTAAAATGGCCCTTCCCTCCCTCCATTAACCACAGTCACAGCACCTGCCTCTCACTTCTAATTTTTGTGTCAAAACTGAGGCAGGGAAAAACTGTTACTTCAGCCATTTCTTGTGAGAGAATAACGTTGTCAGTGTGTTGTGACAGTTAGAAGAATTATAAAAGAAAGGCCTCATAAAATCAGGCCTGCTCTATATTAAATTAACAGCTGGCCTGTCATCTCCTCTAAGTGCAGTTCAGCAATTTGCAAATTCCCATGTGAAAATAATCTTGGTATTAAAGGTTCATTAGCACAACCACCTATTCTAGGGCTGAAAAATAAATGCATCTGTGTGAACAATGAGATCTGTTCCATGAGAACCCATCAAGGAAAAATGTGAACAACCTGAATCTTAGCACACACACACACAAATCACTTTCTGACCAATAAATGAAGTAGAAAGAAAACTCCCAGCCAACAGGTGCTGCACAGACTGTGGAAATAAAATAAGTGACGTGAATAAAGAATTGGCTTTTCCCGCACGAAGAAAAGGGAGTCTGAGGTAACTGATCACAACGCCTGATGACCCGAGGCGATGGCGGGAGGCGAGAGCGGAGCCTGCCGCGGAAAAGGAGGCGGGGCGGACCGAGCCGAGCCGAGCCGAGCCGAGCCGAGCCGAGCCGAGCCGAGCCGAGCCGAGGGACAGAACGCACAGAGCCGCGAAGGAGCCGCCCGCAGCCGAACGGAACCGCAGCGGCGCATGCGCAGAGCAGCCAAAGGCACCGAGACACGAACCGAGCGGGGCGGGAGCGAGCGGGGAGCGCCGGGGAACGCGCGGAACGCACAGAAACAAACACGGAAACACAGACACAGAGAGAGAGAGAAACACACAGACACACAGAGAGAAACGAACAGAGAAAAAACCACAGAAACAAACACGGAAACAAGCACAGAAACACACGGAGAAACCGACGGAGAAACAGACACGGAGAAACACACAGAGACACACAGAAATAAACACAAACACACAGAGACACAGAAATAAACACAAACACACAGAGAAGCACACACAGAGACAGAAATAAACGCAGAAACGCAGAGAAGCACAGACACAGAGAAACACACAGAGAAATACAGAAATAATCACGGAAACACACACAGTAACACGGTAACACACAGAAACACAGAAATAAACGCAGAAACACAGAAATAAACGCGGAAACGCGGAAACACAGAAATAAACACGGAAACACAGAAATAAACGCAGAAACACAGAAATAATCACGGAAACACGCGGAAACACAGAAATAATCACAGAAACACAGAAATAAACGCAGAAACACAGAAATAAACACGGAAACACGCGGAAAGACAGAAATAAACACGGAAACACAGAAATAAACGCAGAAACACAGAAATCACGGAAACACGCGGAAACACAGAAATAATCACAGAAACACAGAAATAAACGCAGAAACACAGAAATAATCACGGAAACACGCGGAAACACAGAAATAATCACAGAAACACAGAAATAAACAGAAACACAGAAATAAACGCGGAAACACGCGGAAACAGAAATAAACACGGAAACACACAGAGAAGCACACACAGAGAGAAACAGACAGAAATAAACACCGAAACACGCGGAAAGACAGAAATAAACACGGAAACAGAAATAAACACGGAAACACAGAAACAAACGCGAAAACACGCGGAAATACAGAAATAAATACGGAAACACACACAGAAACACAGAAATAAGCACACAGAGAAGCCCACACAGCGAGAAATACAGAAATAAACACAGAAATAAACACAGAACCAAGCCGAGCTCCCGGGAAGGCGCCGCCCGGACCGGAAAACGCCGCTGGGACGGGGCTGACACGCACCGCGCAGCGTCATTGGAAAATACGTCCCGCGTATTTGAGTGCATTAAATACGCACCGCGTATTTTTAAAATACGCCCCGCGTAATTTGAAAATACGCACCGCGTATTTTGAGTGCATAAAATGCGCACCACGTGTTTTGAAAATACGTACAGCGTAATTTGAAAATACGCAGTGCGTAATTTGCGCGCATAAAATACGCACCACGTATTCTTAAAATACGCACCGCGTAATTTGAAAATTCGCACCGCGTAATTTGCGCGCGTAAAATACGCACCGCGTACTTTGAAAATACGTACCGCGTAATTTGCGCGCGTAAAATACGCACTGCGTAATTTGAAAATACGCACCGTGTAATTTGAAATTACGCACCGCGTAATTTGAAAAATCGCCCCGGGTATTTTGCGCGCGTAAAATATGCACCGCGTAATTTAAAAATACGTCCCGCGTATTTTGCGCGCGTAAAATACGCACCGCATATTTTCAAAATACGCGCCGCGTATTTTGAGTGCTTAAAATACGCGCGGCGTAGCTTGAAATTACGCGGCGCGGCGCGTAGTATGGAAATACGCGCCGCACCGCGGATAATGAATTTTGGTGTATACGCGATAAAATCCGCTGGCGGGCCCGCGGGGTGCCGCGCACACTCAGAGTTACAAAAGGAGTAAATCCCGCGCAGTCCCGGCCGGGAATAACAAATCCGCGCCGTGCGGGGGCGGAACCGCGCGGGCGGCGCTGAGAAATGGCTCCGGCCGGACACGGTGTCCCCGGGCGGCGCGGGGGCCCCCCTCCCCTCCACGGGAGCCGCGGTGTTTGCGGAGGCTGCGGCGGCCGGGGGAGCTCGGCGCGGTCAGGTTTTATTCTCCGGAAAGCCCCGAGCCCCGCTCGGTTCGCAGCCGGGGCGCGTTCCCCGCTCGCAGCCGCTCCCCAGAGCTCAGGGCTCCGGTGCCGCTCCCTGCGCGGGCTTCCCAACATTTCCGTATTTATTTCGGTGTTTTCCCCCTTTTGCTCCACGCCGCCTTTAGAGGGGGTTTTGTGTCGCTTTTCCCCTCTGCTTTCCTCCCGCGGGTGTCTAAGGGCAGGCGGGGATGCGGCGGCCCCGGTAATTTGAGTTAAGGATCTCATCCCTACGGATGTGTCACTCATCTCCTTTTTAATCTGCAAATATTACCGAGGAGTGGAAGCACGGCTCATATCCCAGTACTCATTTAGGTCTGGAAGCTAAGGAAGTCGTTAGAGGCCAAAGTTGGCACCTAAGCAACTCAGAAATTAAAAAAAATAAAGGCAAGCCAAAGGCGTTGTGAGCAAAAAGTTGATGCAGCTGCAGTAGAAATCTAAAATCTGTGAAATATTTAAACACAGAACCAATTCACTCTCGTATATAATGCTGGTGCTTCTATGTGGAGGTGGGAGATTGATCTCACAAGTATTGCCTCAAATACTTCTGATGTATCAAAACCAATCCTTAATCCTGATTTAGACACCAGACTCAACAGAGGAGAAAAGCTGGGCTCCTATGAAAGGGTAATTTGAACAGAATGTTGAGTTCCCATTCATAATCGTGTTTCCTTTATGCTTGAAATGCAGCCCAGGAAAATCTGTGGTGATACCTGCTTGAACAGGGTCTGCTATTCAAGCTATGACCTGAAAACTCAAAATGCCTTCACTCACTCCCCCATCAAAATAAAAATTCTGTGACTTACCGGTTTCCTAATTAGAAAGAATTCACACCTTACAGTTATTCATGAGTTTTGTTTGTTCCCTTAAATTACCCAAATTCTGATGTTATAAATATCACAAACACTGATAAACACACTGAGCGCTCTGCATATTTCAGACTGTCATTATCATTTTGGATATAAAATCTCTATTGCTTCATAAACCATTTATTTCTGCACCCATCAGTCATGGATATATGCACTTATTTCCCAACCCCACTCAAAAAAACCAACCAACCAAACCATCAAAATTTTTATACAGTTCAATGCTTTGGAGCAATAAAAGTTTGTATCAAATCTCACAGATCAGAGTTTATCTGAGCCAAGCTCTGTTTCACATCTGAATTGCTGGATGGTAAGTAAACTCCTCCACCCATCAATATTGGTTAGAAAAGTTCTTCCTGAATTAAAAGTGAGGTTTCACAGTGGTTTGTTCTCCCCACGGTGTCCCAAGGGAGCAAGCAGCCTAAAGAAGTGGGAAGAAATGTTAAAAGATTTGTTCTTTGAAAGCACAGAGCTGCTGAGTGAACACAGGCTGCTAAAACAGCCTCCCCTCCACCCAGTTAAAAAGGCAGATTGATGGCAGCAAAACAGTAAATTACTCCCTCTTATCAAATGTTTAATAAGCACTGATTTTGGCATTTAAAAACTGCTTTGTTTCCTCCTCAAAGACAAATCACATCCTTCTAAAATATTAGTGATGGAAAAAATAAGCCTCACTGCTCAAACCTAGAGAAAACATTTTGAATTAAACACTGCATTTTACTACTGTTTTCATTTAAACTATGGAATATTTTGAAGAAAACATTTTATTTTCATTCGGGGAACCCCAAGTGAGATCTCCTTTTGATTTCTTACTGCTGCCAACAAAATGAAAATTCAAAAACTGCACAGCAGCATCAGGGTGAAGCTCCCTGCAGTGCTTTAAAGCACCGAGGAAATTCCAGCAAACAGGGAAATATTTGTCTCAACACCATTCAGATTTCACAGACTGTAACACAGAAATCACAATGGTTAGTTCAGCAAAGTTTAAAGGGTAAATAACAATCCTTGGTTGTTAATTCATTAGTAGTTTGGAAACTGAAAGAAAGACACAAACCATCCAAACCACCCCCAAGATGATTCTGCTTATCCCTTCAGCGTGTGGAAGGGGTTTCCTCTTCCCAAATATCTCCCAAGAAACCTCTGAGCACACTCACCTCCTTCAGACTTGTCTGGCACTTCCTAAATATCAGCTACACAGAAACCCAGCTTAAAAAAAAACCAAAACAAAAAAAAAGCAAATAAAAAACCAAAAAAAAACCCAAACCCAAAAAAACCAACCAAAACCACACAACAAAAAAAAAAACCCAATCCAACCCAACCCAAAAAAACCCAAACAAAAAAACCCAAACCAAAACAAAAAAAGACCCAAAAACTCCCCCCAAAACCCCAAAAAAACCCCACAAAACCAAAACAAACCACAAAACAAACCAAACCAAAAAACCAAAAAAACCCCCAACCAAACAAACCAAAAAAACCCTCAAAAAATAAAGCCACCTCTTTTCTCTCAGAGGTGAAATGTGAGTTCTCCCTCCGAGTGCCAAACTTCACAAAGTCTGGGACTCCCAGAGCTGATGGCTCTTCTGAGCAAAGGCTGAAATAAAAGCCAGCAGAGAGGATGAAATTTGCTTCCTATTTTGATAATTATCAGGGAAGTAGGGATGCAGGTTACCTACCACCACAGTAACATGGAATTTTCATGGAATCAGGCATCCTTCCCATAAGAGAAAAGACTCTAAGTTTTAAAAAAGGAGTTTCAAATACCTTTTAAAATAAATTCCTCCTCCTTCACTTACATTTCTCACTTCTTGACCCATTCCTGGTAAGGCCATCTTTATGCAGACAGGCATAAATAATATATATTAAATGTAAAAACATACATGGACACACAACCAACCACACAGAAATAGTATTTGCGAGGACATTTACAATAAATGGCACTAACACCTTTATTAAGATTTTAATTTCTCATTTGTGAAAAATGAATAGATTTTTTTCTTCCCTTGTACGCAGAGGAAAAGCAAACTAATGGCAAAAAATCAAGATTACTTTCTTATTTCAATACTGTCTTTGTAGCCACAAAGATACAACGATTTTAACAGACAAGAAATACTGTTTATTGCAGACTTTAAGCTGATTCGTGTGAAAAAGGCACTATGAAACTTAATCAAACTAGATGATTAAATTTGTCTAAATTAAGTGATATTATATATTATATATAATACATATATTATATATAAAATCACATGACCATGTGAAACAGAATATTTTGTGACAAATATCATTGCATCTCCAAAAATAACATTTTTCTGGAAGGGATGCTTCTCTTTTCTTTTTTTCCCCTGTTTTGCCTTCAGGAATCCACTTTTCCAAAAGATTGCATTTATAAAAGAAATTACAAAGGCTTTTTGCATGAGGAAAAACTGATATCTGGGATCAACACACAGAGAGTTATAGATTATACACCGTTCTTTTTGATGGGTTAAGTTACAGACAAAAAAAAAAGGCAATTATATTTTTTAAAAAATGTACTGTGAGTTGTTGCATGGCTACAGCAGATCTCATCACCTCTTTGAGCTGGGTTGTGTTACTATTTTCTAGTTACTCCTTCTTGTGCAATATTATAGTTCATCACGGGTGAAATACGGATAAAATCAATGTACAGGATATTATTTTGCCATAAACAGCATCATTAGTAATAAAACATCTTGGGAGTGATGCAGGAAAGATCCAGTCTCTGTTGGGCTGCTGTTCATTCCCTAAACATTTCATCTACATTTGCTGGAGTCGACAACTTAAGTAAACATCCTGCAGCCAAACGCCTGACAAGAAAGGCTGAGCCAAAAAAGACATAATTGCACACTACAGCAAGAGATGGGATTCAGAATCTTATTATTACTGAAGGGTTCAAACAATTTTTTATTGCTGGCTCAGCTTCCCCCAGATGAATCACCAACAAAGGCGCGCTCCGTTTTATCCGTCGTGTTAATTCCATAAAGCCAAGACTCATCCCTGGGTGTAAATGAATCGTGTACCAATATTTTTCACCTGCCAGGAATCTCCACTGCCTTTCTCATCTGTTCATTTTTCAAGATGAGGAGCCAGCAGCAGGTACTTCTGTAGTGGAGACTACTGTAAATTTTTGTTATGTTGGCTAGTTAGGTTTACAATACAATAAGACATTCCCCTTTGCTGCTTCCTAAAGCAAAGCTGGATGGTTTAATGCTATGGACAATGGGATTAAAGAAAAGAGGGAACACATTTAGTGGCTGCTTCCTTCATCAAAGGACTCCACACCTGAATCTGTGGCAGCTGCACTGATTTTTTCTTGCCGTCTTCTCATGATTTCTTGCAGTTCTGAACTACCACTGCTAGCCTATAAACAAAAGAGAAGAGTTTATTTGTGGCTTTGGCAGGTACTGAAATTCCTCTGCCAGCATTTAAGACAGTTGTTTGAACAAACTCACCTGGCAGCTCCAACAGAAAAGTATTTACACTATCCTTAAATACAGACCAGGAAACAAAAAATCTGCAAACTATTAAAAGCATAAGCTTGCCTTTCAGCAATTTTTAATTCCCACATGAGGCCCTGGAAGTGTTGGATATTTAGGGGTTCATAAAATATGGGTTCAGTAAAAGCAGAGTTAAAGCTCAATGAGTTTGTTAGGATTCCACACCTAAAATAACCTGGGCAATAATATTTAGAAATTAAAAACCTGAAAAAAAATCCTTGGTGGGTTTAGATTTATGGAAACACAAAGCTCACACATGCATGTGGGATTGCAAGTCCTAAGTAAGGATTCAGTCTCAGGCTCTGACACAATTCACCATGAGGCATTTGCAGCCCAGAAACACAAATTTCAAAGGTTTCAAATTTAGAGCAGAGTCACAGAAATCGGACCAAATTACATTATTAGCAACAGGAAAGCATTGTGAGGACAAAGCTTTATTTTACCTTTTAAGAGTGAAAAGCAGGTCTGATGAACCTTGCTGCAAACATTGCTTTTTCAACATAAATTATTAGCAAGGCCAGGACACCAATTCATTAGAGCAGAACTTCCCAAAGTGTGCATGACTTGGAATAAAACTATGGGATCATAAACCAAGAGCCATATCTGCTACTGTTCTATCTGGCCATGGCATCACTTTCAAAACTTCAAAATCAGCTTCCAAAATAGCCTCTGAATAAGGAAGCAGAAACTGGATTTGAAATTTATAAAACAAATTCCAGGACTGTCAAGGGGAAAATCCTGCAGTTGAAAATGCATCCTATCAATTTCATAAAATTTAATATTGATTTACCCCATTATATCCATTAAAATGCAGTACCTGGTGCCACAAAGAGTGAGAAAATTTCTAAATTAATTACAGTGCTCCTCCTACTTAAAATACCTCTGCTCTCCTCTCCCAGAGTGGAAGGGCAAAGCAGGGGGCCTAGAAATGACACTCTGAAAGTGAGAGAGCAGCTTTTGTCTTAATTTAATTTAATTTAATTTGTCTTAATTCATCTTATCCTTGCCCTCTTGGTTTCAGATACAGAACAAGTGCAGCACCCATTACTGAAGGCTTGCATAAAAACCCATCAGCAAATACCCAAAAAAGTACTTTATAAAGGGTCACATACAAATATTTTCCTTAAAAAAAGCTGAAAGAATTCAGCCCAAGCTGAAAGACTTTGCCTTCCTGATAACATCAATGACAACATGGCTGATGAGCTTGAAATGCTCATTATTAATTATTAAATTATTTTATTATTTATTAATTTATAAATAATCAAAAATTATATTATACTATTATAGGGAGAGAAAGGACGGTGCAACTTCCTTTGATGACATAATTCAGCAAACAACAGGCTAAAGACATCAGGAATTGCATAAATTCTGAAATTCAACCTTAAATTACTGAGGCAGAGATAAATATCTCAATTACCTTTTCCTCAAAAAAAAAAAAAACCAACACCCACAACAAAAAACCCCAAAGAACCACCACCGAACCAAAAACCAAAACAAAAAACCCACCCAAAAAACCCCAAACCTTGTTAGACACTAAATATTTGTTTATTAACTCTTGTAGGGCATTTATTAGACAAGTTTGGACTTTTGAGTTTCCTGCAGAGCAAGGCCTAACTGGGGCAAGCAGAGTAACAGTGAAAAGACCTCTCTGAGCCAGTGCATCTCTGCTTTTCACACCAAATTCCACTGCAAAGCCACTTCCATCTCAGTACACTGAAATAAGATGGCTGATGTGCAAAAAAAAGTTGAAGAATACAAATATATCTTCACCAAGAAATGATGGATTGCTCTGGACTGTAATGACTTATATTCCTAAGAGTAAAGGTGAAATATTTCTCCCTTGCTTTAATGGAAAATAGGGCTTGAAGAAGGGAATAAAGCAATTTTGACAGTGGTAGAAAATGATGCTGAGCCACACTGATCATGTAAAGTGTAAAATATGCATCATCATAAGCCTGTCTTTAGAAATATGCCTGGTAGTTAATGCTTAAAATCATTTAAATGAGACAGTCTCAGCTTAAGGAGAGGATTGAAAAGTATTTTAAAACTCTTCAAGATTTTCTTCTAAATAGGATGTGGAGAATATAACTTCTCAGTTGGGTTGATCTCACATCTAGAGTGTTTCTCCATGTGCCACAGCAAGGTTAAAAAAAAAAAAAAAAAGTAAATGCATCTCCAGTTCTATGGGTTTAAAATTGGCAAGAATTGTCCTTAGATCTGGATACAAGTTTAGGGTGTTTAAGAGACAACACTTCTTTAATTAAAGCAAACTGCTGCAGAGCAATAAACACAGAGACACAATCCTTGGCTCAGAAACTCTGCTAGCATTGTGCCCAGAGTGTTTTCAGTGCAGGTGCCCCAGTGTCTGACCTGGAAGAGCAGCTGCAATGGGCTCAGTCTATAGATTTCTCATGCCCTATAAATCAAATTTCCTCTACAAAGATAAAGCAAAACTCACTTATCACCACCAAAGTTATCGGGAGTTTTCTTTGTCCAAGCACCAGGCAAAGCAAGAAGCAAGAAAAGGGGCATTTCACTCTCCTGTTGTTTTTCCCAAAGCTCTTTTTGGCTGATTTTGTCTCCTTGCAGTCTGATTACACCACAAAACATCTCAAACTTGAGTGCTATTTCTAATGCCTTCCCCTTAGAAGTGGGGAAGATCTCACTGGGTATTTTTGAATGAATGCTGTTCCAGTGAATTAATACCAAATAACTCAGATAAAAGGAATGTTTACCAATGTGATGGGAACTGAGGAAAACCCACCTGCCTCACAGAAGGAATTACTTAATCCTACAGGTTCAAAAGTGGTGTCCTAGATTAGGTGAGTAAGAAGAGTTGTCCATACCTCCAAGCACCAGGCAAAGCAAGAAGCAAGAAAAGGGGCATTTACTCTCATTGTTTTCCCCAAATCTCTTTTTGGTTGATTTTGTCTCCTTGCAGTCTGATTACACCACAAAACATCAGACTTGAGTGCTATTTCTAATGTTTTTGGACCCCTTTAGAAGTGGGGAAGATCTCACTGGGTGTTTTTGAATGAATGCTGTTCCAATGAATTAATACCAAATAACTCAGATAAAAGGAACATTTATCAATGGGATGGGAACTGAGGAAAAACCACCTGCCTCACAGAAGGAATTATCCTACAGGTTCAAAAGTGGTACCCTAGATAAGGTGGGTAAGAAGAGTTGTCCATACCTCCATGCACCAGGCAAAGCAAGAAGCAAGAAAAGGAGCATTTCACTCTCATTGTTTTCCCCAAAGCTCTTTTTTGGCTGATTTTGTGTTCCTGCAGTCTGATTACACCACAAAACATCTCAAACTTGAGTGCTATTTCTAATGTTTTTGGACCCCTTTAGAAGTGGGGAAGATCTCACTGGGTGTTTTTGAATGAATGCTCTTCCAATGAATTAATACCAAACAACTCAGATAAGAGGAATGTTTATCAATGGGATGGCAACTGAGGAAAACCCACCTGCCTCACAGAAGGAATTACTTAATCCTACAGGTTCAAAAACCCCAGACGAGGTGAGTAAGGAGAGTTGTCCATACCTCCAAGCACCAGGCAAAGCAAGAAGCAAGAAAAGGAGGATTTTACTCTCCCTTTATTTTCCCCAAAGCTCTTTTTGGCTTGTCTCCTTGCAGTCTGATTACACCACAGAACATCAGACTTGAGTGCTATTTCTAATGTTTTTGGACCCCTTTAGAAGTGGGGAAGATCTCACTGGGTGTTTTTGAATGAATGCTCTTCCAATGAATTAATGCCAAATAACTCAGATAAAAGGAACATTTACCAATGTGATGGGAACTGAGGAAAAACCACCTGCCTCACAGAAGGAATTACTTAATCCTACAGGTTCAAAAGTGGTGTCCTAGATTAGGTGAGTAAGAAGAGTTGTCCATACCTCCAAGCACCAGGCAAAGCAAGAAGCAAGAAAAGGAGGATTTTACTCTCCCTTTATTTTCCCCAAAGCTCTTTTTGGCTTATTTTGTCTCCTTGCAGTCTGATTACACCACAAAACATCTCAAACTTGAGTGCTATTTCTAATGGTTTTGGACCCCTTTAGAAGTGGGGAAGATCTCACTGGGTGTTTCTGAATGAATGCTGTTCCAATGAATTAATACCAAATAACTCAGATAAAAGGAATGTTTACCAATGTGATGGGAACTGAGGAAAACCCACCTGCCTCACAGAAGGAATTACCTAATCCTACAGGTTCAAAAGTGGTGTCCTAGATTAGGTGAGTAAGAAGAGTTGTCCATACCTCCAAGCACCAGGCAAAGCAAGAAGCAAGAAAAGGGGCATTTACTCTCATTGTTTTCCCCAAATCTCTTTTTGGCTTATTTTGTCTCCTTGCAGTCTGATTACACCACAAAACATCAGACTTGAGTGCTATTTCTAATGGTTTTGGACCCCTTTAGAAGGGGAGAAGATCTCACTGGGTGTTTCTGAATGAATGCTGTTCCAATGAATTAATACCAAATAACTCAGATAAAAGGAACATTTATCAATGGGATGGGAACTGAGGAAAAACCACCTGCCTCACAGAAGGAATTACTTAATCCTACAGGTTCAAAAGCCCCAGATGAGATGAGTAAGAAGAGCTGTCCATACCTCCAAGGCAGATTTCTGTACCGTGATTTGGCTGTAGACTCTGGACCCTTCTGGGCAAACAGTCCTCAGTTCCTCTTTGTTGAGGGAGAAAAGCTGAGCCCCCGTCAGCACACCGAGGCTGTTCACAGTCCTGGGACACAGCAAGGGAGCAAACAGGGAATGAGCAGAACCACAGTGGCCCAGGGAGTGAATTAGGCTGTCTCCAGCCCACATTGCCTTGGGTAAATTCAGAGCAAACTTTGTGCAGCAGGATTACTGAAGTCAGTTGGGTGTGTAAGTACGTTTTTTGGTAGAGGCTCAAATATATGTACACTATACGTGAATACTGTATATAGGATCTATCTATATAAAATAATAATATAATATACAGAGATTCTGTAGATCTATAAACACACTGGCATATATATATATGTATATATACATATATATGTGCCAGTGTGTTTATAGATCTACAGAATAAATACAATAAATATAATATAATAAATAAAATTTTTAAAATGTAATGTAATGTAACAAAATAAATATAATATAATATAATATAATATAATATAATATAATATAATATAATATAATATAATATAATATAATATAATATATAAATGTAATATGATAATATATAAAATAATATAGTATAATATAATATATAATTATAGATTACATATAATATAGAATATATTTTATATCTATAATATATAGATACAGATCTAAAATATATTTTATATCTAAAATTTGTAATTATATAACGATAATATAATTATATATTAATTTGTATATTAAATATATACTATATTATATTATATTATATTATATTATATTATATTATATTATATTATATTATATAATATATATTCTGTCAATGCATTTTATATATGTATTAGGTACACTTATACACATAATATATATATATACATACATATATACATACACACATACACACACATATATATATATATATATTAAAAAATAATAATTTTTCTAAGAGTGCAGCTGATTTCTCTTGAGTTTCAGGAGGCTGCCTGATCTTAAAAAGTGTTCAGACCTCATCCTACTCCCTGCCAGGAGAACAATTTAAAGAAGTTTTGCCCCCTTTGCCCTGGAACTTACACAGGGTTGAATCCTTTGGACTGCAGCCAGGCTTTGACATCGTCAGGAGAGGAGTCGTAGGTGATGTTCACCACCGGGATGTTTGGCCGAGGCACGTGGAATTTCCTCTGGGCGGCGCTCCGGCCGATGGTGAGCCGGTGAACAAGTTCATCCTGCACCTCCTCCATCTGGGATTTCCTGCCTGGAGAGGGACAGAGATCTCACAGGAGTTCTTCTCAAGGTTGCTTTATCAAATGACCAAGTCATTTCTTGTATATCACTTTAAATCTTTTTTTTTCTTCTTTAGAGATCCATTCATTGGATCCGATTGAATTATTACTCTCCTTTTTCTTTCCCGACCAGGGAGTATTTCAATATTCCCAATCCTCTCCTTGCAAAACAAAGTAAAAATAAATAAAGTAAAAAACCCAGACAGAATTCAACTAAGATTCCAGAAAGGAGAGATGAGCTGGGTGTCACAGAGAGGTGCAGGTTGCTGTGACAGCACCCAAGCTGTAGAATAAAATTGGAATGGAGGGTTATTCAATTTTCATAGCCTGCCTTTTATTTCAAACAGAATTGAGGGTTGAAAAATGAAAACAAGAAGATGATGAGGAAGGCTGTAAGATTGCTCACACTGTGGGAAGTTGGTACTTTCCACAAATGCTTTTTTAGTTGAAAGTCCAACTTTTTGGTGCAAGTCAACACAGGCAAAAAAATTTCACAGCTGCTGACACATAGAAACTTACATCTAATGAGCTATTGTAGCAATCACATTTTTGACAGGGTTTTGAGAAATTTGAATTCACTCCAAGCCTGGAGTGGCTGCTTAGCTGAAACATTGTCACATTTTGCATTAAAAAAGGAATTAAAAAAACAACAAAAAAAAAGGCTAGCTGCTCTCACCAGAGACTCAAGAATTGGGCAAGATTTGTTTATTTATTTATTCATTTTAAACAAAACTGTAAGAATTCATTATCCCCCAGAACCCATTTGTCTGAAACATTTAGTTCAGCTGCTGTTCATTAGCAGCAACAAACTGAAATGCTTTCAGTCATTTCAACGAGATCAATTATAATGACAGTGAGAATTGTTTAAAATTACTATAAAAAATTCTATGGATAACTTCACAAAAATAGGTAGAATTCAACAAGGCAACCCAAAATAACCTTTTGGGGTCAGAGAAGATACTGATTTTGCACAGTTAAACTCTCAGTGCCATAACATTGGGACAGCTATAAAAATCCTCTGACAAACAACTCAATTATCTCAAAAATTCTCAGGATTTCCTTGCCAAGATATTTTTAGTGATCTTTATTCAACCTCCTCACTTTGATAACATGAACAGTAACTACACCTCCCTCTCCATGCACTCAGATGGCAAAACCTCTTCCTTTTCTCCCATTACACCAATAGGAACAGATGAAATCAACACAACTTCAACATGAAAAAAACCCTGCAAGGTAAAAACGTTTTTGCTTTCTCTACTTTCCTTTTATATTCTCTCCAAACCTCTCCAGGGGTTCTCTCCAAACCTCTCCAGGGATCAATATCTCTAGCCAGTTAAACAAATAAAAACAAGCTTTACACAGGCCTCTAGGATTATTCCTTTAATCACCACAGCAAAAAGAAGAAAAAACGTTGGTTGAACCATTTCCTTTTACAAAATAGCCTCAGGTTGGGAGTGGAAGAAGTATCTCCAGTGTAATATTTGAGGCATTCAGGCCCTGTTGTGTAGGGTTTTCTCCTCTCCCCCCATCCTGAGTGTGAATCAGAAGCCCAAAGTCAGGAGCTCAGTGATTTGTACAAATCTGACAGGGGTTATGCAAGGAAAGCCTTCAGGCTGTGTTATCAAAGCTTGCCCCTGCTATTTTCCCAAGCAGGAAGGGACACAAAACATTGCTATCTTCCTTCTATTTACACAGATTTCGAAGGATTTATGCTTAATCTAGACCAAGACTGTATCAAGAGACAAATATTTAGCTGTTAGATAAGAGATCCTTCCCGTTGTTAGATATCAGAAATAAACAGGATGCCCCGGGTGTGGAGCAGGTTCTGCAGTGCTCTCTGAAAAGTTCAGGTGGGCACACAGGTTTCCCATCACCTTTGCAGAGTCACTTGTTCTGTAAGGGTTTTATGAGGGTTTTGAGGTACCTGAAGCTCATTAACAGGGCTTGAGTGAGAGCTCCAGGAGGGAACAGGATCTCCTGTGTGTGACCCACAGCCTCTACAGCAACCCCTCACTCCTCACACACCCCCTGCACCTGAGGCCAGGATTATCTGCTCATTTTCCATCTAGAATGGATAAGGAAAACCATTGTGGATTCAAGGACACAGCCATGCTACAGCAAAGTCCTTCCACAGAAATGAAATCACCATTTTTGTGCGCGTGCAGGAAATTCGCCCTTACTTTCCACACCTTTTGTAACTTTATTTGGCTGCTTTTATTTAAAGAACAAACCCTTTCTTTGGGAAGCAGCAGTGTTCCTCCAGCCAGGCTGTTCTCCAGTTATAATTTCCAGCCAGACAGTCCATTAGGTGAATAGAGGGAAAAGTTCCCAGAGCTCTCCTGAGTTCAGAGCTCAGGCAGGAGCTCGTCCTCCACCAACAGGATTATCCACAGACACACTTCCCATCCACTGGGGACAAAGGGGGCAAGAAGCCCTTCCCCAGAAAGGATTATGCTCCCTGCCAGTTTCTGACCTTATCTGGAAGCAGGATTTGCTGGTAAAGCAGTGAGGCAGAGGATATGAAAAGCTGTCAACTCTTGAACTGCAAAAAGCTCATTATTTTTACAGCTATTACTTTAAAAGCTGTGGCAAATGCTTGCCTACATGTTGCAGTTATTTCTAAGCCAAGCAGTCACATTGCCTAAAGTGCATTTAGGACAGAAATTACTGACTAAACAAGCTTTTCTAACCCTACCTGCTTTCCAGTCAATACAGAGTAGCAGCCTCAGCATGTCTCAACTGGCATTATTTACAAGGTGGCCTTAATCAGAACTTCTCCAGACAGCCACACGCTGTGGGATGCACATTACCAAGTTTTTCCAGCTATAGGGATATGGAATATGTTCCTCTGTCCTCCTGGGACAAGGACACCAAAGTCTGCCCATGGCCTGCCAGTTGCTGCTGCTTTGACCAAACCACGAGGCCCTGACTGTAAAATAACTCTACAAAACTATTACAACATGGTTCCTGTTCTTGAAGCCCGATACGTGTTTCAGAACGGTGCAAATCACCTAGAAATATGGATGATCACAAATTGAAGTGTGAAAACAACATAACTGATTTTAAAAGTGGTTTAGGTTGTAATGTGGCAGTGAGCTCAGGTGGAAAACGTGCATTAGCCAGCATATCAGCATAGGCATTTCCAACGTTAAAAACCACTGACTAAAGATCCCAGTCATGGGAAATTCAGGTTAGATGTTAGAAAAAAGGTTTTTACTAAAAGAGTGAGAAAGTACTGGAATCTTCTGCCTGGGAGGTGGTGGAGTCACCATCCCTGGATGTGTTTAAAAAAAGACTGGATGTGACACTCGGTGCCATGGTTTAGTTGAGGTGGCGTTAGGGCAAGGGTTGGGCTTGATCTTAAAGGTCTCTTCCAACCTGGTGATCCTGTGATTTAGGATGGGACAAGTGTGAAGTGTTTTTCCCTAATTACCAATATGGTAATTATAGGAGGGTCAGAATGCACATCCATAGCAAACCTGTATTTTAAACATATGGTTACAACTAAATCTTTCAGATTTTTTTTGATTTTAAGATTCATCTGCAACACAGCTTTTAAGGACCCCAGAACTAAGCCAAACACACAGGGAACAGGAGGAAAGCTATTTTTTGTCTCACTCCTCAGGGCAAACTTACGATCCACGGGATTTGCTTCTGCCGTTGGGTGTCGCGGGCCACGCTGCCGCCGCTGTCGCTGGAGGTGCTGCTCTGGCGGCTGACGGCGCCGGCGCCTTGGGCACGGGGACTGGGATGGGAGCAGGGGCACTGGGGGGCAGGGGGACAGCCACGGGGACGGGAGCGGGTGTGGGGGGCGGCGAGGGCGTCGCGGGAACCGGCTCGGGCTGTTTCGCCACGTAGTCCGTCCTTTGTTTCTGTGGGATGCAGAGAGGCTCAGTCAGGAAACAAGGTTTGGGCAATGCGTCAGACAAACCCAGACTTTGCACCAAATCGTGTCATTTATTCCACAAAGGCATCTCATTTGCCAGATACAGCTCCAGAATTTGCCAAAAGTTGATTTGGCATCAATGTTTGGCATAATTTCCTTCTCTGCCGGGCACAAGGCTCATGGCAAGGAAACTGTCTAAAACACGTTTCTTTCTTTCAAGAAGATAAATTCTATAAATGAGATTGTTTTTAAATCCCAAACTTCTGTTAACTGGCACTTTTTAAAGCTTTCAAAACTTTTGACTTGTTGAACTTTATCAGTGTAAAATGTAGATTTTAGAGATGTTATTAAAAAAAAAAACCTTCAAAATGAACACATCCTAAACTCAACAGATAAATGTCACTGAGGAGAGGATAACATATTATTTCTTGAACTGCAGACAGCATTTCAGAGGTTCCTGCTCCTCCTATCCATTCATCTCTGCCTTTTCAGCTATTGACATGATCACTACTAGCCATCTCAAGGCAATAATCTGATTAAAAACAAGCCCCAGGTTTCCCAATTCTTGGAACAGCGTTGTTATTTCTTTCTCCCCCACTTAATGCAACTTTTAAACAGCATGTAAATTATCTGGCTGCTAATAACTAACTAGCAGGTGTCCCAAGAATAACACTGGGAAGTAATTTCTTCTTTGCCTTTAAAATGGCACCATTTACAGAAGAACACATGTATTTTCCCAGAGAAATCATAAAAACAGACAAATCCATAAGCCACCTATGCTACCCCTTTCCTTCAGGCAGTTCAAAGTCCGTATCTCATTGTTTCACAGTGTTCCCTCTGCACAATTTGGGACTAACACGGCTTGAAAGTTCAATATTGAAGTTTGTTTGCTCAACAGGGATGCCTCATCTCGTAGTCATGAGAAGTCTGCTTACTTTGGTATGAAGAGAGACGAATGCATTCTCCAGATTCATTGCTCCTTCCTGAAATACCTTTCCCTATTTCCTTGGAGGCAGAGGGTTTTACAGCAGATCAAGTAGGGAAATATTTGTAGGAGCCATATGTTAGAATTTGAGCAGCAGATCACTGCCCTGACAACAATCAAACTTTCACCAAATGTCAGCAACTGCCTCTGCACAGGAATCCCCAGCTCAGAGAAGCCCAGCTAATGGGCAAGGCATTTAGTAGTGAATTTAAACCAGCAGAAAATTTATCCCATTGGCTTCTCCGACCAATCAATTTAACCTGAGAAATGACTCTTACTTCCCTTGGATGATTTTTCACTTAAACCATAATAGTCAGTTATTTAAATCAAACATATATCCCTGCAAAACGTCTCCCATTAAAGATTTTTGTTTGTTCATTTGGTTTTTATCTCAACATTTAGTGGTTCAAAGGCATCCATCTTAACTGCTTTGCGCAATGTGGGAGATTAAAAAAAAATCATGATTGACTTTTCTGTATTTTACTGCTTCAGTGTTAAGAAAATAAATGCTTTTTTAATTGTCAAATGACAGGGGAAGTGAAATGCATGGCATAAAAGTGAACAGGCAGAATAAATATATTTATGAAACTTCTTAAAAAAAAAAAAAAGCCCAAAGAAAAAGTAGAACTTTTTTATGGTAAGAGAGGATTTGTTACAAACCAAGGCATCCACTGGCCATGGCCACAATCATAATCCAGAAAAAGAGAAAGCCAAAAACTACATGTAACTTTCAATGGATGTTACTGGAGGAGCTGCAAAAACATGTTGTACTGCAATCATGAGCCTCATCAAAACAACTTGCTGCAGTGAAAACAAAAATTAATCTGGAAACGTCACTCAAACTCTAAATTTACAAATGCAACCACATTAAAATACACTTTGCATTTTGTTGAACGTGCCCAAAAACCAATTATATATTTGAATCCCATTTAACATTTCTTTTTTTAACTCCGGATCTTTTGAGGACATCCACACATTCATCCCATCACTTCTATTCATTGCTATAAAAAGAACCAAGCATGCACTATGGAATTTGGTGACTACATAGTCCAAAAGAGGAATTTTTGAGATTCAATATCAGAAGAGTAATTCAGTTACCTCTGAAAGCTCTCCCAGTAATTGCTGTGAGGAAAATGGAGTAAATCACATCAAACAGTATTGTTAGAAAGGTAAAAGGTAACTGTCTCACACATCACTCCTGAAATGTCACACACATTAGCAATTTAAACTAAAGGAACATCAGTCTTTGCAATTACCTCTTCTTATTCACTAGGAAATTAACAGTGATTTATTCTAATATCCTTATTTTGAATAGGGAACAGAGTGCTGGCTACAAAACAGACACATGGGATGCCTTACAAGCAATCAGCTCTTTTCAGAGCACCTACCCAGACAGAAAGTTAGAAACCGGCTTAAGAGAAAACAAAACCCAAGGAAAAGACTGCCAGTGGGCATCATCATCATCAGGTGAATGTAAAGAACATTGTAACCAGAAAAATAAGAGTTAAGTCACAGCAGGTATTAAAAAATGATCAACTTTTCTAGCTGAAGAGATGTAGCTAGCTCAACAAATGAGATAAAGGTCGCTGCTGTACTCACAGAAGGGTTTGGGGTGGGAGGGATCTGATGGTTCCATCTCATTCCAACCCCCCTGCCATGGGCAGGGACACCTTCCACTGTCCCAGATTGCTCAAACACCCATCCAACCCCTCCTTGAACATTTCCAGGGATGAGACATCCAAAGCTCCCCTGGGCAGCCTCTTCCAGTGCCTCACCACCCTCACAGAAAAGGATTTCTTCCCAATATCCAACCTAAACCTGCCCTCTTTGAGATTAAAGCCATTACCCCCTGTTCTGTCACTCCATGCCCTTGGAAGAGTCCCTTTCCCTGGACAATCTGCTGATATCCTCACAGCAAAAAGGACTATGAACAATTCTGGGGTTTATTTTCTCTTCTTCCTCACATTTTATTTCTTTTAAGAATTATCTTGCACTCCTCAATTCATGTAAATTGGAACAAATGCTTTAAACTGTTTGGAATGGTGATGATACACACACACACACTCATTAAAAATCTGGATATTTCTTAAAAGCTTTCTGGGACTAAGTTTTGTTTTCTTATTGCTTGCCAGAAAAATCTTTGTTTTTACAGGAAAAAATTAAGTCTCAAAGCTGTTTTCAACACAGTACAGGCTGCATCTGGTGAAAAAACCCAAGATTTGGTATGATTCAATCTATTTTTAATGGAAGCAAAATAATAAGTTTGAGTAAAAATGCTAATGGTACCAAACCCTAATTCTTGATCAGAGTAAAAGAGTGGGAACAATATATTTTCAAATATCTTTTGGCATCATGAAAAGGGAATATACGTGTTCAAACTGAGTTTACAGGAGATTTAGATGGAATTTACTTATTCAAATTGTTATTAGCTAGGATTAGCCCCATTTAAAAAAAAATATGGACAAACTGCACCTTATTAAACATTTACTCTCTGCCTAAGGATTTTGTACACATCACTGATAATATAACTGTCTCACCTCCAAAAGGGTGTCAGGAGATTAATTAACCTGCCCACTAAGATACACAATTCTATCCTAATTATGTTCTTCAAATTTCATTTTCAAGAGCATTAAAACAAAGTTAATAAAGTGCACAGAAAATAGGGAATACTGTGATGAATTATTTCATAATTGCTGAAATTGGTGAAATAAGTATTTCATCAGCAATACTTTTACAAATTAAGAAATCAGAGTGCTTGGGAAACTCTTTATGTTCATATATAATAGGATGGTCAAGTACCAGTGCTGGCTCACAATAAAAAAACAGATTAAATGAGCAACACCCCAGAAAACTCTGATAAATAATAATTAAAAATAGTAGAAAATAGAAGAATCCAGTAAAATGCTCTCCTAAAAGTACAAGAGTACCAAACTAGCAAAAATACTGTTTCCTGGAACTAATTCAACTGACCAGAAGACAAACAATGTTACAGCCTCTGAGTCACAAAGATAATTAAATAACTGGGCTATTGCTGGCAATGTCACATCAGTGCTTTCAAGTGACTGTTTGGGACCCAGATTCTGAAAGCAACTGAGTAAAAAATCGGGATTTAAAGTAAGGTGTGGGCTTAGAGGTCACTAGGCAGGAGGACAGAGTGAGAGCAAAAAAAGAAAAAAATACAAACCAAAAAACTCAACACTTTGTATCTCTGAGAATAATTGTGATAATGAGGTATCCATCTCTCAGAAAAGGGGTGACTGCAGCATCATCAAGTGAAAAAATTCTCTCTTTCAATGGAATCCTTAATTCTTCCTAATGTTCTACAAACACCCTTTGGTGAGCAGTGCACAGAAGATTATTAATCTGTAAAGGAAGACATTGCCCTTGCACAGAACATTTATCTGCAGGTGGCCAAGCAGCCAGGCCACTTGGAAAGCAACTTTTGGAAAGCTGAAGATGACTTGGGAGAGCAGCAGGCACTGAACCTGCTCCTGCTCAGGGTCTGGCAAAGGCACTGATAGGAACCACCTCAATTTCCTGCTCTAGCCACAGGTTCTCCTGTCTGCCTTTGGGCAAGGCATTCATCCCTTGGAGGCTTCAGATCCCTCTGAAACAGCAGCAATGTCTCATGAAAATAAATGGAGTTGTGCAAACACTTCCCAAATGAACCATCACAGGAAAACAGACAAATGAGAATGCTCAGGAGTGCTAAAATTATAATAATCACCACGCAGTTAAAACAGCATTACTGACATGGCTTGGTAAAGAATTCATTTATCCTGTGCAGTTCGTTATGATCATAAATCATTTCACAGTATTTCCAGCTCACATTTGAATATATCAAGCTGTAGAATGGGCAAAGTAACAAACTTATCTTGAACAGTGTTCCCTGACCCTAATTTCCATAGGTCCATGGAGAATGCTTGGTGGAAATGATTATTTTATTATATACCATCTCCTGGCATCATTTCAAACAGAAAACTTCAAACCCTGCAGTGCACTAGAGAAGAGCAGTGTGAAAACTTCTACTCAAAACTGTACTCAGCCTGCTCAGGATGTGGTAGCAAACTCCAAACACACAAAATAACATGCACAGGAAGAAAAAAAACCAAGGCAGATCTTTAAATCAAGGTTTGGAAAGCACTCCAGGTGCATGCTTCACTTCACAGGCAAATCCACAATCGGAGCAAAGTGAACCAAGATGTTACAGGCAAACAATTTGGGAGAGGAAAGCTCAGAAATGGTTGGATTCAAGCCCACCAAGATCAAGGCAGGTCTGTTAGATTATTTTGCAAAATATTTTGGCATTTCTTGGTTTTCAGTCATCAGCTGGAAGGTGCAGACACGATGAGTGAATATTAAATTAGATTAAATTATTAAATTCAACAGAAGTTTGGTTTAAAAGTATGATTTAGAGGCAGGCCTGGAATTTCTGCTTAATCCAAACTTGTTTGCCTGAACTTTCAAAAAAAAAAAAGGAAAGAAAGAGGTCTTAGGAAATATAACTTCTTCTTTTAGCAGCCTCTATCTCCCTTACATTTTGTGTAAAAATACACATTACAACTTTATCCTGTATAGCCTACTTGGGTGGATAATTGTGCTGATGTAAAAATTTTTTTTTAAGTAATTTACCCTCTAATTCTGTTCAACATATAAAAGAAATAACAACAACAAAAATATTAATTTCACACCAGTACATGAAAGAAAGAAAATTAAAATTAGGTCAGGATAATGAGTGCTATTGATGCACAGACATAATAATTGAAAAATACCTGCTTTGTGAATTCAAAAGCAAATATACCACCTTTTTATGACTCCAAAATTGCAATAATTAAATGAATTCAAGACTGGGATAAAGACACACAAAGACAGAAAATAAAAGGAAAAGCTAGAGCTCACTCTTCTAGGAAAAACAAAGGTGACCCTACCTTAAATAATTCAAACTCCTTCTTTGGCATCAACAGCTATCAATTCACAAAGGATATTTGCAATTAAAATAAACGCATACACATCCATTAGGACTGAAATTACCACCTCTAAGCAAATAAGCAGTTAAAAATAAATGAAGTAAAACATTTTGCTGTATTCTCTGTGAAATACAGACAGAGAATAAATTCAGCCTCTGGAAGCAATGTCAATTTTTTGTGACACATCAGTGGGACACGAGGCTGTTTCAGCCTTGCTGTGACCCTGTTCCTCCTCCAGTGACACTTCCAGAGGAGGTTTTGCTCCTGGGATGGAGGGTGGACCAGGGACAGTACCTGGATGGTTCGGGTGTAGGCAGGCTCTGGCCAGCCCTGCCCGCCTTCTGCGCTCCTCAGAGGGTCCAAAATGTTGTTTGGCACAAAGCCCGTGCTGCCACTCTTGTTCTGCACCTTCCACCACTGCTTTCTGTCATCCAGAATCTGAAATGATTCGGTAAGTTAATGACCTGTCTTTTCTGATTTTCCTCCTATGGTGCTTAGCTGTGAATCATTTCAAAGCAAACCCATAGCAGATCTTGCACAGAAGTGTCCTGAGAACCCCCTGCATCCCCCTGGTTCTCACCATCATTAATTCCACATGGTTCTACTGCACTTTCCAAGATGGGGCTCTCAAGAAAGAATATCTAAGTGTGTAACAAAGTTCTGTAATTCTTAGGAATGGGCTGGGTCAGACAGTGGAACAAAAATCAAATATTTGCACAGAGATGCTGCCATCTCTACAGCCCACACCCATTTCTCTTTCCCCTCCACAAGGAGGCTTGGATAATTCTTTCAGTTCCAGACAGACACGCTGATAGCATCAACAGTTCAATGCAGTAAGACTCTTTCTCTAGAACTGAACTGGAGGGAAAAAAATTTGCATGGAATAATCTTACTCTGAAAGGACGAAACAGGTCTTGCAATAAATAATTCTAATAACCCAAGTAAAGGCAGCTCTGGGGAGCACAAATTTGGAGGCACAACACTTCTTAGCAAACAGGGAATGGGAGCAGGATGGCCAGGAGCAGTCAGAGGTCTGACTGCCTGCTCCACATCCTCATACTCAGCATTTTCTCTCTTTGTTGCTCCCTCCCTCCCAAATGTATCTCACTTTTCTGGTGCCATATCCTCTTGGAAAGAACAGCCCTTCACTGTACCCTGTGTGTACACAAACAATTATTTAAGCACTACTTGATGTTTAAAAGCAACACTAGAGAAGGTGGAAGGAACACACAAATGTATTTCGAGCACGGATCTCTGCAGTACCTTTCCTAAGTCAGCAAAATTAGTGCAAAACAAATTACCTGAACTTTCCATACTAAGGCAAAGAAGCAAACATTAAGGAAAGCCACACTGCCCACAGGAAAGGTACCCTCAGCTTCGAGAGGCAGCAGGAATTTGTGGGTTGTCTTTGCAAACAAAATTACCTCCACAATCTCTTCTTTCAGGACAGAAAGCTCACTGTTGTTTCTTGCCACGAATTCGTACTTGCATTTGGCGTATTTCTTGCTCTGTGCTTTGTTGTGTGCTTCGTAGTTTCTGCAAAGATCAGACTATTGTTCAGTGAGACAGTCAAGCAACTAAAAAAAAATAAAATGCCCTTTCCGAATAACCTGCAAAACATTTTTTAAAATAGAAATCTCTCAACATAATATGATGCTGCTGTAAAACTACCTATTCAAAACACACTGATTTAAGTGCCAAAAAAAAAAGAAAAAGGACAAATAAAACAAAATAAAGAGGTGGCTGAAATACACAGACCTCAAGAGCTGCTAATCTTTATCAGCTCGTTGTTGATAACAACCTAGATTAGCAGGTGCTATTGTTTCAAAATAAACATGTGCTCTATATTTAGTTTGTTTTCCTACAGAAGGTTAACAGTCATTTGCCATGTAAACAAATGGCTACACTTAAGATGTAATTGATAGCTTGGGCTTTGTATGAAATTGTATTTCTAGTGTTCATCACAGATGGTTTCAAATACATAATAGATGAATAAATTTTTGCCATCAATACTAATGGAGTTAAACTCTAAACAATGTTCACCTATTGTAGATCAGTTTTCTTAATTGACCATAAGATGCCATCAACTTTAACAGCTTCAAGTTACTTTATCAATTAAGAATGAGAAATAACTCCTTGCCAGTTACACACAGGATTCATTGTAGAACAAGGCATATCACAGCAAGCTCTGTACTTTCTGTTCCATCAGGAAAGAACTGTCCAGAATGCCTTTGGTTACAGAGCTACTAATTTCTTTGACAAAACAAGTTTCAATTGAAAAGTCCCCAGCCCACTCCAAACAGGTGCACAAAACCCCCCAGTAACTTCATACACTTGCTGCAAATTACACCAAACAACATAATTTACACCCAACAACATAAACCCATACTGGACAGTAAAGAAAACAAACAAACAAAAAACCCCACATGAATAAATACATAAATAAACAAATGGATAAATAAATCCAAGCAGCTAATTAAAACATGAAGCAATCCACGGATTGAAATGCTGGGTGCAAGGTCACAGCCTGGGGATATGAACACAGGTGGTTGCACTGGCTATTGCATGGCTGTGGAGAACTGTCTCACTTGACTTGAAGAGCAGAACCAAGGAAAATCATCTTTAGATTGAAAGATTATTTTGAAAGAAGACAAAACACCAACAGTATTTCAGGAGAGAGTGAAAAGCAGGGGATGACCCCAAACCTGCAATACAGCTGTTATGGGGCTGAACAATGTGAGTAATACCAATTTTTCCAGCTACCCCCTTAAAATTAATCTAATTTTGATTTTCTTTCTTACTGTCTCAGAATATGACTAATGTAGCTCTGACAGTACTTTTACTTTTAGCCCCTTACAAATCATTTCAGTAACAGGTCTTCCTATTTTGTCCACACCTAACTATCCTGATTGCTTAAAAAAAATATCCTCAGGAAGAATTTTTTAAAATGTCTCCTTTTTAGTTTTACTCAGCTCAGCAACATGCCCAGAGCATGGGCCAGACAATGGATGCAAGCTTCTGAAAAGACCCTAATTTTTCAAGCCCAGCCTAATGAGCCAGTTTACTCTGGGCACAAATATTCTGATCATCCATCCTCCACTGTGTTTCTTACTTTTGCTATCAGATTCCTCTTTGCCTGTCAGATATACCATAATTTCAGGCCTCAGCTCTTCACTGTCCACTGCTCCAGAGCCTCAAGGGTTGCACAGACTTCCAGAGAGCTTTTGCTTCAAATGACAGTGAAAGCCAAATTACACAGCAAAAAACTGCTACTTTGAAACAGCACAAAACTTGCTGAAAATGCTTCAGTGCTCTTGTGGCATCAGAGTTCCTGAAAACCTAACTAATATCCACTGAAAGTCTGTGATTCTGACACTTTATTTGCATCACCCAAGGGAAGCATGTCTTACATCAGTGGTGAGAAACAGGCACCACTGCAGCAGGTCTCATTCCACAGACTAAATCCTGAATTTCCCCAGACTAAATTTCCAAAGACTAATTTCACCTTTCATGAACTGCTCACTAGAAACACCCATTTCTCTTTCCCCTCCACAAGGAGGCTTGGATAATTCTGATAACACCCTGATACATCAACAGTTCATTGCAGTAAGACTCTTTCTCTAGAACTGAACTGGAAGGAAAAAATTTTGCATGGAATATTCTTACTCTGAAAGGACAAACAGGTCTTGCCACATGACAGGTAAGGGAAAGGAATTTAGAGTGCAGATCATCCAGATTTCAACATGACTGGTCCAGAGACAAGAATGCAACAGGCAATCTTAAAAGATTAAGAAAACAATTGAGAGATGACTAATCTGCTGCTGTTGATGTGAAGAATAAACCCAAAGATCAGGAAAATAATTGTGTCTCCAACCTGCACACCACGTGGGAATTGGCTTGCATGCAGATTAAAGCAGGATCTTTTAGCACATGGCTCAAAATTAGGGGTTCTGAAAGGGTTTTCATCAAAAGAGTTACATCGAGGATCCTTTAACCAGCAAGTTGATCCCCAAAACTTAGCTTAAACATCTTCCCATGGCTCGTAAGACAAAATACTTTTCATAGAGTATATATGGGATATGGTTTGGTACAGGACTGCAATTCCAGTGCTTCTTTACTGATCTGCTTCCACAGTTTGTGCTGGTGTAAATTCTCCCCAGACACAAGGCCAAGAATTACTGAATACATCTTGTCAAGTCATTCAGTTTTAGATAAAATGAAGGGGTGAAGGAGGATGTGCAAAAAGACACTGCTTGCTATGCAAATATTTCAGAGTATTTTCTGTAACATTTGAAGGAGGATGGAAGAGACAAGGTGTCACTGTTCTGAAAGTGAGTATTTATACACCAGCCCAGAAAACAAAGAGCAGGAGATGACGGAGCACTAAGTGAGCAGCTAAGAAAATCAAACAATCAATCAAAACGAGGACAGGTGAATCTCAGAGCAGACTTGTCATTCTTTGTAATTCTGAAAAGAGCAAAGAGTGTATTTAAACATGAAACAAATCAGAACTAAAATTTGAACCGAAGTGGGTGGATCCTGTGCTTGCAATTGGATTGGAAATCCACCGTATCACTTTTGACAAAGTGAATTTAAAATCATAGACAAACAGAGTATTTCATAGAAATCAAACAAAAAGAGTCTCAATATACACTTTAGATAAGGAAAGGCAGAATACCACTGCTAAACAGAAACATTTCCCCAGTGGAGACAGTGAAAGTGATGCCTTAAGTTTGAGCTTTCATGTTTTTCAGACTCTGTGCTGCCTAGGGGTGCAGTTCTGAGCCTCACAGTCAGTGTAACTCAGCTCTCTGCGCAGAGCAGGTAGACAAATGCTTTTCCTGCTGAAGACAAGGACAACAGTTACAAGTTTTTAGGCCCAAAAGCATAAAAAACGGTGGACTGAAGAGAAAAAACAAGAAGGATGGGACTTCCTAACCTGTAATTGGTCAATTAAACCTGTCCTAGGTTACAATGTAAATTGTGCCCAAAGTCTGTATTCCATCCCCATCCCCAGAGCTGCTGGAACCACTGGGGCAGTGTTTCCTTCTCTCCTGTCCATGGCCCAGCAATGCCGTGCCCATGGCTCATGGGGAACTCCCTGCGGGAGCTGTCTCTGGTTCATGGGCCAGCAAGGAGCCACTGCAGGGCTCAGAGAATGAGATCAGCCCATGGGGAGATGCTCCGCCCAGGGGGAGGAGCCAAGCATTCCCATCTGGATAGAATCCAGGGTTTGGGACAGCACAGGGGGCCTTTCTGGATTCCCAGAGGACAAGAGCTGCCAGATCTTTCTATGGGATCACTGCTTCAACCATTTCATCTGGACTGCTACCACAACCCTGACTAACAGGGTGTCAGGTTGGATTCTGACTCTGTCAGTGGTTTTTTGTACTATTGCATTTATTTTATTTTACTTCTTCTTTTCCTATTAAATTTATTTCTGACTGGAGTCTTTCACTGGTTTTGTTTTCAAACCAGTATAAACCCCAATATGCCAATGGACCAAAACTTATAAAAGTGTGACCTCGTGACCAGTCATCCATTTTTGTGACCATTTGAGTCCACCTTGGGTATAGCCCCGGTCAGGCTGTTGAACTGCCGAAAATGCACCCTTAAAGACTTTCTAATAAATATCAACTTTATTCTCCAGCTCTGTCCAGTCTCTGCTCCAGCTCAGCCTTCCCAAGGCATCACTTTCTGACGACCCAAATTGTGGCATCAACTTAAGGCATCGACACAACCAGAGGCAGTCACAGACCCCGCCACCCCAGAGCAGAAGTGGGGACAGTTTTCCACAGCACCAGGGTCAGGGTTACCTATCTACATGTCGGCTAACAGTTTGCTTAAAGGCAGCCACAGCTGCCCCCTGGTCCAGCAGAGGCCCTCTCTTGTACGCCGTGTTACTGAATGCATACCCATCCGCCGGCGGGTAGTCGGGAACGCCGGGAGGCTGCAAGACAAAAAGGGAACAAAGCTGTGGGTGCTGGATGAGAGAGAATCAGGCAGCAGTAGCACAGAGTCTGTCACTGGAGAAAGAAAACAACTTTTCAGGTGTTGTTTGTCTCCTTGTTGTTTACTTGCAAGAAATCGTTGAGGGGTGTTGTTCTGACTGCCCAATGATGGTCTTGTGGTGGTTTGCTGACCAACGAAACTTTACTCTCTCTGAGCTGTCTATAAAAGATGGTTTGGAAGAATAATTCTCTCATTTTGCTGCTAAGCCTCGGAGTCTTGTGTCATTATTATCGCTGTCCCTAATACAATAGTGACACAAAGCCACCCGTGGATTAGTGTCATCCTCCCCTGCGCTTCATCCAGCACCCCCGGGGGCCCTGTCAGCATTCCCCCATCCTCAGGTGCCCAGGGTTCTGCCATGAAAAGTTAATAACTTCTGCATTTTGAGATCAAAAGGATGAGAATGAAAGAATTTCTATCCCGCTGCATTAATATTGGATGTTCTTCAGAAAAGCATTTCTCTGGGGCAAGGGGCCGTGTCATCTCTCAGATATCACCACAGCAGCACAACTTATAAACAATGGCTGAGCTGCTTTAAAATAAACTGTGCAGTAAAACTGCTCTGAACTTCTGTTCTGGATGTACACTTCAAGCCACAAACCTCTAGCCAGCCAACAGTAAGTCTATGCAAGAAATGAAATTATCACTCTGTTGCAAGATCATAATATGAAAAAGCTCATTCAGCACACACCCTCTCTGAACATGGCTGTAGTCCATGAAGAAATGCAAAAAGGAGTGTGATAGTTGGTATACTTATGGATTTTAATTAGGGAAAATAATCATACTTTATGTAAGAACATTCAAGGCTTTAGGAATTTATTTCTTTTTTTACAAAAAAAAAATCATCTTGAATTCAGCACTGACACTCCCCTTCCAGGCAAGAATGATCTTAATCACCATTTCCATAAACAAGACCAAGCTTAACAGTTCATTTGTGGGTATTATGATGTTGAAATAGCTAATTTCATATCTGTTCCTTATACCATCCAGCTGCACAAGTTAGACTGGCTGAGATTCACCAGAATTTGCCAAATCTTGAAGCCTGGGTTGTTGTATTTTTTTAGTTTTCTCCTGCACTGTTTTTGCTTTTGGCTTTTTTTCTTCTTATCTCTGTTAATGTGGCTACAGAAAAGTTACTCACCTAATCTCTACCTCCAGGTGTCTGATGTGGCACCAGAGACATTCACTATGGGACTGAGTGTTTATGAAAAGCAACTAAACCCCACAGAACTCCCCATACAAACAGAATATTCTTTAAAACACTGTGATCAAGACGTCTTTGGAAAAAAAAAATCTCCAGTGTCACCTGGCTTATGCCTTACATCAAAAGACCCTCAGGAAGCAGGAGTTCATTTTACTTCACACAGAAAATTATTTGCATTGCTTTAGCCTCACTGGACACCCTCTGGTGATTGTTTCACCACCATTTAAAATCCTCATTGGTGAACAGCGTCCACCTTGGAACCCCTCTGCTAGGAACTGCATGTGTGGCTGGATCTTAAGATTCAGCAATTCGGGAATGGAAAGAAAAAAGAGTTTTTTAGGGGTGGGAACCCCCAGAGCATGATGCCAGATGCCAGAGCCCTGCCAGCAGGGAGAACAGGGCAGGCACCCTCTCTCCTCTCCCAGCACAGCTCTCCACAGGCAGCCTTGGTTCTGGGGAGATGAATTCCACACAGACACACGAGGCCAATTAGCCCCAAGAGATGAACACTTCCATTTTCACCTGATTTCTCCTTATTGAACAAGCTGTTACAGCAGACTGATGAAAGAATAATTATCCTGGTATCACCCACTCCGGGGCGGTGCTTTTGCTGCAGACAAAACAGCATTTTGCACTCAGGCAGCTTTTTCCAGCTGAGCACCTGCTGCATTTCACAGCTATTAAGCAGCTCAGTGCCTTTTCCCTCAGGGATGTGCTAGGGAGCACATGGGCACAGGGTGCCATGGTACCAAGGTTAAATCATTTGCCCAGAACCTTGTGGGAATCACTGACAGTCATGAAACCAATGCCTGACATCCCAGGAACCAGGCACACAAGCTGCCTTAATAAACTGGAATATATATAATTTTTTTTTTTTTTTTTTTTTGTATGTGTGTGTGTGTGTCTTTTGAAGGTTAAGACAAAGAGATGAAGTTGGCATAAACAACTACCAGTGCAGGAAAAAGACTGAAGCAAAATCAACTCCCTGAAACACAAGCAACTGAAATATCTCAATATATTCTCCCCCTGCAGATTTGTTTTAGGCTATTATATAAATAAATAACATGAAATTCTTAGAATCGTAAGGAGAGAAAAATTAATGACTTTTTTAAATACTATTGGAAAAGTTTCAATATTGCTGTTGCTGTTGTTATTATCATTATTATTATTATTTAGAAGGAACACAATATAAACAAAAATCCACGTGGTTTTTTTTTTTTTGACCTGATGCCTTGGAAAACACTTCCAGACTAGAGACTATAGGCAAAAAATGTGGGTTTGTAGTTTAGATAGAAATCCATTAAGCTAGGTGGTAGGAAGTTTTCAGGTTTTAAAGGGTGGATATAAGAGTGGTTACAGAAATAATAACAAGTTTTAAGGTGCAGCAAGTAGTTTGTGTGTCACTGTATGATTGGATAAAAAAAGGCCGTTTGTTTAATCAGCCATTGGTGTGAAAGTTAAAATAATAGATATGGCAATGGTTTATTGGCTAATTAACCTTTAAAAACCTTGTAACCTGTGGTCTTGTGACCACTGACCATGGGCTCCTGACCTCTACCTTATGCTGTGAAGACATCCTCACTTCTTCATGAGACTGCAGAGATAAGAGCAATAAATCATGCTTTAAAACACCTCTCAGTGGTCTTGTCTCTGAACTATAACCCTGATACCAGAATATTGTCCTTAGGAAGGAAGGGGTTGGTGTTAATTAGCTAATTAGCAGAACTTTTTTTTTTGGTTTCTTATCTTCTTTTCTTCATGTTAGAGCCAGGATTAATACATGGGAGTTGCAGTTTTGTGTTCTGACTTGGTGTTTATTAATTCTTATCTATAGCACAGCCTCACAAGCCGTGAGCTCTGACTAACAAGGTAGAAAATGGAGATGTCTCTAACTCTTTCCAAGGTCTTTTAAGGGCTAATTACACAATAATGGGATGACACCTATATTATTTGTACTTTTGACTCAATAATGACCACCCAAGGCCCTCAATGTGGACCCTTTCACCCAATAAAAAAAAAAAAAAAACACCCAAACCCATGAAGAAGAAGGTGAAGAAGAAAGACTTAGACAACGCCTTAAATCCTCCATCTTGCCCCACAAGATACACACATATATTATTATATTAAAATCTAAGTTCCCAGGGTTTCAACACCCTTTTGCAGTGACTCACCTCACTTGACAGTCTTTTCATCTCTTGCTTCCGCTGCTGCTCTGCCACGTTTGCCACAGACTCGGCCAAATGGTTGAGCTCCTGCTCCTTTGGAGCTCCCATGAAGTTCAGCAAAGGAGGCTCCCAACCATTTCGGAAGCGGGGCACATACGGGGGAATAAAATGGTCTTTGGCCATTCAGCTCTGGGTGAAAAGCAAATTAGAAATTGGTGTCAGGGTCCACACAAATGCTGGTTTAATGGGGTTCCTATAAATTGAAACGCTTTAGGATTTTTATTATTATAGAGGAGAGGCTGGGGTTGCAGTATAGACAGAATCATGTTAGAACAGAGAGAACCAGCCAAACACATTTATTTATCTCAATTATCCTCCCTGCAGTGCCCTGCAGAAGGAATTTGCTGGTTAAGGACACATCAGTGCTAAAACACACAAACTTCTGCCTTATAGCAAAGGATAGGTAATAGAAGAATTAATGAAAACAAATCTAGGACTTGTTCTAATGGTGAGATGCGGGGAAAACATTGCAATATTTTAAATATATTAAGTTATTATTAAAAATAATTTAAATAAATATTTATTTTAAAATATTTTTAATTATTATTGTTAAAAATTGCTCTATTTGTGTGAAAGCACTGAAAAAAGACTTCAGAGAAACAGCCAGCTTTGTAAGAACACCTGAGAGCAGGTATGAAGCATGGAAACTTAGGGGGTCTAGCTACACCAAAACTAAAAAAACAAACAATAGCTTTCACAGACATAAGCCCCACCTAACTCTACATGCTCTAGGACATAAGAATTATCATCATATTTGCTGTTTATAGTCCAAATTGATGTTTATAAAATATTTACTACTTTTCAGAGTTCCATTAGCATTCTCTGTTGTAACACCAAACACCCAAATTGATGCTTTCCCTCCCTGCCTTTGCACTACACATAACACTCTGTCCCACAAGAGAAATTACTGTGTCCTCACAGTGGGAGCAGAAAGAGGAATGCACATTGCAGTCCTTTACCAGGCTCCTTGCTGGCCCTGCTCAAAATCAAGGGACAAATGCTGCCAGTCACAGGAGCAGCCAGCAATTCCCAGCCTGTCAGGCCTGGGCTTGGTCAGCAATCCCTGATTTTATCATTCCCCTCTCCTGCTACATCCCACCCCAGGGTACCTCTGGATACTGAGATCAATCTCACCATCAATTCCAATCTGCACGATCAGCCAACTGCATTTTAAGTGTTTCATCCTTCACTACCAAACATGAGCTATTTCTCTTTCCATCACTCTTTTTTCAGGATGGACTAGACAAATGCAGTAGTTCCCAAGACAAGGAGCCCATTATTTTACCCAGTGATCCATTTTCCCTGCACAAGGCTCCAATACTATGAAGCCATTTCCACTCCTTCCATGCAGCCTTCCTGACCCTCTACAGCTTTCAAATTAATAAAATCGTTAATAAAAATAAAATCCATCTGGTAGACATTTGTGTTCCAATCTGAAATTTAAGAGCAAGGATGAATAAACACAAAAAGTGCTGCATTTCCAGCCCAAGTGATTGCATACTTCATCATCATCAAATGTACTTATCTACCCCAGATTAGAGAGTCAAAATGCATTTTGCTAATTTAAATTTTTTCTTTTGAATGTTCGATTCACCTAATTTCAAACTACAGAATTACCTTGAACCCAACAAATGCATAAGAAGTTAACTTTCAGCTAAGCTAAATCATAGCAATGAATCCATTAAATGCAATTTGTAAGGTATGCACATGTGGCACAGTTCAGTCAATAAACTTTTTTTTATGATTATAAGCATTTTTATTGCACTCTGATGTTTTTAAAGAAGTAAAGACATTGCAAATTTTTAACTTTTAATAATTATTGGAAATTGAGAACAGACATTTGTAGCTATTATTTAATGTTTTGTCACTCTTTATTGCATCTTTCAATTGCTTTTTAATGAAGTCCAGAGGGATGGGCTGGAAAAATAATGATGAAAAACAACTGGAAGGGACAGTTCAAAAGAAGATACTCCAGAAGATTATGGCAAGAGATTCTGGGTATCACTGAAAAAAAACAATTCTCTCTGCATTTTGTCTCTCCTTGAGATCCCAAATCCCAGCAAAGCTTAAGGCTCCATTTTCAAAACCTTTAAAGAACAGTTCTCAAGAATCCAAATGCTAACAAAGTAATATTGGATTTATGGGGGCTGGATAACCTGACAATAAACTAATTTTAGGGAATGCTCTTTAAAACCTGAAGGTTTTTTTCTCACCTGGCTTTGGTCCATGAATCACCCAGGGACATCCAGAGCTGTCCCTCCTCGCTGGTGACCGTGTAGCGCAGGAAGTCGATGGTGTCTTTAGTCAGGAGGGGGCTGAGCACTGTGCTAGCAAGCTCTGGACCTCCTGTTGTCTGTACCACCTAAATCCAAGGATTGAAATGTGCCAAGAGCACACAGGTTATCAGTAAGGAAGTGGTTGTGAATTTGTGTTATCTACAGCATTGCTAGGAAATGGTCATTACTCATAAAAACACCCCCCAGAAGTAAAAACCCCTCTGAGAATCTAACAGTGTCTTGATGTCCTGCAAATTAACTGAACTATTTATTGCTGGAGAGTTGTTGTTCTGGTCACCAAGCATTTTTTATTTAGACTCACTCTGGGTAATGTTATTTTTGCTTTGCTGATCAAAGCCACACATATTTCCATTAAATATGCTTTCAACTCTCCTCCTGCATTATGTAGACAGCCTCAATTTTTTATTGCTAGTTAAAAATTATAATGGCAAAGTGCAACACAAAGCTAAAGATGAGTTAAAAAAATACATTTAATAGAAGGGAAAATATGCAGAAAAGGATATAAATTGTTTTCTAAAGAAAACCTCATCCTGAGATAAAAACATTTCTCCTTACTTATTGTCCAGGGACACAACATTTCAATCTTGCTATCACTGAAAAGGTTACAGAGCATATAAATACAAGAGTTCTGAAGGTAAATGCTTAAAAAAAATGTAAAACCTTACCATATGTAGTGGGGTAAAGAGAAAATGAACCAGATCAGCTGCACTAGGATTTTGGATATGGAACTTCAACTTGGCCTGAAGGCATAAAACAAATGGTACATTTTAAGAATCAATTAATTATTAAGATGATAAATACTTCAGATGAGAATGGCCATCCCTGCTCAGGTTCACCTAAGCCCAGTGGTTGCCCTGCAACACCCACTTGGTGCCAGTGCTCACCCATCCCATGCTCTTGACTCCATGCACATTTTAGCACTGTTGTGCCAAATTCCATCCTTTGTGAAGAAGCACCTCCTTTGGAAAGCTGACAACTCTTACTTTCATCAGTATTCTGCAAAGTCTCCAAATAAAACCAAATTGACCTGCTCAACTCACTTTTTCTAGCAATGCTCATAACCATTTACAGACTTAATACATTATTTCTGAACCTGGTCTTTTCCAAGCTGAAGTAATTCCTTCAAGCATTCTTGTTCACCCTGTGCCTTCTTCAGTTTTGCTACACTGGCAAAAAAAAATCAGGCCAGGTAACTTAATGGCATATTGATGCTCTTTGTTAATGTTCTGTTGTCCTTTTTTCCCTGATGGCTTTTACCATTTGCTTGGTTGCTCACACTGAACACGGATGTCTTTCTCCAGGAACTTCTATTGCATCAACATTTTGTTCTGATTTGTTTTATATCTGAGATTTTCCCTCACCAGTCCATGACTATCACATCTATCAATAGTGAATTTCATTTAGCACTTTATCTGTTATAGTAAGATATTTCTGCAAAAAACCTCTGAGATCATCAACCTATGACCAAACACCACCATAAAAAAAATTTCTAAAAACCCCAAACCATTAAAATTCACTGATATAGCTTCTTGGAGAATTTCTTTGATTTGCTGATCACCCATTGGCTTTGCAGGCTCCAGAAATAAGAAGCCCAAATGTGCTTTGAAGAGTTGTAGTAGTTTCTATTGCATCTTACCATCTGTTCCTCAAACTGCTTTTGGCTACCCTTGTTCTGCTTCTACATCCAACTGTCCCTCCAAGTGAAAAAAGGAGGAGGATGTGTTTTTGCTTCTAATAACTTCCTAAACATTGTTGCTCAATCATAACAACCCAGTCCCAGTCTATCTAAAGCTTTCTGGCAGATGGCAGGCATTTCTAGAAGCTTCCAGCATGAGGTTTTAAACCAATTTCCATTCTAATTTATTTTATTCTTCTAGCTGCTCCTTTTCAAACCAGATTTTTCATTTTATGCAGCTCTCCTTGCATAGAGCACAAATTTCAGACTTTTGTTGCTGCTGCAATGATGCTGAAGTAAAGCATTGTTAAAGCATTGTCACAGCACAACTCCTCAAAAGCAACACTAGAACCAGGTCCCAGATGCTGCTGAGCATCAAACAAGAGCTGCCACTTCTCCTGCACAGAACAGAAAGATTCAAAGATGCACAGATTGTTCTTGGGTAAAAAAAAAACTAATTTAAATGCAGAATATAGCAAACAGAATGGGAAAAAAACCCTGGACATTGCATCTTTCACTGAGAAGGAAAGCACGTTCCAAGATATTCATCCTCCTCAAAACAGCAAGGTCAGAATCACAACACTTGATGCAGCTTATTTAAAAAAAAAAAAATTAAAGGTATTTTTAATATGTCTAAATATTTCCTACAGCCCTGCAATCAGAATTCACTCTCCAGGAGGAAGAAAGAAGCTGATTTGACTCAGGGAATTCAGGAGTGGTTTTTCCCCACTGGCACAGCCTCCCCAGCTGTTGGAAGGGACAGTCAGGGTCTGACAGGCTTTGAAGGTGTCCCACGTGCTGCCTCCCTTGAACAGGAGTCATTCCCCACTTGCAGAAGAGGAGATGCCAGCAGAAGGCTCATGAATTATCATCTCTGCTTACTGAGAACCTATAAAGAGACAGCAATTCGTTGGGTGGAAGCTCTGAGGCCAGAAGGTCAACGAGCACAGGGAGTCTGATGGGCATGGCTGAATAAAATCCAATTCAGGCCACAGCTGGTGATGGTGGCAAACACACAACAGAGCTGTGAGCCCCACAGACCTTCCTAGGAACTCTTTTATGATCCAAACCCAAATTTCCCAAGAAAAAAGCTTTAAAGAACCACGAAAGGAAGAAACACAACGATGCTGAACATCAAATATGCTCATCTAGTCGTGGTGTAGAGACCCTGAGGAGCAGCAACCCAAGCTAGCCCAGAGGTGGCCAGCCCTGGTGTGGCCTCACATCTCACACCCACTGGCTTCTCTCACTTACCAGAAGGTTGAAGCCATGCTTGAATTTTTGGAAGCAGTCAACAAACTCATCTGGAGGTGGTGGCTTTGCACGGAGAGTAAGAACACCCTCTGGTGAAGAAAGTGAGATTTTTTATCCACCCATTTATAGCTTCCATAAATATTCCAGATATAGCAAACAACACAATAAATCATAATTTACCATCTTACAGGATTTTGTAAGTACAGAACCAAGGCAGGAGCATATTCTGTGGCCACATCTCTAATTAATCATTCCCCACTGCCTTCAAGCAAATGATTTTCATAGATTTCCTCTAAGAACATACTGCAAAGGAACTTTTGTGCTCAAATTGAGAGAAAATTGCTACACTGATAAGAAAAATCACACAAAAAGAAATTTCTTAGCTCCTTCAATGATCCTGAGAGAAATAGAATTGTGTGCACCACGAACTCTTACCTCCAGGTCCTTTCTTTTTATTTTTTTTAGTTTTCTTCCTCTTTGAAAGTTCAGCAAATGCTTCAGCAGCTTTTTGCAGCTTGGTAACAAAATACTCTATATCATCCAAAATATGGTTCAGAATTTGCTGTGGGAGAAAAGAAAAGTAACTGTTTCTCTATAGAATCTATAGCAGAAATACTCCAGAAATCAAATGTCCAGACACCCAGACACCAACAGCTTCCTTGGAACAAACTCCATGCTGGAACATTCCATATTTAGATTCCTTGTGTTTTTAAATTTCCATACATGAAAAGTATTTTAAATTTTAATATTTTAAAAAAGTAGGCTGGCTGGAAGTTTTTAAAATACGTGTAACAAGACAGTTAAACTCAGATTGCAATTACACAATTTACTTCCACATTACATTTTTGCTGAGAGCACGGAAAAAAAAAAAATTAGCAATTTATTTGAATGGACTGCATTTTTGTAAAGAGTATAACTTCATAATCTCCTTTAGTAATAAGTATTAAGCTATTTGGTGCAGCTCTCTACAAATTAAGCTGTTTGTGGAGAAGTGCTCTTTGAAGAACTAATTTCAAAGAATAACTGGAGAAGAATGAATGAAAATTGAAGAAGAATGGGGGAAAACATGGAGACACCAATCCAGCAGGGCCCAAAATGCTTTTCTCAAGACCCTCTGATGTTGCTGAGGGCACGAGCAGAGTGGAGAAGTAGAAAGTTACAAATGACATATGGGACGATATTTGATTTTGCTTATACCATAGAACATGCCCAATATTGTTATTTATACAAAAGAATGCTTAAAGTTATAAATAAACACAGTCCAGCTGTCTTCAGAAATGATCATATTTGTTTTTCAGGTATTACACATATCCAAGCCCTGCTAAATTGATGGAATTTTTCATCCTTACATAGTTTGCTGAAATCAGTTGCTTAAAAAAATTACAATTTATATCTCCAGCTCTTCACAGCAGAGAACTTGTCGTTAATATTCAGTGTGTTTTTCTTTCTTTTTTAAAAAAATTAAGAAAAGAAACTGCCACCTGTTCATTTTAGATCTACCACAACAAGCAGAGGCTGCTTGGAAAGCTTTTCTCCAGAGCTGAATTTCCCTTGTGGAGAAAAGTCTTCCCCCAAAGGAGAGTTGCAAAATTTCACAGACATGAAGTAGCTTCAATTGAGGCTTCTCACTTACAACATCTCTGTCAATCCTGGCTGCTATCATCTCTGCTGTTTCTTCCTGCTCATGGTATTGTCTGTGCTTTTCATCTGCAAAGAGGGAAGAAGAGAACAAGACATGCATATATGTGGGATTGTGTATTAGTATATAATATTTCTATACAGTTTATGCTTTAAAGTACACTACTGTAAGAAAAAGATGGACAAAACTCTACCATTCCCTTTGCAAGGACTCCACGCAAGCTGAAAATCTTGCACCTTAATGCCTGATCCTGTCAAGGCTCACAAAAAAGGCTTCTGTACATACTTTCAGTCTACTTAATTGCATAAATGAAGTTAGCTGCAGAAGCGTGGTACCAGGCTTTAAATTAAAAAAAAAATTCAACACAAAGTGGCAGATTATAAATACAATGTAATTAAGAATCATCCCATTTTGCAAAATATGCTGAAAGCTGCTCCAGTAGAAGCAAGCAAGAACGAGTGCAGTGGCTTTGAGGACAATTCTTATGTAAAAAGTTATTAGCAAAAAGGGATGCCAAGTCTGGAAACACAGGAAGAAGAGAGAATGATTTGACAGAACTGATATTTCCAAATAACAACACCCAGAGTTGGTGACTCCTGTGAAAATAACAAGGATGAATTTTGGAGGAATTATAAGTTTTGCATTTTTAACCCCACTAAGTGTGCAGTGCGTTTATGAGCAGGTGGGATTTCAGTAAACACATTTTAGAGAAGATCCACCTGAGTGGAATAAAAGGAACTGCAGGAACTCAGATCCACAACTGGTGTGACAAGACATTAAAACTAATGAAAATTTCTGCTGTGAGAACTCAAGCAGAAGAACAAGACAGCCTTTACTCAAAACAGATGCAATACTTTAGGTCCATAGATTAAATAATTCCTAACATTTCTGATCTCCCTGAATATTTGTAGTTGCTTTCTCTGCATAGTTGTGTACTTTGCTAAGTGATATGAATATAATTTAATAAAACAAAAATTATAAGGAATCCAAGGTTTTTAATGGTGCAATCTTAATATCTTATTAAAGGAATCCCAGCAAACAAACTAAAAGAGGCTTCATCTTAACCTTTTTTAGTCTGTTTTATAGAAAGAACTTTATCCTTTCTAAAGAACTTTCATTTCTAAAAAAAATCTGATCAAAATGTTTTTACATCCCTTAGGGATGTAAAAACCCACAAACAGCCATCAAAAAAATCAGAACAAATAACCATCAGAAATATTCCAACCCATTAAGAATGGTAAAGTTACAACATTTCCTAGTTAAGGCTTAAAAAAACCACCCCAAAACAAAAACTAATTAGCCATACCGACCATTATAAAGATAAATATAATATAAATAAAGAATGCTGATCTGAAGTCACCTTTTAATCCATTATTATATTTTTAAATTGTCCATAATATCTGGCCCTGCTGCTGAGAAGAGCATCATTAGATTACTGTGTTACTGTTACCACCTTCACAAAAAATCCCAGATCAAAATCTGGGACCCACACCCAGCTAAGCACAAGTAAAAGCAGCTCTGAACAGGAACCCAGAAAATGGGTAAATGCAAATAATGATGAGTCAGTTTGTGACAGATCAGGCAGCAGTGGCTTGGGGCATTTCAAACTAGACTGGGAAAATCTGCTCCCAGCGAGGGTAGAGCAACCTTGTGTAACCACTTCTGCATCCAGCTACCATCATTGGGAAAGTGGTCATTCCAAACTACTTCTGTTGCTACCAAGCATCACAAAAACCCACTCCTTGGCTGTTGGAAAAACCCAGCTCTAAAAATCCAGTTTTTCCCCAGAAATGGGGCAACTGAGGGGCGTTTTTAAAAGATTTTATTCCATTATCAATCTTGTAGAAGGGTGAGACACAAGAGATGTAAAACTCAACGCCATTCTATCAGAAGCTAAGCTATTTCTTGGTTACAATACTTTATAAATGCTTTTCAGCCTATTAGTTTTTGCCACACAATGCTGCTAATACTTCTGACACCAATCACTGATTATTTTACCCCACTTGTGATCCTGCTACAATGCATCTTTCACAGTTTTAATTCTCAAAAATATCTGATCTGTTTGCGAGGCCATCGTTTGAAATTTGTTTCCAGTTCAATTTCTCTCTCAACATCTTCTTTATCCCATGGCCTTTCCAAATCAGCACACCTTATTCCAGAGTTTGCATACAGGTGTACAAGACACTGTGAGCTTTCAGTCAGGCTTTGAGAATCCCCTACAAATCCATTTCTCACTGTGTTTGGTAGCAGGTCCTGGGTGTGGAATCTTTGAACCCCTCAGGGAATCCCCAGGGCCATGCCCTGGAAAAATATATCATAGACTCTCCACTTAAGCTGAAAGTGATGCCTCTAAAGGGGGGAAATGATGCCTTAAGTTTGAGCTTTCATATTTTCAGGTTCTGTGCTGCCCAGGGGTGCAGCTCTGAGCTCACAGTCAGTGTCACTCAGCTCTCTGCACACAGCAGGGACACAAAACAAATCCTTGTCCTGCTGCACACCAAGGACAACTTTCAGGCCCAAAAGCACAAACAAGGGTGGCTGGAGGGAGGAACAAGAAGGATGGGACCTCACAGCCTGGAGCTGGGATTGGACAATTAAACCCCAAGGTGCAAATGGACCAAAACTTACAAAAATTTAAGACCTTGTGACTGGTCATCCATTTTGTGACCATTTTGGGTCCACCTTGGGTGTATCCCTGGTCAGGCCCTGTCCTGCCCAAGGTGGATCCTGGAGGCCTTTCAATAAATCTCTACTTTATTCTCTGGCTCTGTCTAATCTCTGTTCCAGGTCAGCCTTCCCAAGGCATAAAAAGAAAAGGCTTTCCCCCGTGGTGCCTTGCAACACTGTGTGATCCACCCAAGTTTTGCTCTCCCCATATGCCCCTAATTCTCCTGGTTTCTCCTTTCCCTGTTTCCCCATTGGTTGTGCTATCCCTGGTGGCCTGTCCCGTGTCCCCTGTGGGCACACTGCCCTTTGCCCTGTCCCTTGTACCACCCCTGTGCCTCCAGACCATTGGCCACTGGCCCCTACTTAACCCTGTGCACAGCACTGTTGGAACCCTGGGCACTGAGAATTTCAGACTTTCTGTGCTGACAGGCACTGACCCCCAAGCAAACACTGCACTGACCTGAGGCCGAGGAAAAACCTTACAAAATTGAGTGACAGCACTGGGATTGTGGGTGTGCAGTTTGAATAGAAGTGTGTGATATCACAGGGTGGAAAACTTAGGGTTTAGGATATAGTAATATATATATATAAAGTAAGATGGGGGTTTTACAGTTTAGGTCAGTCCTTCTTTTTCACCACCTTCTCCATGGGTCTGGGTGGGATTTTGTAATTGGATAGAAAAGTCCATATTGTCGGCCACGGGTGGTTGGTTATTGGGTTAAAAGTAAAAATAATCCAGGTGTCATCTCTTAATTGGTCAGTTTATCCTTAAAAGGCCTTGGAGAGAGAGAGAGAAGGCTCCATTTTTACTTTGTTAGCTAGAAGTGCTGTAGAACTCATAGTTTGTTAGACTGTAATATAGATAAGAATTAATAAACATCTGAGTCCGGACAAGAAATATCATCTCACTCATTTAATCCCAACCCTGGAAAAAAGAAGATAAAACAACACACCACATGGTCTTGCCTTTTGTCCCTGATCTCCTCACTGGAATTTATCACACAAAAGGCCCTTCTTGCCTCTCTTGGCTGAGCTGCCCATGGTGTGTGTGGTGCATGGGCTGGACTGCTTTACCTGAATGCCTGCCCAAGTGGCCTTCCCACAGGAGATGCTTATTGGGAACAGTAGCAGCAAGCACCACATAAACCCCGAGTTGTTACCCCAGGAATACTCACATTCCCCCTGCTCCGAGGCCCACGCCGACCACGCTGCCACGCGGCTCCGCACGTCCACCTGGGTGATGGTCCCTGGGGGCACGGGGGCAGGCGCCCGCGGGGGCGGCGGGATGGCGCTGTCTGCCTTGGAGATCATCCTGGGGGAAGAGGAGAAGCCTGTTACAGTGATGAGGCAGCAAAGAAGGCACACAGACAGTTCTTCACGATCAGAAGGCCTTACTACTTTGAATCTTTGCCCTTTTATAACAAGGTCCGCAAAAGAGGCTGTGGTTGGTCAGACTGCTTCTCTTCTCCTTTAGCAAAACAACAGGTGACAGAGATTGTTTTGGGAAATTTGTGTGAGAAGAGCAAAGCTGTCTTTAGTATTTACAAAATAACAAAGACATTGTTATGAGATTGGGAATTTGTTCCCATGGGAAACAGCTAGCAGTAACTAGCAGTAAAAATCCAAAGCCCAAGAAAATACAGAGCCACAAAAGCCCACAAGTGACACTGGAAGAAAAATGTCCTGTTCTCTCTTGGAACCCTGGAGGCTGAAAATGTCAGGCTTTCTGTGCTAAAAGGCACTGACCCTCAGGCAGGCACTGCATTTGACCTGAGGCAGTGGAACAGGCTTCCAAAATTGAGTGATAGCACTGGGTTGTGGGTGTGTGGTTGAATAGTATGTGTGATCTCACAGGGTGAAAAACTTAGGTTTAAGGTTTTAATATATAGTAGTGTATGTGAAGTAAGATGGAGGATTTGGGGCATTGTCTAAGTCCTTCTTCTTTGCCTTCTTCCTTCTTCATCTTCGATTTGGGTGGTTTTCTGTAACTGGGTGATGGAGTCTGCACTGCAGACTTCAAGTGGTTAGTTATTGGGTTCAAAGTAAAAATAATTTAGGTGGCATTTCATTGGACAGACTTTGAAAAGAGCTTGTAGAGATAGAAAGTGCTCCATTTTACCTCCGTGTTCTACCTTGCTAGTTAAAGCTCACAGCTCATGAGACTGTAATATAAGTAAGAATTAATAAACACCAAATCTGAACACAAAACTGCAACTCCCGTGTATTAATCCCGACCTTGGCAGAGAAAGAAGCCACAACCTTCAGAGTTCTCTAAGTGCTGGTCAGAGGAAACGAGGAGGCTTCACAAGGACCTCTTGGACTGCAGACTGCACTTCGGGGTTTGCCAAGTAAGCAGCACTCAAGACCACCATGGTTAAATGTGTTAAATGCAGCGGGGAACCCACTCCACCAGGGAGTTATCAAATCTTTGTCACCTTGGGAATGCCCAAGCAGTGCCAAAGAACATGGGAGACCTGCCAGTTGACACAGATAAATTCTGTGGCTTGGGCTTGTTAGGTGGTGTTTTTACCAAGTTGTAAGGGTGTCTTTTGTGTGAGAGGAAATTAGAAGATTTGAAACTACCTTTCAGATATCACAAATCAAGTATCTAGTCCCCTGAGTCAGGCCAGTTGTCAGCCACCTTTTGCTTAAAACCCTACCAATGAAACCAGTTTCACTGGCTGATTTGTTTTGTAACAGGGGCCTTTTCAAACCTCTCTCAATACGAACACATCAGTGCTCCAACCTGCAATTTTCCAGTTCTTGGTGCACTTTTAAATACTGTAAGGAAAGAGGTTTTTGAATTCATTCTGCAGCTTGATACCAACAGACAAAAGAAATCACAGTAGCTCCTGTCATACATGTCCCCCATTCCTTCCCCAGAGCTCATTTTAAAAACTAGATTTAACCTTGAATTCATCTTTTATAAACCCATCTCATTCACAGCATTCAACAACAAAACCACAAAACATCAAATCTCATTTGAACAGCGAATAACAACAACAACAAAATATTTCCTTTGCCTTTCCTTCCTCCAGTCCCCTTTCACTCATCAACAACCTTGCAGCACCTCAGCCATGCCTCAGACCTCAGAGAGGCAGGAGGGTCCCTCCCTGTGACCCAGTGCCAGCAGGCACATGAGGCAGCAGGGAGGAACCAGCACTCAGCTGCCACCCACGTTTGACCTCTGGGCCTCACAGCCCTGGGTGACTGATATCTCAGATTATTCGTCCCAACAGATGTATTGACCTACATTCTTTCCCCAATTAAATCTCATTCGTTTCCCAGCACATCCAATGTGTTGGAGTCCCTCTGGATTGCCTCTTAGTGCTTATACCTGGTTTGCAGCAGTCCCACAAATGGTAAAGTCTATTTATTTAATTTTAAACCTGCAAATAGACTTAGACGCAGTTCAGGTTCTCTTTTGTTTTTCCAAGAGTGCCTCTGCTCTAGGAATCTTTGTAAGTGGCACATCAGAATTTAACAGGTATCCAGAACTATTAAATGCTCATCCTAATTTTTGTCCAGCAGAGACTTCTCTGAGCACAATTATTATTGAGAGATGCTATCAGCATTCAGTTACACACTGAATTTCTAACAAGCTACTACCATCACCATTCAGTATCTAATATATTTGTGCCCTTGCTTTTTATGCCTGTTTGCAACATCTCATTTCTCTATTAATCTTCTCTGAACCCAAGAGATTCTTTCCCCCACATTTTCCAAGTGGCACAGAAGATTTTGCTACCAGGGAAACAAGAAGTCTTCAGCATCGTTAAACAGGCAGGCAGGGAGATTATTCAATCTTCAGTCGCTGTTTTATTTAACATCTTCAGATCCCAAAACCTTTTAGCATAATCTTATTTACTTTGGAGTTATGGGGAATTTGTGTTTTTTAATTTAAATTCTGAACTACTTGACCCATATGCAGAACTGAGACATGCAATGCCATCCTCTGCAAGTGGAATTGATCTCTGTTGTTCCCATCACTGAGGTGGAATTGGGGAAGGTAAGACTGACACTATAAATTGATGAACATGAGAAAATTATTAAATTATTAAAGTAAATATGGCTTTGGAAGTATATATTAGCTAGAAGAAAAAAAGCTCAACCCCCCAAAAAAACTCCCTGAAGAGCCTCTGAATGCTGCCACACTATTTGATGATCCTATACACTGCCAAGAAGTTGGATTTTTTACCTCAGTGTCTCAAGCCTCTTCTTTTGTTTCCCACTTTTGCTGTCACTGATTGCACTTCAATGTCGTCATGAATAAGGGTAGCCTGGGGAGAGAGGAGCAGAAAACATCAGGAATCAGCTTCTGATCCAGTTCTTGAAATAAATATCTCACCTTTACAGAGAATACCTTAGCAAACCCCATTTATTTAAAAGCACTGGACAAATTATTTTACACCTAAACAAAACAAACAAACAAACAAAAACAGAAAAACCCTAGGAGTTGGTATTTTTGTCAGTACTCCAGCCTCAAGCATTATCATCACACAAATACGTAATCTAGACACCAAATTTGCCTGAACAGCTGTAATTATCCCAAGTCAACCACTATTGCATAAGCTACTTTTTCCCCCTCTGCATACGTAATTTTTGGTTGTCTCAAGTATTTTGTTTGTCTCAGACTATAAAAAGAAAAATCTACTCAATATAGAAGCAGCAAAACTACTACGGATGGCAGCAGCCTAAGCAGTAAGGAAGTAATGATACAATTTCCTTCCAGAAATAACAACAGCCTCCAATTTCTCTTTGATGTAGCAGAAGATGAATTTTTCAGGAGATTCCCTGCTCTGTACATTCCTGCAGCCTGCCTCCACCAGTGGCCCCACAAGTGAAATTTTGATGCACGTCTAAAGCATCATTTTAATAGATCTCACGTTAAATAGGTCATGGCTTCTCGTAGGATTTGGAATGCTCTGTTACACGTCTTCAGCTGACAAATTAATTTCCTACAAAGGCTGTCAGAGCCATCTGTCAGTGCCTGGCTCACTCTGCAAGGACCGTGTCATTCCCTCATAATGCAGAAGTGTGTACCTTTTTGGGAGGAATGTGTAATTCTGCCAGGGCCAGAAGACATTGTTGAATTTAGGATTCAAGGGGATTACAGAACTTTTCAGTCTATAATGGCTTGCACTACAGAACAGTTATGACACTTTTAAGTTTACAGAATTAATAGACAAAAACTTACGGGATCAGAGGAACTTAAACCCAGGAGAATTCCATTAATCCATTACTCTGGTATTTGCTATTTCATTTTTTTCTTGTTTATAAAATGTTAGAATGCCCCAAATTGTATTGATTTCAACTAATTTTTTATTGCAGAGGCTCCTGGGGTTGCTTGTAACTTCTAACAAAAACAGGGAAAGCCAACAGAGAAAGACCTAAACTTTCAAAACCAGAAAAGTTTCATGGGAAGGAAAAAAACCCAGGTATGGCCACAGAATCAAAAAATACTTCAGAGCAAAGGGAGATACTGGAATTCCAAGTTGTGCTTACACTCTACATTTTTATAGGTACACAGAGGAACAACTTCAAAAAGGAAAAGAGACCAAAACTCTGCACATGGAGAAAACACCTCAAAAGGGATCCCTGAATTATTTACACAATACCCCCTGAACTTCTGGAACACTTTCCTTTAAAACAGCAAATTCTGTGCAACAAATCACACAGTAATTAATCATCCTCACACCACTCTCACCACACTAATTCCAAGACTGTTGCACAGTGTGATTAACAGTCTGTTGTTTCAAGACAATAATACAAACTACTACAAAGGAATTAAGAAACCCCCATGAAATTATCAACTGGAATTACAGAGAATAATGAGAATTGAAATTCAGAACCTCAGAAATAAAGAAGTATTGCAGAATACATTAAAAAAGTCATTTACACTTGAAGGTAATATTTTCATCAGAGACAAGCAACCTCTTTCCTTGTTTTGCCCCTCCTGCAAGGAATATTTTCCCTTTCAAGATCTCTCCAGCAGAGCAGAGATGGAGAGAGGTGAGAATGTAGAGAATGTTTAATTGTTCAGTGACAAAAAGAGGAAAAAGAGAAGGTAAGACTCAGGGTTCAGATTAACTCTTTGCAGATTATAAAATAAATTTGAGATAACCCAAATTATTTGACATCACTTTTTTCAGAAGTGTGAAGGCAAACCAAAGAGACATTTTTCAGAGCTTTATACATTTACAAACCTAAATTAGCAGCTCTGGAGTCCAAGAACCAATATTTACAGTAAGGACATATTTGCACATGCACTAAAGATTCAGCTTAAATATTGGATTACTGCTTTGCCATACACACTACACTACATTTACTGACATAATATAAGTGCATTAAACTTACAGCATATTTACAAGAATAAAAGCACTGAATTATTTTCTATGAATCAGCTCATTTGTCTTTATCCACTGTGCTAAACAATTAATACAATCTCCCCTCGAATAAGTCATAGCAGATCTCCACTATTATCTTACCTTAATTTCATCACACTGGAAAAGATGCAAGTCAGGCTTGTTTTGGGTTGGTTCTTTACATATTAGTGCAAGGATTGAATTGTAGTTGCATGCATTCATCACAGCTTGGCAATGCTGAATTGTGCTTAAAGGAAAATTCTCCAGTTCATTCTGTCAGAAGAGGGAAAAAAAAGAAGAAAATACAAAATACCATCTTACTATACAGTGTCCTGATCTCAGAAAAACTGCAGGAGCTAAAAAGGGAAAGTGATAATAAGCTAATTAAAATCCTCAATCTCACATACATGGTTTTTCTGCTCGCTCCCTTTTCCTCTCCCTCTGAAAATGAGTCTGTCACTCACAGATCTTACCTTTGATTCCAAGTCCACCAAACTGACAGCTTTGTCATCCACTTGAAGAATCATGTCTTGAGTCCATACTTTGCCTTTGGCATCCAGCAATTTCAGCTTCCTTATCCCATCATCCACCGTGATCATTGCCTCTTTTCGGTCCAGAACAAAGGTGGTCAAGTGCTGGCAAGTAAGATGTACATTTAAAAGAAATTATGATTGCAATTTTCCCTATTGTTCAGGAGTGCCAGCATTTAAATTGTCAGGCAGGAGCAATGCAAATTATTCATGAGTAAAAGTGCCTTTGTATGTGACAGGGCCCACCTCTAAGACACGAGGAAAGGCTGTTTAGTCCACAATGCCTTTTTAAGTCAACTTATTTTTGCTTTTTGACACCCACTGTCATTTCCTCACTGCTGTAAGCAGTTAAGAATTGGAGGCACATTCTGACATCCTCCAGGTATCAAAGCTGGAATTAAACCACGAGCTTTAATTAGCTTTCTCAGGAGTGAAAACCTGTCTCTCTCTTGGCAAGCTGAACTCAAGGAGGTGCCAGCAGAAGCTTCCCAGAAGCTCCCTGCCAATGCAGCTCCACCACCACCCTGACCTGGAGTGTCCTCATCTCTTGCAGAGCTGCCAGCACCTGCTGGTGGCCACCAGGATGGGCTTGCATCTGACTGGGCTACCTTATGGACGGGCTGGTCACTTTTATGTGCAGCACAGAAGAAAATAGTTAACTACTTTTGCTCACCATCAGCTCAGAATATTCTCCAGATTCAATTAATGGCCTGGAAACTGAATAGTTCCTCACAAACATCACCTCAGCTAGCTTCCCTGTCATTATGGCTGTGGCAGTTTCTCCTTTTCCATGCCAACCGTGCAAGAAATTACACAAAATTATTTCATTTTGTTCAGGCATAAATCCACCTTCACATTCTAATTGAAGATGTGGTAACATTCATTCAAGCTGAACCACATTTAATGTGTGCCTGCATATCTGTCTTCTAAATAACTTTAAAAAAAATAAAAATAATAAAAAAAGAATTAACTTTGCTTTGTTCTATTACAGCACATGGTAATTACAGAGAAGAAAGTAGGTGTAAGCTGCATATAATCAAAGTATTTAAAAGAAGTAAAGTGAAACAAACTCTCTACTGGCTGCTTAGCCAGAATGCTTAGATTCCAAATGCAAGCACTAATTTTTATGCCAGAAAAGGTTATGAAGAAACCACACAAAAACAGACAGGCAATTAGAACCAACACATGTATTCATCTGCAAGCTGATCACAGGAATGAAGCACTTGAGATTAGGAGATCTCAAAAAAAATTTTGAGATTTATTATCTCAAAATTCACAGATGATTTAAAACCCAGCAAGAAGGAGCTGAGAGTCTGTGGTGCTTGAAAGACTTGGCTTAACCCATGACAGTGGTCTGATGGCAGCAGGAGAAAGTTTGAGCCAAAGCAAGGCTACAAAAGGAGGCACTGCATTCAAAAGTGCTTAGCAGGCTACATCCAGGCATTCAGGCTGAATATTTTAAATATGAGAGCAGCGTGCAGTAATTCTGCAAAGGAGCTTAAGGCAGCAAGTCACACACTTGGCTCTTCATGCTGGGGAAGGATCTGTGCAGGCAGAATTTATTTAATTTATTAAACTACCATGTATTCAACCCACTGGGGCTTTGAGGGGTTAATGCTCAGCACTTTATGAATATTCTAATACCTCTGCTGATTAGATCTGATCAGAGTATTAGTTTTAAATATCACTCAGTGTGCCTTGCCAGCAGCACAGTGCTCAGCTCTGCCTCATCTTTGCAAGGAGCCAGGTTTGGAGACAGGGCAGCACAAGATGCTGGATTGATGCCCCGTGGAGAACCCTGTCTGTTTGCCAAACTCCACACAACTCTGCTCACATCCCTCTACATCCAGATTTCAGCTCATGATGGCAAAGCTATGGAATTTGAGACGTTTCAGTGTAATCTGTTCTGAAGTGACCCCGGGCTGGCGGGGTATTTTGGAAGATGCATTTGCCTTCAAGCTTACATATCCTCAAAAAAAAAAAAAACCCAAATCCACACGTAGGCAAAAATAGCCACACATAACTGAGAGCTGTAATTGGTGCATCCCTCTCAACTCACCTCCACATGGTACTGTGACGTCTCAGATATGCTGCTGACACTGTCTCGTGCATAATTCTTCCTTTGTTCTGGAGATGGGAGGAAAAGAAAGAACAATTATTCATTCAATGCCTTGACTGTTTCTCAGAGATGCTTTGGACAAGTTATATACATGAGAAGAGGAGATAAGCTGTGGTTAATTTCTGTGGTTCAGCAGAAAACACCTCCAGCCCCACGTGGCCCAGCACAAGGACCATTTTTACGTCAGCAATGTTAGCAGAGAGCTGGTGGGTGCCCACAAAAGCCACTTATCTCACCCAGTGAGTCAGGACACCCGAGGGGAGCAGTGCTCTGACTGGAAACATTGCCTTGGGAAGCCTGATTATTAAAATCTTTGGCTTACCACTCTTGTATCTGCATGAGCATCCTTGAAAGCAAAAGTATTTTCTGATATATACAAACAGTTCTCATGTTAAATCTGCAAGACGACAAAGGCACACACACACACAAAAAAACCCTGACTCATCCTTTATTTCTTCATATTCAATTGAATTGTTTATGTAGAAACAGGCATGGAAATATACATGCACACACCAAAGAACTTTAAACAGGAATATTTTTCAGCTAACAAAACACAATGCTGCAAAACCAGAAACATTATGTGCCTTTCACTCTGTGCAAGAGATTCATGTTAAACCGGGGAGGATGGAAGGAAGGGGAAAAGCAAGACGAAGACACAACACACACCCACGCCACCAAATGAAGGATTTAGATGAATACTGAAGAACACTTTTTAACTCTAGTGGAAAAAAAAAATGAATGCAACATTTGGAAGTTTTTTGGGTTTTTTTTCACTACAGCCACTTAAGAGTCTGATCCAGAACACCAGAAGCTTTGTTGTGAAAAGTCAGTAGGTGGCATGGCCAAGAGAAGTTCAAGAAAACTCTAGAAGTAGGTATTTTTTTTTCCGATATTTCATTAAAAATCTCAATTTCTGATCTTCAAGTAAAATAGATGGTTTGATTTTTTTTTCATAGGATGAAAATACAAAATGCACATACGAAATACATCAATTTCATCACACCTGGAGTAGTTGGAGGCAAAATAAAAGTGATTTTGTTGACAGAAAGGTTAAGTTACATTTTGCAAAATTAAAAAAAATTCTGAATACTACCAAGCTTTGTGACATACAGAGATCTGCAGGGAGGAGCCCATAAAATCCCCCCTCCAAAGGTCTCCTCTGTGACCAGGGTTCCTTCACACAGGAATTCCAGGTGCAGAGACAGCAGTGCCCCCATTTGCAGATGTCACTTGTGGAAGCATTTGTCACATTTTGTAAACACACCATTATCTCTCCCCTTCTCAGTGTTTTTTCAAAAAAACCCCAAGTTTCTGAAATACATCACTGGCTTGAAGCCCCCCTCCCACAGTGACAAATGCCACTCAGGCAAACAGAGCCATCCTAATCCTGCACAGCAGCTGCTCAGTTCCCTTCAGCAAGAGAAGTGTGCAGAGCAAGCAGCCAAATTCAAGAACACCACAAATTCTCAGGATTTTTAGCCAGGTATGTGAATATTTGAGAACAGATCTCTTACTTTCATTATGCATTACTCTGAAATCCCAGGGCAGAGGATCAACACTGATTATTCCATCTGTATCTACAATTTCTGCTTTTGCAGCACGTTACTGAAAGCATTTTTTCAGTTGGTTGTCTTTGTAACCACAACACACACACATGCACACCCCAACACAGCCAAGCAGCACTGGCTGATTTGCTACCTTTCTTTTTTTGTTTGGATGATGACCTGAAGAAGTAAAATCCATCTGTTCCTAACAAAACAAGGGGATTAAAAAGGAGTATCTAGTTTAATCCCACAGAATTATTTGCACCTCTAAGGGGATCAGTTGGCAGTCATCTGCTGTGGACTGTAAATGATACTTAAATACTATCCAGTAAGAAAGAATATATGCTTCAAACAAAACAAAACAAATTACTTCTTTCAATTAACAATGCACCAAATACTCAGGTTTGAGTGTTATCTTCTTTTATGTGAGTAAAAATGCAAGTTTTATGCTATTGAATTAAACAAGCAAAAGGAAGTTTACATCTACTGTAAAATTTATAAGTGCAAACAGTAACAGTTGAAGCTGCTTTAAATAAACAAAGCAAGCCTGGCATATGGAGAGGCTCCAAAGGAATTAAAAGCAGAGAGTAAATTTTGCAGGAGGCTCCTTATTCTGCTTCACGTGAGTTTTGTCCTGTGTTAAGGCAGGAATTTCAAAACCATTTGCAGCAGGGATTAACAGATCCCCCCCAGAGCAGCACAGCACTCCCAGCCAGACAGGGTGGAAAGGTGTTCAACACACACTGTCATAATGAGACTAAAGGCAAATTTGATTAAAGTTCTTGTTACTATTACGTTGTAATTAACAACTACTTCAATAAAATTTAATGAAAGTCAATCAACGTTTGTGTTAATAAACAAAAAGTATGGACACAACTGGGAGTCCACACTGAATTCATATTCAGTGTGAGTCCATAAAATTCATATTTACAAATTTATTTCTTTAATGCAGGTAGAATGAGAATGAGAACCTGCTGGAGACCCAAGTTACCATTTAGAGTAGAACAGAACGTTTCAGTTGAGACTGAAATGCTGCTGTAGAGGATCTGGAGGTGGATGCTACAGCTGCACCCTGAAATTATTCACCCTTCAAAATACACCTAATACAAATCCTGGCATCAGGCAAAATTCTTCCATTGTGGAAGGGTTTGTTTTCAGCCTTTGTTTTTCAAACCTTTTACAATCCAATGATTCTTAAGTGTGTCTCCTTTCCCTTACAGCTCCCTGAGACATGATTTTATTGACTGCCTGCTATGAATCACACTGAAGGAAGAATAGTTTCCCCCAGGATAATATGAACACAGCACAAAGAAAAAGGAAGAAAAAAAATTTAAAAAGGAAAGGAAATAAAAAGACTGGCAGCTGGAATGCATGCCCTGTCCCATGGTTTTTGCCAGCACCTCAAAATGAAATTTCAAGCTCTGCTTTCTCCTAGAACTTGGCCCCTGTGCCAGGTTCTACCTTAAAGCCCTCCAGAAGTTCTCACCTTGCCAGCAAAAAGGACACAAACCCTTTTCACCCCCCCTCCTGCTGAAGTACTCCTCTTGAGCTTCTAGAAAAGCTGATAAAAGCCTTCAAACCTGTTCTCTGTCCTTCTCTATCCAGATGACACCAGGGACTGCTGCTCCCTCCTTCAGCACTTCTGTGTTTCCATTTCCAAGTCAGAGACATCTCAGCACGTGACTCTCACACACTTTTTTTTTCATCTGCATGAAAAGTCTTTTTCTTTTCCTACAGAGTTGCCCATTTCCATGCTTCTGGAAATGTAGCTTCCATCCCTCAACTCTTTCACACATTACAGTGACAGATGATTAACTATCAATATTAATCTGACTGCTTTTACAAAAACCTTTACAGAAACAACCCTTTACTTATCACACAAACTTCAAAATGCAAGTAACACATGGTCTGCTATGGAAAATGAGCAGAATTTGCTGATGTGCTGAATGTAGTGGGCCTGGCTAGGATGGAGATAATTCTGGATATGATAACACAGGGATAATTTAGCTGTTGCTGAATGGTGCCAAAGTCTTCTCTATTTCTTATTCTGCTGCCCCAGTGAGTGGGCTGGGGGAGCACAAGAGGCTGAGAGGGGACACAGCTGGCCCAAAGGAGATCCCACACTGTTTAACATCCTTGCTCAGCAATAAAACTGCCAGGTAATCTTTCCAAAGACTCCTTGCTCAGACAGTCTGGGCATTGCTGTGCTTATGGAACGTTGTGAGTAAAACCCTTGGTGTCATTCAGTCCTTTTTCCTCCCTGTTCTTTCCTTCATCTCTTAAGCCATCTTTATCTCCATCCACCAGGTTTTTCCCTTGCTTTTTCCTCTTCCAATCCTCCCCCCTATTCTGCTGCAGAGAGGAGACAAGGGGGAATGAGCAAGCAAATGGGGTCCTCTGTTGTTGGCTGGGGTCAGCCCCTGACACTGAAAACAAAATAATGTTTCGTATGCTCTGTTTCACCCTCCTAATCCTCCCAATCAATCTCAGCCTCTCACAGGTCCCTTCATGCATGAAGAGGCTATTGAAGCTGAAGTGAAATACTCCAACAGAGACTTCCAGATATGATGCATAAAACTATCAAAAGATGAATAAAACTATCAAAATTGTTGAGTTTTTCTCCTGTATACTCTACTCGTTGCAGCTCTTACATCCACCACTTAAAGTGCAGTGCAGCCTTAATTACAGCTTAGCTCAAACTGCTGATGTGCTGCACACCATTTACAGAAAGGATTTTTCCTCTGGTAAGATAAAAGAAAATAAGAGAGGATCTTGGCAGAAAGCACTTAAGTTAAATTCTTAACCACAATGCAACCCAGAAGAATTTCACTGAAATAAAATCTCTCAAAACACAAAGGCAATAAAGTGAAAAGCAGCACAGCATTTCACTTACAGATCCTGAATGTAAGATCTACGAGCTACTAAAGCTTCCAGAGGAACAGGAACATTGATGCATAGAAACAAGTACTCTTCCTGATGTCTGATGTGGACAGATGTTACTGCAATTCACGTTTTATGAAATTATTGAATTCACCAATCATCAGGAACAGGCCACGTTTCTGTTTTCAAACAGAGGTTGAGAGCTACTGATTTTATTTCCATTTTTGAAAGCATCCAAAACACCAGAAAACAACAAAAAAAAACCCTCTTAAGCAAAGCCTTTCAGCCAAGTGAAGGACTCCACCAGACAGTACATGACACAGATAAATAGGACTGTAGATTGCTCTGAAATTTGATAGCAATCCACGTGGACATGGATTGAGAGTCTTCCCCACAATCTGTTCTATGAATCCTGGAGTGGCAGCATAAAATATCAAGGAAAAAAGCCCAATACTTAATTTACTACCATCTATCTGCATTGGACTGACTGTTGACACCCTTTAAGCATTAATTGCAAGGCAACCAGAAAAAAAAATCAGCTTGAGGCAGAGCAAAGTGCAGGAGACATGACCTGAACATCCGGGGACAAAGGTCAGAACTGGAGTTCAAAACAAGTTTCCTTCTCAGAGGAGCAAACACTATCACTTTCAGAGATTTATGCCAGAAGCTTCTCTCTGATGGCTGTGTGGAACCAGCTGTCAAAGGAAATGTGTTGTTTAGGAGTCAATTGTCAAATTAATTTGAGAATCAGAGTGCCACAAGCATGTTGTGTGGATGGCTTCTTTCAGTGCACTCATTACCTGCCTGGGGTTTCCCTGAATTTGTTACACTGCAGCTCTTGCTCTGAATGAGGTACATGAGCAAAGCAAAACACACAGGGAATTTCACTTCCAGCTCCAAAATCACAGCCACGAGAGCATCAACTCAGCACACAAAACATTTAATCTTCTCTAATGCGCCGTGCAAAGACAATTTTAGCAACATCTCTCAGTTCTGTGCTGTACAACAATCTGACTCCAATTTGGAGAGGGCTCCTGGTTCATTCCTGGTTCATTCCTCCCGAGGAATGTGGCTGCTCCATGTTGTGTCAGTGGCTGGCACAGCCCCAGCACAGCCCCGAGACTGCTGCTCCTCTCCCCACAGGCAGAGCTGCTCAAGGCAGATGGAGAAGCCAATGCTAGAACAACAGATGACAGCAGGAGCCAAAACCCATTTCAGATGGAAAAAATGGGAAAGAAAACGATGAAATAAACCCCATAAAAACGTGCAGAGAGCACCTTCCCTTGTGGTTCAGAGGGAGATTTGTCATGCAAATAGAAAACAGCTCGTTTCAGGAAGGAAATGAGTGCAAACAAAGCGGTTATTTGACACAGGAAAAAAAGCAATTGCAAGGAAGTTTTCACTATCAGAGATAGTGATGGCTCCGGGCTGGTTTTTAGCTGAACTCTTGGTAACACCAATAATATTCCAGCCTCCTTTCCCACAGCACTGTGGCCAACCTTCTGTGTGGTGACTGAAGGGCTGAATAATCATGAATCACCTCAGCAATGCCATAAACTTCATGCCAGGACATAAACATGCCTGTGTGTATACATAAACATACACACATATAACAATAAGCAATAATAAGTAATATTAAGTAATAATAACAATAATAGTAATGGTGAAAGTAATAATACTAATAATGATGGTAGTAATAATAGTAATAATAATAATGATAATAATGATAATAAGAACAATAATAATAACATTTATTTTAATTTAGTCTTTACAGTGCTTGGAAGAAATCAAGTTCAAGGTCAAGTGGTCACTTAGGAGCCCAGGTACCATTTTCACTTGTTGGTAGTCAGGAGTAGGTGGCTTAGTCCAATTGACTCTCAAGTTTTCCAAGAAAAGGAATTTTTTCATGGGCAAAGTCTGCTGCTATCGTCACATTGTCATATTTTAGTAAAACAAATAAAACCAGAGTGCATTTTACTTTCACAGTAAAATTACATATATTTTTTCCATAAATGAATAAGTGAATCTATTAGTGAATTTATATTATTATTATATATTATTATAATAATATTATATATGTAATGTTAAGATATTATATATATTATTATATATTCACTTCTATTCTATAAGTGAATCTATTAAATACATGAGCTTTCTCTCTCCTGTTTGGATGGAGTGGTGGCTGGTAGCGAGCTCAGAGGTTAGGGGAGTGATGGCAGCATGTAACAACCTAAATAATATAAAGCATACATTTAAAATATATGTACAAGATATAAAAAGAAAGCTAGGACAGCTTCCTCCTGCTTTACACGATTTCAGTCTCATGAATCTCAAAGAAAATACTTTAGGTAGTTATTAATTTTAAATACAATACTTTCTAATGAGCAGTTCCAACACACTTTAACAATTCCAATATCACTCACTTTCCACCCTGTTTGGGCAGTATTCACAAAAAATTTAACATCACAATGGAAGAAGAGGCACACGTGGGATAGTAATGTAGTTCGTAAAAATTAGAAAAATGTATTTGCTCTGAATCTGAGAAAGATTTTAGGTGTTTTCCCTGCTCTCTCCAGCTCTTGTATGTGGTGATAGCAACAGCCTGGTTCTTCATGTGTATAAAACAGAGCAGAAGTAGTAAAATGTGCAAACTCCACTCTAAAAGCTGTGCCAAGGCATATCCACTTGGAGCTCCAGAATAGCTCATCCTTCCATTTCATTCAGCTCCTGGCAACTGCAACTACAGTTTTGTGACAGATCTACCAGCAACAGAAGTGAACCAAGGACAACAATTCACTTTGCAGGAGCCACCACACAGCAATTTCATGGCAAGCATTTTCAATTAGCACCTGAATTCAGTTAAATACTTTGGAAGTGAAACCATACCATTACATACATCAAATTTACTCACTTGTCCCCATCTTCTCCTGACACATGACCATTTTGACATGAAAAAGCTTAGAGAGATATTTTAAAAGCCCACAGAGATTAAAGGACACAGTTAAGACACTGATACTGCCAAGCTGTTCAAACCATGTACTCCTGAAAAATGATGATGATGACATAAACTGAGAAAGGAATCACAACACTCTTGTAGCATCTCATAAAGAAATGATCTGCTAAGAGTTTTTAGCAATGTCTCTGGCTGGTTTCTGTTGCCACCTACTATTTCTGTCAACACTTGCAATCAGTTTGTTGAGTGAACCCATACAGGATGCAGAAATCTCTCTTTAAAATGATCAGCTCAGATTTTTCCTCAGTTTCGGTTCCTGCCTTCAGCACTATGTCAAGAACCTGACTTTTGTAGCACAGCACTAAAACAAAGTAAATTTGAACTCAGAATGATTCACATGTGGGACAATGTTGAGGTTGAATATTAAGAAAAATGTTTTCTCCAAAAGGGTTGTCAAGCACTGGAACATGCTTGGATCATGATCCCTGGAGGTACTTATATGGTTTGTGAGGCATTTAGGGACATATTTCAGTGGTGGGCTTGGCAGCGCTGGGTGAGTGGTTGGACTCGATGATCTTAAAGTTCTTTTGCAACGTAAAATAATTCTAAGATGCCAAAGCATGCTGCCATCACTCCCCTAACCTCTGAGCTCGCTCCCAGCCACCACTCCATCCAAAACAGCAGGGAGACAAGATTACTGTTGGGACCCTGAAGGCTGAAAATTTCAGGCTTTCTGCTCTAAAAGGCACTGACCATCAAGCAAGCACCTCATTTGACCTGAGGCCGTGAAACAGGCTTCCAAAATTGAGTGATGGCACTGGGGTTGTGGGTGTGTAGTTTGAATAGTGTTGTGTGATCTCACAGGGTGAAAAACCTAGAATTTAAGGTTTTAGTATATAGTAGTATATGTGAAGTAAGATGGAGGATTTTGGGCATTGTCTAAGTCCTTCTTCTTCACCTTCTTCTTCCTTCTTCTTCATGGGTTTGGGTGGTTTTTTCCCATTGGGTGAAAGGGTCTGCATTGTGGGCCTTGGGTGATCATTATTGGGTCAAAAATATAAATAATATAGGTGTCTTCTCATTATTTGGTGATTAGTGCTTAAATAACCTTGGAAAGAGTTAGAGGCATCCATTTTACTTCCATTTTCTACCTTGTTAGCTGGAGCTCACAACTCACGAGGCTGTACTATAGATAAGAATTAATAAACACCGAGTCCAAACACAAAACTGCAATTCCCGTGAATTAATCCCGGCTCTAACACGAAGAAAAGAAGATAAAAATCTCACAGATTACTGCTTGGGATGCTGCAGTTATTTGCCACTGCTCTTTGAGCTTTCCAGCTGGTTAACCTGCAGAAGAGTGGCAGGTGCACAGGGAGAGCTGGCTGATGTCTGAGGGGTCCAGCACAGGAGCAGGCTCTCAGGGGAAGCCCTGTCCTTCCAGTCTCATCAGTGGTACTGACTTTCAAAAGAGCATTTAGCAACAGGCACAGATTTACAAAGCAGAACTTCTCACAGCCTCACTGCTGCCTCTATTTCCATTCCCAGCACAGCTATCAGTGGGATGTACTCACAGTGGAGGAGGATGACCTGAAAATGGTGCAATTTGGCTGGCAAGCAACATGACTACATTTCTCCTCCACAGTGATTTAGGCTTTAGGAGAGGAGTGTATACAGCCAAGACAAACACAAGCATTTGTAGTTGGTGAGTACAACAACGTTCAGGCATTTGTAAGTAACATCTCATCTGACAGCCACAGAGCCTGCTGAAAACAGCACGCCAAGTAGGGCTCCAAATCTGTCACACCGACTCTAATTTCCATTAAATCCTTGTGTCAAAGAAGAAAAATATTCTAAATGCTTTTTCTGCTAGCAGGGGATGAAGCTGGGGAGGCAGAGGGAGGTACAGGAGGAATAAAACCCACAGCACAGCTAAACCCTTGAATGCCTTCTCCCTGGTGCATACCTCAGCTATAGGATCACTCTGAGCTTTGTGATGAATGCTGCCTGAAAAATGAGCAGGTGGGAGCTGTCTGAGTACTAAACTGAGCATTTTCTAGTTAGCTTTAGCAGGAATAAACCCACTTGGTTTTTAATTTAGTTGACAGACACACCCATGTGTATGTACATACACTTTCAGATTAATATGTGTAACATATTTCCACCATGACATCACAACCACTTTATAATATAATCACTTTATAATATAACACTTTATAATAAATTTATTTAAACAGCCATTTAACAAAGAAGTTCAGAGAGTTTTTGCCACCTTACCATAGAGAGCTTTTGCACTTGTTCTTGAATTCTGCTCCCTCTCTGCCTGAGCAAATGTTGGGAGCCATAGCCACTGGAAAAAAAAAAAAACATTTCTGATTATCTTCTGTACAGATGTATTTGGCAAGCACTGAAAAAAACCCAACCCCTCCCCTTACACAGGACTACACATACCTACAGCATTAGTAACAGAGAGATATTTTATATAAAATATAATATATTGTATATATAATTTAATATTTAATTAGTATTTAAAAATATTTTTATTTTTATATATATAAACTATAAAATACTCGATATTTTTTCTACACTGTAAATATGAGGGAGAATGTTTCACCTTTCTGAAAGGTGTTTCTCTTTTGTTGCATTAATACAACATCATGCATGATTGGGGTGTGGTATGCAAATAAACATCGTCTTTACTCAAGTAACAAACTTCACTGCACTATTATAATAATGATAATAACAACAACAATAACAATAATGACTATGCCAAATAGTTGGGTAGTTTGAGGTTTTTTCCCTGCATACACAAGTGTTGATTGTTTTTAACTGCTTTTAATGAAAAAGTTGAAATGACTGTCATTACACAAATGAAAAGGCAATATTACTACAAGTGTTTCAAGAATGAGGGATATATGAGTTCACCTTAAAGGGACAACAATCTGAAAAGCAAAAAACACCACAGATATCTGTTCCATACAGGAATACATTAGTTTTGTAAGTCTAGAGCCACGCTACTGATACAGGGATCATCCTCTTATCTTGAGCAAGGTAACACTTTCAGGTAGCAGTTGCTCAGTTCTGTCTGCTGGGAAGCAGTCTGTTCTCACAGATGGGAGGCGGCCTCATCTTTTATGCATAAAAATGCATTCACTCAGAGCTAACCTTAAACATCTCCAGCTCACAAAGACCTCTCTGAGTAACATAATAAGGATGTTATGGCTACAGCAATTTATTTTCCTCTTCCAGAGGAGCCCATGCAGTAACACAGTTTTCCCTTGTCGTGGGTTGCAATGCAAGATGTCTTCTATTGCCCATCTGTTGAAGAGGTGTTTTTTTATCTCATAACTCTGGGGGGGAGGTGTCTTTCTGTTAATGGTAGCTGTTAAATCCAAGTGGGGCAGTGTTCTTTGTCCCTTCCAGGACCCATCCTCCCTCCAGGGGATATCTGCTGTTAATGGCCATTGAGGCTCACTGCATGACTGATACAATTTCCATCAACCCATTATGAGATGCTCCACCCAGTGGGAGGAGCCAAGCATTCCTACCTGGATAAACCCTGACAGTCAGAACACCAAGGCAGCCTGTGTGAACTGGATTCCCAGAGGAAGACCAGATCCATCTCACCACCACTGGACCCTTCTACAGAATCATCTCTACTCCAACAGAACCACATCTGCCACTCCAGGAGGATTTATTTGGACTGCTCCCAACATCCTGACCAACAGGGTGTCAGGTCGTATTCTGACTCAGTGTTTCTAGGATTTTTTTGTTTGCTTGTTTTTTTTTTTTACTACTATTTTTGTATTTTTAATATTCCTAGTAAAGAACTGTTATTTCTATTCCCGTATCTTTGCCTGAAATCCCCCTTAAATGCAAAATTATAATAATTTGGAGGGAGGGAGTTTATATTCTGCATTCCAATGGAAGCTCCAGCTTTCCCTGGCAGACACCTGTCTTTCCAAACCAAGACACCCTTACACTAAACAAAAATCAGTCTGACAATATCTGTCACTTTGGTTCTGCCATTTGCAAACCCCTCACTCTTCTACAGAAAAAAAATTTATAATTCCAGCGGCACCTACTAATTATAGCTCTGTCTGAAATGAAAGCCTTAAAGAAGGAAGCACAACACTATTTTGTCCAGAAAAAGCAAGTCAAAGGCATAACCTTACTTCATTTGAGGGAAGTAACTTCCATATCCACCGGGAGGGGTGTTTGAGATGTGCCCATTCATTCTCACCGTCACTCACAGGGAGGAACGACCTGGGAAAAGAATAACAGCACATGAATTGAAGTCTCCTACAAGATGAAGGTTTAACACAGATGTAATACAAACCTAATGAGAAAATTATGGTTGAAATGGGAACGAAATTGCATCAACAAGCGCAGTTGTTATTAACTGCATCCCAGTGTTGCCTCAAAGACCTGCTATGGAACTTCTCCCAGTAGCAATTTGATGGTTACTGCTTCAAATAATTTATAATTTAGTGAACAAAGCTATTATTTTTGGTACAATGGTCTTTAGGAATAGCTGTAGAAATAAAAGGCTCACTAAACAAAGAACAACATCTACTGCAAAAGTGAACAAGATGTTCCCAATGGCAACTTTATTACTCGAGCATGCTTGGTTTCAGCCCTCAATTCATTTCTTTCAAATGCAACTTTTTAAATGACCTTTTGATGCATTTTCTATGAAACATATCAGCTGAATTGTTAGAAAGATGCATTATTAAATTAAAACAATGGTTAGCACAAAGGGAAACTTGGTTAGCTATTTTGGTACTTAAGAAAACTTTTCTTTTTTTGTTTATGTTAAGCAGTGCTTAACATCCTGAAAGTTTGGCATGCCAAATGAAACCTTTCCTCTAAAAGCAGTGCTTAAAAGGCCATGATAAAACAGTTTTAAAAATCCTCCCTTTAATAACATGTCCATTGAAGCTAAAACTATCTCTGCAAAGTGACTTTCATAACCCTTTCATATTCAAATTCACTGTGGGCAAATATCCTTTCATTTACATATAGACGTGAATAATATAAATTTGAATTTTCTCTACATTTCAGTCACACCTGCAGAACAGTCAGAAGTATCTCAGATGAAATTTGTACCTGCAAAAGTTCCCTTTCCAAAGTAAGCACAACCTGCTCTGTTTGCTCTGTCTTCTGGGCCCTGAGCCACTCACTGCTCACATGAACTTTTCTCCTCCTGTTTTACAAAGAAGCAGCAGCTCTTTGACCTGCCAGGACCCACTGAGTGTCCACACATATTCTTCTACTTCCTTTTTCCATGCCAAAAGACAATCAAAGCCTGTGCTAAGCCCTGAATCCATCAGTCAGTTCCAGAGACACACATGAGAACAGAGTTTTTATACCTGAGGAGCACCTTGCACCTGCTGCCTTGGATGCAGTTAGCAAAAATGAGAACAGAGGTGGATTTATTTGACATGCCAAGTGAAATCACGGGGTGGAGGAAGGGTGGTGTTGCTTTTAGTGGGTACATGCTAATTTGGCTTAGTATATATATATTTATAATATTATATATATATATTTGTAATTTTTTTTAAATTTTTTTTTAGTTTATTTGATTTTCTTTGAAATCTTTGCTCCTTGCAAACCCTCTTTAGTGGCACAAGCACATTTTGCCCCACAGATACATCACATACCCAAGCTGGTAAGCAGTTTGGCTGCTCTGAGACTCTTTTTTATGGAGTGCAGTCCTTACCAGCTGTCTCCATTAAATTACTACCCGTGCTGAGTGCTGCTCAATTCATTAGCAATTACAACCTTTGGGAAGCATCCTGAAACTGTCCCATGACTTGAAAGGATACAAGCATTCATTTTCTCAGCAGAATTTGCCAGCTCACTGTGCACTCCCTGTTCCGTTCCAGCCACTGCCTGGACTGAAGCAGCTCAGAGTGCTCCTCCCCAGCTCAGGCTGCCACTGAGCCCTTCAACACTTCCTATCAGCTTTTAAAATTCTTATCATCTGCAGCCTGCTTTATCAATTTGCTGCCCTGCTTTAACAGGTTACCCTGTGATTAGCTTCCACAGCATCCAAAACACACAAATTATCTCCATTGCTGTTTGGTACCCTCGCTTTGCTTCCCATCCACACATTGTTCAAGGTGGCACTTATTCAATAATTCTCTTTGTCATGATCTTTTATGATTTGTAGTCTTTTTCATAGGCCTGTTCATAACAAATTCTGCAACTCTCTGCCTTAAAGTGAGATCTGAGTAGGAAAAAAACTCTTGGTTAAAACTCTCAGAATAATTCCACTGCTCTGACATCCTAATCTGACAAATACTTGGTTTGTATTTGTATTCACTCAATTTTATGGAGGTGGAGAACCAGATATTTTCAGTATAAGGAATGTAATATATTAAATGTAATATATTAGAATTTCAAGCTCCAGCCTTTGAAGTCAGCATGACACACGGAGTTTGAAAGCAGCAAGAAAGCTGAGCAGCAGATTTTCACACTGAGGAAAGAAACCATCTCTCATGACTAAATACTTGCTCACTGTAAGGCACAACACCACTTAAATACAAAAAGCTTCAGAATTATGTTTTGAATTAAGAGATACTGAAAATCTGAAGTCAAAAATTTTGACTATTAAAAAAAAAAAAGCAAGCAGCTTGTTCTGCCAAGCAAAAGTTTTAGTCAGCTTTAGCTGATACGCAAACAAAACACCACTTGCTATTAGATAGTTGAGAAAAATCAACAATATTTCCTGTCCCTCATGCAATTTTCCAGTGTTTTTGAAATGCCAGGACAGCCACCTTGACATGACAATTTCAATGCCATTGCAATTTCGTGCAATGCTTCTGTCACTTGGTTCAAGAAACCTCCTGAATGTGCATACAAACAAACCCTTTACCTTAATTATTTATAATTAGTTCAAATATTTATAACAGCATCAAAAAGCTACTCGTGGCTCCCCAAAATTATCAGACAATTTGATCTCGTTCAACCTAATTGTTTCAGACAAAAAAAAAAAAAAATTAGGAAAACTCTTTAATTTTTTTTTAATTAAGTGCATGATGAAGAAAAGTGAAAAACCACAAAAGGGTACCCGTATGTGCAGGGCTTTTATTATTCCCTTACAGCTTTCTCTGCTGTGTTTCTCATCTCAAATGCTCTTTCATCTCTTACAACCAGTCAGTCTGTAGCAAAAGTCACCCCCTGCACACTGCAAAGCCATTGTCAACCTGGAGTCTATTAATAAACTCCACTTCCTCTTTAATCTTCCCTTTCACTCAGCCCAACCTAGGCTGGTGTTCTAGACTTTAAAATAAACATCCTTCACAATTAACTGTACGATCCCTCTCCAATTAGGCCTGAAGTATCAACAGTTTACTTGTGAATGTGACCAAAAATGGTCACGTCTCAGGATCCTGTAAAAAAAAAATAATCATGCCTGCTCTGAAAAAGAAATATTTTTAACCAGGAAAGCTAAGATCTCCAGAAGAAAAGAATAATAAGAAAATAGATATAATAATTAATAATAATAAGACAAATATAATGGTACCTATCCTTAAGTATGTTAAAATAATACATAATTAAAATCAGTTTAAAATAGTTATAAATATTGTATTTTGAAAAAGAAAAAAAAAATCTACAAAATTGTCTCAACAATAACAAAATCCACCTAGGACTTCGCTGCTGCCATCAGCTTTATTTTTGAAGGGATACTGATAGTCAGCAACTCTGTAAATGATACGGGTCCAGCTTTTACAACAGAGAACCCATTTCTAAGACAGATGCATTTTGGTTCTTCACTGGTCAGCAGTTACAGGTGGTAATCCTGCCAGTATACAAGGTGATTTCATCACTCACAAATACTCATCTTTTAAAAAATGTCAAAATGCAAAAATACTCTTTGTCTTCCCCATCTTGTAGCACGGCAGCCTTGTGAAAACTTAATTTATGTGGCACATCAACAACTCTCATGTCCTGCCATGTCATTTCCTAACAGGAGTTTAAAAGTAACAAAATCCTCCCAGTTTATTTAAGAAAAAAAAAACAACTCAAAACACCTTTCCTAGAAAGGCAGAGCTGTCTCATTAGAGAAAATTAGATATTCTAGCGCCTGGTGCTCTTTTCCACTCATCCTGAAGCGATCAGTCCCACCCAGTGGCAGATCACAATATCAGATGGAAACCAAAAGAGAAACAACTTAATGACGTGGATATTTTAGAAACTATGGAGGAGGAAAGGCTAAGGAGGAAAGGAAGCACAGGAAGGAGAAGGAAAGCCAATAATGCCTGGAATGATTATTGTCTACTGGTTGGGAAAATGTCATTGTGTATCCCCCAAACCTCCTAAAATTCCCCCCCAGCCAGAACACAAGGCTGTAACCCCAGCCTAAACAAAAAGCAGAGGATTATTGCAAGGTAACACTATTCCCTAGGGAATACAGCAGTGTCAGATAAGGACACTCTCCCTCCACCCTTCCCCTTTTAAAAGTATTACGGAAGAACAAAAAAAAAAAAACAGAAAAAAAAAAATCCACGTGCTCACAGCTCACTGTGCATTCAGTAAAAATGCCTCTTGCTGCTGTCCCACAGCACTCAGCACTGCTGACCCACAGAATGTACAAAAGCTGTTTTAATTTGCCATTTTTCATCTGTTCCTTCTCAAACCTCACCCCCTTCACCCACACACACTTTCCCTGCTCGTGCTAAATTTTTAAGCAGTATCTCCTCGTGTCTACCTTGTTGCTCTGACCCATTACTCTCCTGTTTGGATCTTCACTCCAGCCACAGATTTTACAGATGGGAAACTCCTGCCAGAAATACATCCTGTGGAGCCAGATGAAATGTTGCTGCTGCCCTCTGCTTTGGGACTTTCTTCAGAGCACAACCAAGAGCAAAACACGAGTTCTGCTGGTTGTTGGACATCTTGCCTCGAGATAAACACCAAAATGCACATGAATGCATAAGTGAGGAATACTTCTGAAATGATCCCTGGGGGTTTTCCATCCTCAGTGCACTGATACCAGAATTTCCCTGAATAAAAACTGCCCTCAGTTGAGCTGGGAGCAGCTTTGCTCTGTAATGTTTTCAGTTTCCTGTTAAGCAGCCTGGAGCATCCAAAAGCTGGTAGAAAAGATGGTGGTGAAAATCAATGCAGAAAATTGCAAGCCAGGCCCTCCAAGTGCTGCAGTTTGAACACAAAATAGATGAACTTGACTCCCCACCACTGTGACTGCTGTCCCCTTTGCCCCTCTCAAGCCACTCTGTATTTATGAGGGGCTTTTGAAGCTTTCTGAGCTGTACATACTCCAGTATTCACTCCTGTTTCCAAGCACCAGGAAACATGTTAATAGAATAGCCACAACAAAATAAATTTGAAAATGCTGCTTCCTTCAGGACCTCTCTGCATTCAGAGCTGTTGTCCAGTATGGCCATTAGCATTAATTACACTGCATTTTAGTTCATGCACATCTGCATTTGGTTGCATCCTGGTTTTAGGTTTTAGTGCTGGATGCAGTGTTATCTAACTGGGGTTCCTGCTAAGCAAACCTGAGGCTGGGGGGGAAAGGACTGGATGTGTCTGCCACTCCTGCCTGAATTTTACTCCTTATAGAAAGCTGAACTTAACCCCAGAGTATTATTTACTTGTTTGTGTAAGGGGTCACAGGGGTAGAAGCATTTCAAGCAACTATAGACAGTGACAGGCAAAAAATACAACCCTGTCCAGGCAGGGGACAATGACAAGGGACACAGAGTGCCCAGGGAGGATTTATAAATGTATTGTAAATGAATTCACATCCTTCTCCACAGTGCAGCAGAGCACACAAGCTCCATCAATGCCAGTCTCAGAAAGTGTTTTGATTTTCACCAACAATTTCTGAAATCTCATGCTCTTCCCTGAGCCCTTCACTAAGAAGGAGCATGCTAAATTCATTAGGACCATTCCTTTCAGCAGGAAAAAATAGGATAAATTTATTAAGAAAATTTGTTGTCATAATTACCAACCAAAGCAGAAGATTTAATATGTTGTCTTCAGAGCAGTAATTGCTAGCTAAAAGAGAAGATTTCCATTGGGAAAAACTAACAACATAAAAAATGCCCTCGAAGTCTTTTTCCTACTATGATATTTTCCAGAGATTCACTGTTAAAGAAATATTCTAACAATACAATTAAGACAGTTATTTTTTATTTTTTATCTACTATGATATTTTCCAGAGATTCACTGTTAAAGAAATATTCTAACAATACAATTAAAACAGCTATCTTTTATTTTGAGAAAGGGGAGAAATATGAAGATCAACAGAAGAACTGAACGAATAAACTTCAGATAATTCATGTTCATAGACTTCATCCTTATTATTGCCACACTAATAAAGACTTTGTTTGAAAAAACCAAGTTCTTATTCCAGCATGGCAACTTATTTCCATCCCTTTCACTCAGGTCTGGGCCGTGATTTATAATTAACCATATTGAAAGAAAATAAAACAGCTTTCCAGATACAAAAGCTTCAAAGACTTAAAATCCCCATTGCAACAAAGGAACGTTAATAAATATGCCAAGCACTGAAGCCACCACTCACTGCTTTTTTTAATTAGAGAATTAACCACCTCATCTAAGGCAACGTGAGTATTAATTACCAAGATCAAGATCGTTATGCAGTCCTTGCAGGATGCATCACCACAGCTGGAATATCTCGTATAAAAGAAAAAAGGATAAAAAAAACAACCCAAAAATCCAAACAAAAAACCTTCCACATGTACAGAGCGGTCTAAAGAGGAAGGAGTCCATGGTATATGAAGGAATTTGTAGAGGAAATTAGAAAAAAAGGATTATAATGTACCAAAAATCAGTATTTTTGGTGAGTCTATGTCAAGTAGAGTATTGAGTTGGCAAAAGATATTATTTTTACTTAAAAATGCCAATCACAATGTGGCTACAACAACACACTCAGTACCTCCACCTGAAGAGAGATGTATCAAAATTTGTCCTGCTTTGGATTTTTGGTGGGTTTGTTGTTTGCGGGGTTTTTTTGTTGCCTTTTTTTTTTTTTTTAATTTTAATTTTTTTTAATAAAACTGCCTTGAAACCGCTGCCTGGTGAATTCTGCTGGCCCAGCACAGAAACCACAGCTGTATTTCCCTTCTCTGCACTCCCTGATTTTTTTTTTCCTTATTTCCTTTTATTCTTTGATACATCCTACTTCAGATGAGATCATTAGATTTCAAAAGAGGGCACTCCAGACACTAATTTGAAAGTCAGCTTGCAGGATACAGCCAACATTAAAGCCATCACTTCAGAAATGGCAACTTTTAAAAACTTCTAAAGTATATAAAGGTTAGTAAGATAATGTCTGTAAGTGTTGTTTTAGATAAAGTTTTCCTCTCATTCTGGCCAAAAAATGCAAGGACTTCCAACACAGCTAAAAATCTAATGCAAGGTGCCCAAATGAAACTGGCTTAACCATCTATGCACATTTATTAGCCAGTTAATAACCATGCCATGACACAGGGCTAATATTAAAACTTAATATTAAAAATATTAAAAGTGGCGTGGCACAGTTCGTAACAAAAGCTGAACTGAAACCATGTAATGACATACTCCAACCAGACTGTAAAAATTAACACAAAGGAGGAGTGGGGGAAAAAACCAGAAACACTCCTTAGTACCTCTCTAATTAATAGAAATGTGGCAAGTTTTAATTTTTACTTTCACAAATTTGCTTTCTTCAGTTTTGGTGAAGTTATTAAGTCCATCAGCTACTCACAGAGAGAACCAATTTTTCTGTCTGTAGCAGGTTACAATTTTGAGTTAAACAGGACAAAGTTGAGGAGGAGCAACATCCACTGGCTTCCCGATGATCTTAAACACTCCAAACCATTGTGGACCACCACTGATGGCATTCCTTGATGATTTAGCTTTGTTTATTGAATCTTCACCTCTTTCACCAGTAAAGTGCTCTGAATACAAACTAACACATACCTGGAAGGCCTCAAACTTTACTATGGCAAGATTTATGCTCTGTGCCTTACTGTAAGATTTAGATTTTCCCCCCAAAAATAAAATAAAATAAAAAATTAAAAGGCAGTTTCCACGCAGTTCAGTGAAAACAAAAAAAGGCTCTATTTAATAAAGAGAACAAATAGGTACAATTAAAAAGTTATTGATCGACAGCAACAATTAGCAATAAGGCTAAGCTCACAGTGGACTTCAATAGCAAATCTAAAAGTTTGAAAATTAAGCTTAATAAATAATACGTACTATTCTAATGATGCTGACTAACTCTTCAAACTTCCCTGACTCAAATAATGTGCAAACAAGGTTCCACAAGACTGATATGCAAAACCTCATGACTTTAGGTAACACAATCTAAACCAAACATCACCAATAAAAGTTTCGGGGATTAAACAAGTTTTTTAATGCTGAAAAGTCAGCAAGTATTCATATTCTCAGAAGTAATTTAAAATATTCCCCTAATACTGTCAATGTACTTGCAACATCATGTGTATATGAAAATATTAAATTAACCCATGATTCCTGGAAAGTATTGGAATTAATTCCAAATCTAGGCAGCAAGCCTACTAAAAGGGACCAGGTTTTCACTTGCCATGCACACTTAAGAAATCAAATTTGTTCTCAAAGATGTGTTTGTGAGGCTGTTGTGAACAGCAGCAACAATGGCAATGGCTGTGAGTCAAACCCATGCCCAACTTCAGCACAGAGGTTTGACAAAATATTTTCACAATATATTTTCAGGAGATCACTGTGTGTTTCTTTAAAACCTGCCCTGTGTTACAGGAATCTTATTTTTTTCAAACTCTGGGGCCCGTAAAAAATACTTTGTCTTGAATCTGTGGGGGAAACGGCTGCTCCTCATCCAGCCCACCACCTGTGTATTTTTCATTACTAGGAGGAGACACCATGAGAAGGAGCCTAATCCACAGTGTCCACATGGTAACAACACATCCCTGGAAATCTGAAAATGAGCCAGAAGAGAGAAAAGGCAGGGAAACCAAATAATTTTTAAATAAAATTGGAGGATAAGTTGCCCTATAAGTATTTTAAACCCTAGAAGCAGCAGTCACTGACTTTTACAAAAAACAGATTTGTTCAATTTTCCCATCCATAAAAAAAAGAACCCACAACACCATCACTGGACCAACTGAGACACTCAATTTAATACAGTCAAAAAACACAATTATTTTGTTTTCACTGAAAAATATACTCTGGGAAAAATATTTTCCAAGAGAACATTAGTTTTCATTTTTCTCCTTTCTACTTGAAATAGCTCCTTGACACCAACCAGGAAACTCAAAATCATTTCCTACTCCACAGCAGAATGGAGATATGAGAAGAGCTGTGTGACTTGTTTGCTCACACAGAAGAGTGAAATCAAACAGCCTCCATCACACAGCATTTCCTTGATGGTTTTTCCTTCTGAAGCACAAATCTGAGACAATAAACTCCAAGGACAGCTCCCCCTCACCTGAGGTTACAAACAGGCAGGAGGATGCGTGACCTTGAGCGCGGTCCGTGCAGCTCTCAGCACTTTTCAGGCAAACAAAATAACTCACCTGCATCCCAGCATCAGCTGCAGAGCTTTGCTGGGGTCGCCAGAAAAGTTGAGCATCAGTTTTTTTGTTTGCAAAAGGGATGTGTTGCAATTCAGCAAGTAAACAAAAAGCTCTATCTCAAACATCTGAGCACAAGCGAGCAGCCCCACGTTGGGGCTGCGATTATTCAGCACAAAGTGAGTCAAGTGTAAAAGAACTCCCTGAGCTGAGGTCACAGCTGACTGAAGTCACACCCTGCCACACTATTTACAGCGCACTTATGTAACTCAGCAATTGTTTCCTGGAAGAAAACAGGCTGAACAATGGCAGATCACACAATTTGTGCCAGAAAATAAGATTTAAACTGTTGGTGTTCCGTGTCTCTATGGGGTTTTCTAGTTGCAATCATTTATGCTTTGCTGCACAGATGCAATTTTCTCATCCATTAATCTGGCCAAGCCCTTCTTCTATGTGTATTTCCATTCCAGAAATATATATATTTTTTTAAATATATATATATATACACACACATACATAGATATTTTTATATATATTATATATATAATTATATATAATATATATAATTATATATATTTATATACTATATATAAATATATAGATATAATTAAAAATTATATTATATATTTATATATAATATAAAATATATTATATATAATATATATAATTATATAAAATACATAAAAATATCTATATGTGTGTATACATATACACACATATATGTATTTACACACACACATACATGTTTTTATATAGGTGTGAATATATGTGTGTGTATATAAAAATATATGTGTGTATATACATATTTATATGTATATATGTGTGTATATATGTATAAATATACGTATTTATTTATATATGTGTGTGTGTCTATATAGATAGACACATACACACACACATATATATATATATATCTCAAATGCCATATTTTTGAGGTTTTTTTCTGTTTTAAATTACCTGAATCAAGTGCATAAATATGATTCTTTTCCAACTCAATTCAAGGATTCACATTTTTCAAAAGCAGTCCCTGCTGTGAATGCCCAGGCTTGGCAAGTTTACAGGCTTGACTTTCAGAAGTAAAAGTGAATATACTTTTTAAAATTTTAATGCTTTTACAATCGCGTATTTGGTTTCCAGCAAACATCCAGTGATTAAGGATGACAAAATTAGAAACCTTTATAAAAGATAAATTATAGTCACCACAAAATGATTTTTGCTGCAATTACCTCAACTGAGTTTGAATTTCACAAGAAAATTTTCCCCAGGAATTTGTCATTGATGGTTACCAAGCCAAATTTAACAATTGCCACTAGAGAGGATTCTGAAATGCTACAATTTATTGCAATTTGCTCATTCATTCAACGGAAAACATTTGCTGAGGCATTTTTAATGTCAAATTTTCTTAAAACTAATGTCAGATAGCCCAAGATACCTTGCCCCCAGGAAACCTCAGTGGAGCTGTACTTTTTGCAAAGCTCCCACAGGTTTTGAAGGAAGATAACTTTCAAAAATCTTCTGAACATGGATTTATTGTTCTTCTGCTGGTGCTTTTATTAGAAATAAGTGAAATAAGTGTGGGTGGAAGGTGGAAAGGAGAAAGGGAAGGAGCTGAAAAGCCACATGAGGTAATACTTTTTGATCCTTTCCTGGCTGGAGGAACGACAGGTGAGGCTGGGGAAATCTGACTTTGCCATTACTTCCAACCTCTACCAGACTGTTCCAGACATGGTTCTCCTGATCTTACACATTACTTAAGAAAACTCATCTAAAATCCTCCTTCTGGTTGCTCTCCTATGGACCTCAGAAAGGTTAAATAATTAGGTTTTTATGTTTCAAGTTGACTCACCAATTTATGGGGATCTTGCACAAATGACCCTCTCTGCTCCAGGACACCGCCAGATTTTGAAGAGCAACGACACGACAACAAAGTGAACTACAGCTCCAACTGGAGTTAGAGGAATTACCCCTGGAGACAGTCCTCAGAGCAATGAATGTTATCTTAAAAACTATTTTCCATAACGCCCTTATCCTCCTGGCTACACCCAGGCTAGAAAACATCAGAGACCTGCAAGAGATGCTAGAGGGGAGGGATCCAAAGAAAAATTTTTGAGGGACACAGCTACAAAGAATATGAACAGAGCTTCCTCCCACATTTTAGGCAACTAAGAAATGATGCTGTTTATTATAAAACTACACCAGCTCCTCACCAATGAGTAAATTTTGCTTATAGAGCTCTGAGTTGCCTAAACTAGAAGATATTTTCTCTTCTGTGATATTGAAAAGTGTCTTTTTCCCTTTTCCAGAAGGCACACTAGATAAACTTTAAACTCCCAGCCAGTTTCAAAGGAAAAATATTTTTCCTACACAAAGCCTCTATTCAGAGCCCCTGTTTTTACTACAGTAAGAAAAATAGCTGTGCCCTGGGTAATTTGTTCATGTATGCCAATAAAAGCACATTGGACTAGAGCCAGCACTTCTAGCGAGCTCCCAAAGACTTCTGAAGTCCTATGAAAAGCAGAACTTTTCTTTCTCTGCTTATCCTTTTTCTGTTTGCCATTCCCAGAATTGGTACTTGTTTTTCCATTACATTTGCCTTTATGTTACTGTGAGAGTGACTGAAAGAACAAAAAATAAGACTAAAGAATAAACCCAAAGCATTTTAAGAGGCCCTTGTATGAAAAAGAGCTTTCAGATATCTCTGTACAACGTTTCAAATGTTTAAGCATATACTTTTTTAAACTCCATGCTATTTAAAAATTATAAAAGAAAAAAAAGTATATTCACATTTCAGGCATGAAACATAAAGAATTAAGGAGTACACTGACATAAATACTTAGATTTCGATGCTTTCATGAGGGAATCTGATCAAAAACTTGCTGCTGAACTAAGGCATATCTGTGACAGACCCAGGGCAAAAAAGAGCTTGGAACAAATTATTGAGAAGTTATTCCGAGCAAATTAATTGCCTGTTCATATGTGCTTCCCCAAAACTCAGTGTTTTTTGAAATAGTTTCCAAAACAATCACAGAAATAGTCCTGAAAAGGAAGGAAGTCATCTCACAACCTTAAGGCAGGAGAACTGTGCCAAGGTAATTCCCAAAAAGCAATACTTCCCAACCTCTTCCTTGGGCCTCTAGTAAGGGAGGCTATCAACCAAGCCTGGGGAAACCCAGGGTCTCATCAGCCTTACTCTGAAAAAGTTCTTCTCAATAAATAATCTAAATCCGTGTTGCAGTTTAAACCCACCTGACACTGCTTCTATCCACAAAACACCCCCAAAATACACTAAATTCTTAATTTTAGAAAAAGAAAAAAGCTAACAACATGCATCAAATCAGTGTTAAAGCGGGCTGATAAAAATATTCTATTCCTCTGTCTCGTTTGATCAAGAATATTTGGCTTGCTGCTTCCTCCTCTCTGTTCTAGCACTTACCCCTCATGTCAGCACTGCAATAGGCCCACAAGGATGTCGTCTCCTGAGTATCATCTCATATGTTTTTCCAGCTAGGCAATCCAAAGTAAGCAGATGTCAACTTCTATTTTCCCTCGGGAGCCCACGAGGCAAGTTTCAGAGGGAACAATATTGCAGTTACTTCATCTATATATTATCTTTCATTATCTCAGTGTTTTTCTAAACCATATCCCTTTGCTTCTTGAACTTTGCATAACCTCTACTCCTTCCTCATATTGTTTAATGCAGCCTTATGCTTTTCTCCTCCTTTTCCTTTTTTTTTCATGCACATCTACAGCAGACTTTCTGGGGAAAAATGAAAAGTTATTCAAGGAAGAATAGTTCAAGTGTAGACTCAAAAATAGTTCCTGACATTGTCCAAAGTCTTTAAGATGGCGACTCAGCTTGCCATCCACCCTATGATTGTCCTTCATCTCCTGATTGGGTTGGATGATCACTGAGAAAATTAACACTGACAATTATAAATATTGCCTTTCCCAACAGAGACACCAAAAGAATTAGACATAGGATTCTATTTACTTTTGGTGGTAATTTACTTTTCACAGCTATTGCATTAAGCTTTCTAAAAACTCATTCACAGACAGGTTTAGGTGAAATGGCAGAAGCAATTACTGCTCTAATTGGCTGTGACCTCTTTCTGCCTTTCCACGGATGAAAAAACATTGGCGTAGAAATCTCAACTTCTTTGTAGGTGCCAGTGTGAAATCCAGGGAAGAGAGCAAGCTGCAACTTGCAGCAGTTGAGGTTATGGCCCAAATAACATCCAGCACAAAGATAAGTTATTTTAATAGGATAGCAGGAAGGTTGTCAGATGTCCCACCTTTCCTCATCCACAAAGAGCTTAAACTGTCCCCAGAATACCCACGTGTGTGGGCCTGGCTCTGGGTCACACTGAGCCACCTCCTCTGATGCCCAGAGAAGCTACCTGGAACAGAGGCTAGAAAAAGTTAAAAGAATAAAGGAAGTATTTATTAAATAAATATTTATTAAATAAATAAATATTTATTAAAAGGCCTTCAAAGGATACACCTTGGGCAGTACAAGAGCCTGGCCATGGCTACACCCAAGAATGGACCTGGGTCATGAGTTTTCACACTTTTATAGTTTTGGTCCATTTCCATATTGGGGTTAATTGTCCAATTACAGCTTCAGGTTATGAGGTCCCATCCTCCCAGATTGCTCTCCTCAATTTGCTGTTGTTTGCACTTTTTGGGCCTGAAGCTGCAATGGAGTCCTTGGTTCTGGGGCTGGAAAAGGATTGTTTTGTCTGACTAAACTGTGAGGAGAACTTGCTAACACTTTATATGAAGTTCAGAGTCATACACTGAGGCAGTACAGAATCTGGAAAATATGAAAGCTAAAACTGAAGGCATCACATCCAGGAATGACCCCATGGGCCAACCATGTCACCCACTCCATGAGTGACACTCCATGCCATGGCTGTTTCCTCCTCAGCCACACCAGGAGGGCTGGTGGGAGCCAAGCCACAGACTGGGATGTGGCACTGCATGGTGGGGACAGATCAGTCACCAAATCATTCCCTCCCCGTGCACAAAGTCAATACTTCTCCCCAAAGGCATCTGCACAGTTAATATCTAGTCAGGCTGGCCAAGCCACCTTCATGCCTTTGTTGAAGGGAAAACAGCACAGCTGCTGTCCACAGCACTGAAGGTGACATTTAGGCAAACTACACATCCAAAAAAAAAATTGCTTCCTTTGCCATTATTCAGCTTTGTGACTCAGTCCTTTAGAGCACAGGAATATTTCAGCCAGTGCCAGGCTCTCAGGTGATGTTAATGGGAGATGTTCCCACCTGTTTTCTCTGAACAAAATATGAAATAAGACCACAGCTCTAATCACGTTGGTGGGTCAAGATTTACAGAAATTAGAAAGTGAGGAAGCTGCTGGATTCAGCCCTTCTCTTGCTACAAGACCATCCTGCTAAACAGAAGCTTTCCAGTTTTACTGCTGCAGCACTGCCTCTTGAAAATCTTAACAACCAACCAACCAAAAAAAAAAAAAAAAAAAAAAAAAAAAAGTGAGGCAGAGGATTTCTTCAGCCAGTAGAAATGCAGCACTGAGTGCACAACAGCACTGCACATCCTCTCCTGTCACGCTTGCACAGCAATCCTGTCACCCAGGAGTTTCCTCACACCCCAGCTAAACCAAGGACAGCTTTCAGCTGACAGTTTTGAGACCTGCCAAAACCCGTGCTTATTTGGAATATACTGAGAGCTTAATTGTCTTGGGATGGAGAGAAAACTCACCCAGCTTTAGGCTCCAAAAAGGGCACTTGTGGCCAGCAGTCTCAAACACCCTTATTGTTTCTGAAAGGTCAAGCCCTGCTGCCCCAGTCTTCCCCATTGACTCTTTCCCCAGTGAAGGGCATGCACAGCTATTTTTCTAAAAGTTCCCAGATTATTTGAATGATTCTGCTTAGAACATATTAGACAAACCATAGATTTTTGTGAGGGAGGGGATCCCTTACTCTACAAGCAGGGAAATCCCAACAGATGTCCTGACATTTTTTCCATTTTTTTCCTGCTGCCCAGATCGATTGCAGAGCACCGGGGGCTCCTGTGCAGCTCACCCCTGCCAAATTTTAGCATTACTTAGCAGATGGCTGCTTCTCCCTGTGCTCAGGGCTTTCCCCTCCTGGCACTGGATGGTTTCACACCAGAAGCACAAGTGCTGCTCCACCAGGCTGCACCACCAGCTCCCTTCACTCCTGCACCAGCAACAGCGTGGCCTCTCTCTCTTGCTCAGGCTTGGTGCAGTCTGGAGGCTCAAGAGATGCTAAACATCCCCTTTCCTTCCAGTTGTGAGCAGAAGAGGCATTGCAGCCCTAGGACAGTGACAAGAAGGACAAAGTGCTCGGGTAGCATGAAATCAGTGATGCTGGTTCCTTCAAAATTTGGGGCATGCATTGTACAGCACCCTGGTTCCCAGTAATGATGTCTCAACACGAACTTGCTGTCAATGGTTAACAAACAAGACTTTAACCACTGCAAGTTGTCCTGGGTGCATAAATTAGTAAAACTTCTCTAATGATGGGGATGATACCCTCTTGGATTGCTCCTGAAATGGAAATATGTAAACTGTGTTGTCACTTAATTTGCATTTCCCTAAGAGTAGGTTGCTCTTATCTAGTGTTCCTGTCCTCGTGTTTTAGTGGACTCCAGGGGATATTATCCCAGAGGATAATACACAGTATGCAGAAGCTGTATAAAAAACAATGCCAACTGACCACAAATGCTTTCCCAGAGATTTCCAAACCTGAGTGGAGGCAAGGAGTGGAAGAACTCTCTCACTCCTGACTCACGCTCATGGCCTGACCACGAGAGGGTTGTTACTCAGAAATGGCATTTGGACATCCCCTCCTCCCCAGGAGTGAACTACAGCAGAGGAGGGAGGAAACATCCACAGCTCCAGATTTATGGAAGAAATAAAAAGATTGCACAAAACTTGAGGAGTCTGGGATACTCATTTCAAGGCACAAGAGTAAAAAGGAAATTGTGAGCAGCATAATGATTTTCTTTGTGTATTTTTGAATTATCCAGAGGGAAATATATCTCCACAATATATTTTGCCCACTGTCCACATCCCACAGAGTTCAAGTCAGCTGTGCTGTTCTCTCACAAATAAGGGTAGGAAGAAAACCTTGCTTCCACTTTATTCTTCATTCATGCTTTTTTTTAAAATCCCTGGCAAATTTTAATCCCCATCTTGTTGCACACAGTAAACAGACACTGGAAAAGTGATTGCTAACATGAGAAGTACTTGGATCAACAGGCTGCATTTAAAATCAAATTAAAAAAGAAGTCCATAGGATTTGCAGGAGAAGAGAACCCTGTCAGAACTATTTGGAAGAAGGGTGGAAGGGATAAGGTCACAGCAGTGTATTGAGTACGGAACTGCCTGGGCACTGAAAAAGTTACTCAGCACAGATAATTTGTCAACCATGGATAACAAGTCAACCATGAGATAAGCTAACAGACAGCATGGATTGGAATGAAAGAAACCTCCAAAAGAGCATCAGGAGATGCAGACCAGTCTCTCCCAAATGAAAGCTACACTTTTCCATTTCTTTTTCCTTTGTTTCAGAGATTTTCAGGGGGAGGGGTTGAAGGAACCACAGGGCAGCCAATTGCTCAGCTTTCATTAGTCTCTGTTAAATACTGATTCTGAAAAATCCTACATCAAAAATCAAGGTTCTCCCTTGCACCTCGATGATTCTCAGAAGGAATGGGTGTGCAGTAGTGCACTCAGCTGGATATTTTGGTCATCTTTAACACTCACTTCCAAATGCCTCATTCAATAATTTATTTCACCACAATATGCTTGCAGGACTAAATCCACACTTTAATTTGAGCATTGCTGTTCACAGATCAGTCTCCTCAGAATATAAATTAGCCTTTCCTGGCTAAAAATCCTAAACCATGAGAGATGACTGGCACTTCTTGAATTGCCTAAACTAAAAAAAAGAAACAAACAAACCAAAATTAGAAATGGTATTTAGTCTTTTCATAAATTTACAATCATCTTCTTCATTGGCTAATATTGAAAAATTGCATCCTTCCCTGTTTCCTTCAACTCCCTTTCATTTGGATATGAAGTAAAAAAAAAAAAAAAAATCTCAATTGCCAGTATCAGGTTAGTCAAGAGCAAAAGTCAGATGCCCAAAGCTCATAGTTTGATAAACTTGGAAAATAAACACGGAATCAATGAGCTTGAAAGCCTGCTCCTGTCTGGAATTGTTGGGCCAAGTTGGAATTAACACATGGCTGCTCTACAGTTGCATCAGCTTTTGGGGTTTTGACTATACAGCATTTATTCTCTCATGCACATTAAAAAAAAAAAAAAAAGTGTGCATAGCTTTTAATTTTGGTTTGTTGTTTTTTTTTTTACCATGCTACATGACCATAGTTTCTGGGAAAGAAATTAAAAGTTAACTGTTATAAAATTACAGCTAAAACCAGCCTGGGTTGAGTGAGGGTTCCACAGAGGTAAAGCTTAATTATTTACAGTTTAGGTCCTAAGAGACCAGGTCCCAAGGTCATTTATTACCAAGAACAAACATAAATCACAGGTTTCTATTTTTGTAGCTGATCACCAGCACCCAACAAGAGCTATAAGGTAAGGAGAGATATCCACCCTTAAATAACACCATGGGACAGATTTTACGAGTGAAGAACACAACAGAAGTAAATATATCTGCTCAAGGAGTAGGGAAGAACAGGAAGAGCACACACCCCATGAGCCAAGCAAATAAAAGGGTTTCATCAGGAACAATACACTGGGAGCAGGCACAGCAATATGGGCTGGCAGCAGCTTTTAGCCCAGCAAAACAATGCCCAGAACTGGGAGGGATCTTGGCCACAGGTGGCCAGTGCACAAAGATCTCTGTGCCACAGGAACCAAAAAAATGATGGTTATACTCTATAGCTTGGACTAATGTATCCCAGGCACCTCCACACTTGCATCTTTATTGCAGCAACCATCATGGCCCTAAAGGGAACTCTGACTGCACATAGGAGGTGTGGCACGGGGCCAGCATTCTCACAAACTCCCAAGGCTGATGGTGGCTGGAATAACTTGCAAAGAGGATCCTCATTAAAAAAAAAATCAACTCAGGTGGTTTGGGAGGCTGTAACTTTGCAATAGAAATCATACAATACAAATTGTATTAATCACACAAGCCAAAAGAGCAAAATTTTCAGTGCCTGCCTTCTGAAAATAAAGGCAGCTTCAGGTAACTAAGATTGAGGATGACAAGACAGAAAACATGCACTAATTCCTGTGCTGATCTGACTTTCAAGGAGGTATTGGTACCATTTAAGACCATTCATTGTTCCAAAAAATATGATTCTTCCTTTAGTTCAAGGAAAAAATGCTACACTATACACAAGGTTAAAGTACTTTGGAGCACAAATCATCAAATGTAGAATCACCAACTTTGGGAGGGCACATATCATTATGGCTGAGCAATGGTGTTTCTACTTGTGTGAATGCTTGCAGCAGCAAAACAAATGCTTAGTTACATTAGGAATGAAAGTTCAGTGATTCAGTAACGTAACAAGTCATCCGCAAAATTAATATCTACAAATGCATCAGTAATAAAACCTATTGTTGTAGAAAGTTTTATTTTGGTGAACAACTGGGATCGCCCTGCTGTTACTGAGCTGTTTTCAAATGGGTATAAATGAATAAAAGCGTGTTAATAACCGATCAGAGGTGGAAAAACCTACAAGTTAATCCTTCTTTCATAAGCTGATTCCCTGCCAGTTGTGTAGTTTAGTAGCAAACATTCCATGTCTAGCTCTCTTTTAAGGACAGTTAAGACTAAGAATTTCAAACAATATTCAGAAAAAAATAAATGCCAGACCTTTATTTCTGTGACCTATCAATTAGATAGTGGATTATCAAGACCAGCCAATATTTGAATACCAGCCTATGCAAATATATTGAGTTGCAAAAGAGGGATACACGCTTGACCCTTCTCTTACTTTTCAGCCCATGAATCACCTTTTGTTTCCAATTCTGAGCTATGCTCACCAGTTCTTTTACTGCACCATCTGCTCCTTATCTGTACTATGTTTAAATAGCAGTACAAATTGCAGAATAATTTAGGTCGGGAGCAAACTCTGGAGGTCATCTGATCAAAACAAAACTAGCTTGGAAGTTAAAGAGAGATAGAACCTATCCTCATGTACAATAATCACAACGACTTCTCAAGCCACCAGAAATACAGCACAAACAAATACAGCACAAACAATCCTGACCACAAGTAAAATTAATTCTCCCATTTTTGGTCCATGCTTGTGTCCTGTTACATCTGAATGGGATCAAGAACACAAGTTAAGGTCTTGGCAGGAGCACAGCTGCCAACCTGGGACTCAGATGCAGCTCAGCAGCATTTTAAGGTGTTGAGACAACCAGGTTAAGGAGGAGGCAGCATGTCAAGGACAGAAAGCTGCCAGAACCCATAGGAACAAGAGTTGGGGTTGGTGGAAAGCAGCAGAACATTTCTCTGGAGGAAAGAAGAACAGCTCATGTGGCTAACCCATGGAGAGGTTCCTGAAACCATTTAGTATGGCTTGTGTGGTCCCTGGTTTTGTGGTTTAGTTCCAGATGACAACCAGGTACCACAGAGCTGCTCACTGCCTCCCTCCCTGCCCCTGGTGGGATGGGGAGGACAACCAGAAAAAAGCTAAAACACATGGAGCGAGACAAGAGCAGTTTAATAACTGAAACAAAGTATAACAGTAATAATAATAAAATAATAGTAAAATTAATAATAATAATAATAATAATAGATTTTTTGTAATGAAAGGTTAAGAGGCAAAGAAATAAAACCCAAGAGAGACAAGTGTTGCACAGTGCAATTGCTCACCCACTGCTGACAGATGCTCAGCCTGTCCCCATCAGCCATGGGCACCTCCCAGCCAGCTCCCCCCAGTTTATATACTGGGCATGACGTGCTATGGTATGGAATATCCCTTTGGCCAGCTCGGGTCAGCTGCCCTGGCCAAGGTCCCTCCCAGCTCCTGGTGCCTCTCCTCACAGGCAGAGCATGAGACACTGCAAAGTCCTTGACTCAGGGCTAGCACTGCTTAGCAACAGCCAAAACATCAGGGTGTTATCAACATTATTCCCAGCCCAGCTCCAAAACACAGCTCTGTGCTGGCTACTAGGAGGAAAATGAGCTCCATCCCAGCCGAAACCGGGACACCTGGTGACCCAGAGATCTCACTGCAGGAGGACACATCCGTATTTGAGCAGCCTTGCTGCAGCTGTTTATACATTCCCCTTCACCGAGGCCTCACTATGGGGCCACGGGGAGCAGAGTGATTGAGTTACAACCAGCAGAGAATTAACATTTCCCATCCAGCACGGACAATCTGGCAAGCTGTGAATTGATAGAATTGCCTGGCATTAGCATAATTCATATATACATAAATTCAGATTTAAATAAGAGCTGCAGCACCTCGGCGCGCCCCAACGAGCCAGATTTGGTCTCTTTGGATTTGACATGCACATCCAGGCTACAACAAGGAGCTGAGCCAAGTGCAGCAACAGGCTGAACATTATTTAATGGTTTGACCATCCCACAGTGGGGTTTGTCATGGCTCCCACATGCAGAAATGAGCCCTCTTAAGTTAACAAGCTTGAAATTGGTCGTTTTGGGTAGTGCTAAAGCGATCTGGGCTACAAGGTGTGTCCAAAGGAGAGGAACAAATTTTGCTGTTCACACTTTGACCATGCTGGAAAACTGAATGACTGCTTCTCTACCAGCAACAGCAACAACAAGAATGTTCTGAACCAATTCCAGGTACTTTAACAAATCGCAGTTCTATGACCCACTGCTCGAAATCCCTTGAGGTTGTAGCGGTTCCTGGCAAAGTGAAAACATTTTTCCTTCCACGCTTCCTCTCTGCAGTACAGCTGAGTGACCTTGATGGTGGGAGGAGGTCAGAGCAGACAAGAAAAGAGTCTTTAAAAACGCTATTTAAGTACTAAACCCACATTTTGAAGACAAAGCCAACTTAATTAAAAACATTTAAGGCTTACAACTTAGAAGTTGCAATAGTTCCAAGAACAACTATTAGAGACCCCCTGGCCCCCCAACAATCCCTTCCTGCAAGTCAAGGAAGCAACAGCATGAACAACCTCAAAAACATCAAACTACTGAAACAAAAAAACAAACAAACCCACCAACCCACAAAAGGAAAGGGGGAAGGAATGGGATGAGGAGATTGCTTCTGAATTCACAGACCCCTCACACTGTCCTGTGTATTGCACACTGACATAAACCACTTCAAGCTTTTGCAGATCACTCTTAGGATTTGCTTTATTTGTATTTTTGTTCTTTCCCAGTCTCTTTTTGCCTCCTGTCCTCCAAGAAGCAAAAATTGTCAATAGTATGGAAGTGAGTTCAGACAGTTTCTCCATACCCTGGAGAGGTGACTTACAAACTTCTGCACAACCAGATCTCATCACTCTTTTCTTTTTTAACAGACAAGCATCCTTACCTTTATATTGACTGCTCTACCATTAAGAGAAACCATCTCAAATTAATTTTAAGCAAAATTTTACTGTATGCCACATGTGCCACCTAGACTTGGGGTGTCTCAAAATGAGAAGCCACAGAATATACATTAAATAAAGGAACAGTTGCCCCAGACACTGCAATCCCAGTACTCAAGAGCGGCTGCAGCAGCCTCCCAGGAAAACCTCTGCATCAACCTGAACTTCCTCATTACTCCTGAACCTGTTTCTCCCTCTCTCTGCCCCCACAGCGATCCCTCCTGTTAAAACATATATTTAGAACCTGGTAGCAGTTATTTTTCCAGCAATCAACCTCAAATCCCTCTTACAGCATCCAGAGAAAATATTACTCTAATGTAATTAATTCCCTCTTATTTCCCCTTCCCGTCATAACTCACTGCCTGTTTACAGCTAAGTTGCATCTTCCCCTGTGCTTGCCAGCAGCACCATAACAGCCTTCTTGTACCTCTGGCCACTGGCTAAATGATAAAAAAACAAAGCCAAGAAAGTTAGCATGCAAAAAAAAAAAATAGCAAAGCTAGAATAAACGAAGTGTCTGAAAATCCTCTGCTGGTCTTGCTCGCTTCACTTCTAAGCAGGCTGATGGGTATTTTACCACAGGTATTTATCAACAGCTCTAGGGTGGCATAAAGGTGACTTGAACAGAAAGTTCCTTTGAAGCTGTCTGATAAACATTGAAATAATGGAGGAAATAAAGGAAGTAACTTCTAAAAGCAGGCTTGAAGCACTTTTCCCGGATGCTGATTCCCTCAAATAGGTTTCTGCTTTTCTCCTGGAAGAGTACCAATCTCCAAAATAAATAAAGTAAATGCTTTGAGAGTAAAGTCAGTAGTTCTGGTCTGATAAATGGCAACATAAAAGTGGCACCTTTGCACTCAGCAGATCTGCCTCTGGTGTGCAGTCAGGAGTGATTGCTGCTGACTAGTGAGACCAACAAGGCTCTACTGCTTCCACGCTTGTTTGAGGCAGGATATCAGCACAAACTGTGCAGCAAACTGAATGCAAGTGTCTTCCATAAAAAGCTAAGTTCTTAATTAATTTTCAATTAGTATCTGGACATTCTTGCTGCACCACTCAGCAGCAGGTGATGGGATGCAGAGACAATATCAGAGCACGCTTCGCTCTGCACGAACTTTATGATGCAAAAACACTCAGGAAGGGAGATGGGTCTGCCAGACTGGGAAATGCTCCACTCAGAGCCAAACAGAAATTCCTGCCTGATAATGCTGCTTTTAAACAAGCACTTTCCAGATTCAAGAGCTGCAGTTTCTCTTTGTAGAATGCTGTGATGAAATCAAATGAAAAACATCAGCGAGTTGGTGTAAAAGATTTATCAAGCAATTTTCACTGCCAGCATTCAATGTCACATGTGTAAGCTGCAGGTATAATATGTAAAATAAATAAAATTTGTAAATTTGATGAACACCAGCTCATCATTCCAAGGAAGAACACAGGCCATAAAAATCTATTTCAATTTATCATACTACCACAATATGACTAGATTTTAATTTACAGGAGTGGTTGGTAAGTGATAGAAAAGAAGCAAATTCTCAGCATTCATACTTGCAAACATTTTAGAAACTATTTTCCTAAGAAAGAAATGCTTCAAAGTGAGAGCCTAAAATATTTTAGGGTATATTTTCACAATAGTTAAAATAAAATAAACTGTCTGCTCTTCAGAAGTTCAAAGTCATAGAGATAAGGATGCTTCTGAAAGAAGAAACAGATTGGAAAACGCCTGCTCTCAGAGCTGCCCAGGACTCATAGAGAAATACATCACCACAATTTTTTTCCCATTATCTGACTTGAAGCTCCTGAAAACTAACTACATCTCTTAAATCAAATACAGCATACATCGTATTTCCATCTGGAAGTGCTTGAATCTTTCTTAGCATCTCAGTCAGCATGATGTAAGATGCTATTGCATGTCACACTGGCCTTTTTTTCCACAAAGTTCTCACAAAGGTCATTATAGCAAGCCCGAAATTTCTATAAAGAAGCTGAGGAGTGTTTCTCTCTTCTAGCTAAGAAGTTCTGCCTCAATGAAGTGGTAAAGGCTTTAATGAGCTGCTTGTCTTAATGAACAGATACAGAGACTGAATTAGTAGGCAATGTCTCTTCCAAAAAAGCATTGCTAAAGCCACCCCATTTGTGCCAGTAACTCTGTATGTGCTGCTATGTCAGAGACATTTCATTTCATGACAAGAAAGAACAAGTCAAGAACTTGGGTCAGGGAATAGAAACAAATCCACTAAAAGTTCCATGTTGTTACTGATAATCAGAGCTTTTCGTTCCTTGCATATTTCAGATTTCAGAGGATGGTAGACATCAACAAAATATTTTCCTTACATTCAAACGCTCTGAAAACGGTGCAAAGAAGATCAGAGGAACTTTCTTTTTTGTTGCATCTTGAGGTCAGACACTTTAAATAGAGGTTTTGGCACGCAATAAAATAAACCAGATCAACTTCTCTCAAATTCCTGGTGGTTTATAGCGCAAGCTGCCAAGCCTTTTAGTTGTGCCAAGCTTTTGCAAGAATTAAATACTGCTCGAGTTAACCCAGCATTAAAGGCTGAGTGGTTATCAGGTGAACATCAGCAGAGCTGTCAGCTCAGGAGCTCCACAGCCTGAGGCTCACGGGAGCTGTCTCTGGGCCAGGACTGAACCCTGCCAGTGCTCACCTGCAAGCCAAGGGAGTTCTGGGGAGCACAGGGAGAGCCTCTCCCAACTGGTTCAGCTCCCTGCACTTATTTATCACTACTGCTATGTTCTTCTTTACCCCAAAAACACCCTGAGGTGTTTGAGCTGCTCAGAGATGTGCAGTGTGAGGCTGTGCCCCAGGGAAGCACTAAGGGGCAGGGGTATTGATGCCTTAAGTTTTAACTTTTATATTTTCAGATTCTGTGGTGCCCAGGGGTGCAGCTCTGAGCTCACAGTCAGTGTCACTCAGCTCTCTGCACACAGCAGGGACACAAAACAAATCCTTGTCCTGCTGCACACCAAGGACAACTTTCAGCCCAACAGCACAAACAAGGGTGGCTGGAGGGAGGAACAAGAAGAATGGGACCTCACACCCTGGAGCTGGAATTGGACAATTAAACCCCAAGATGCAAATGCACCAAAACTTATAAAAATGTGAGACCTTATGACTGTTTGTCCATTTTCTGACCATTCTTAATCCACCCTGGGTGTAGCCCTGGTCAGGCTCCTGTCTTGCCCAAGGTGGATCCTGGAGGCCTTTCAATAAATCCCTACTTTATTCTCCAGCTCTGTCCAGTCTCTGTTCCAGGTCAGCCCTCCCAAGTATGACTGCAGCCTTGCAAAGCATCTTGCTCCCATCACAGGCCTGGGATGCACAGGAGAAATTCTGGGTTTTTGTTGAACATTTGCACACCAGAAAGAGATATAGCAACTTATTCCCATGCATTTCATGTGCTGATGCTTGGTTTAAAAATAAATGCGCGTTTTGGTGAGAAACTGCCGTGCAAGTAAAATGTATCATTATTCTACGATTTCAAAGGTGAGAAAACCATTTCTAGCTATCCCTCTCAAGGCAGGGTCGGGGTTATTCCTGCTCCTCTGAGGCCTCACACCAACTTCAGCTTTGTTATCCTGGGCTGCCACATCCTACCCTTCTGAAACATTTCACATCTGGCTGCTTTTACACCTCCTCAGTCAGGAAGTGCAGCACATCTTTCAGCACAGGGGACAGACTATTCCTCTCCACGCTTTACCTCCTCTCACACAAGACTTTGCAAGCACGTGCTCTCAGCCAGCCAGCAGGCAAGCACCAGGCTGGTCTCAGGAAATGTCCCTTTATTGAGCAATATGAATGGCCTGAGTCCAAGGGAACTTCTGACACCTTGTACATCCTGGATCTTGATGTATTCCAACGACACAAACTCTTTCCAGAATGTACGGAGCACTTTGATCTCGTGAGTGGCAGAGGCAAGGTTATGGCTGGTTCACCTCTCTGTAACCATCCTATTTTTGGTTCAGTCATTTTCATAATGAAAAAGTTACAATTTTTGGTTGTTTAGGTTTTGTTTTGATTTTTTAAAGTTCTTTTGCTGAACTGAACTTTGAGGAGTCTCACACAGTATATTATTCATTGTGTTTGCTCAAATGTCCCTTTGTATCTCTGACAATCCAAGAGAAGCACACTGTGCTCTCTTGTTTCACGAGGAACCACCAAGATGTATTTTGTGCCAGTTCTTATGGCCCAGGGGGGAGACAGGGGCAAACTTGCAAAGTTTATCAGATGTTCCCTCAAATTTATGAACTGTTTCTTTGTTTGGGCTTGAGGAGCAAAACCTGATAAGTGCTGGCATTTCTTTCACCTGCCCAACCAGCCTGCTGTACAATTAGCTCTTGTGTTTGTGCATGGCTTAAATTTGGATCACACACACACATGATATAACAGAGAAAGACCAATTTCCTCTCACATGAGCCTGTCCATCCACACAGCAGCACAGGGAGGTTTGTTTGGTCCAGCCCTAAAAGCAGCAATGCCTGAGCATCGCTGTATTGCTGCTTGTGCTGGCAAGAGCTCTCACCCTGTGGCTACACACATTGTTCTGGCAAACACAATGGAGAATCCCCTTGGAAAGGGATCTGCCTTCAGCTCTGCAAACAAACACCACACACTGCAGGAGCAGATGGGTTCTTGCTGGACAGGTGCTTACCAGAGGGCATCGGTGTCCAACCTTGTGTTGTTACAAAGAGCTTGCATGGAAAACACAGATCAAGAAATCAAATTGTTGGATAAACCCAGCACAGAGCTGATCCAGCTGGTTATGAACATTAAGGACATCAGCACTTGTTTCCATACTCTCTTCTGCACCACTCCCCTAAGCAGCTCCCTCTGTCGTCACCTTTTTCTCCACTTGCCACGGGCACTCAGGTGATAAAGCAAGGCATTCCACACGCAGTAATTATCCCTTCCATGCCACCTCTCTGGACTTTAGGAGTTGTTCTGTCACCTGCATTGCCAATCCTCAGCTGCCTGTTGCTTTCTGAGAACTCCACAAAGCTCTGCAGGGCTCTGTGTTTGTGAAAACACTTCAGAAGCTTTGCCCTTTGCTACTCTGCACGGTCCTTTAGTAAATCTGGGTGCCGCTTTGGAGAAGTTGATTGCTGGATATACACAGGCCCCGTCATCCCATACCACTGCCAACAGCTTCTCAAGGAGCTCTGGCTCTGGATAAGCAGCTTCTCCATCTATCACACCCACTACATATCCTCATTTTGTATTTCTGTCTAAAAAAGTTTGAAAAACTGTGTGTTCTAGTTCATAAGCAGCCTGATAGCTTTGGATTTTCCAAGCATTTTTCACTACAAACAGAATTAAACCACATTTAATCTCAGCTGTAAACAGAGATTTTAGTAGACACTAACAACTCAGGTAGCAAAATAAATAGCAATATTTTTTTCTAGGCTAACCCTGATGTTTGGACAGTTGTCTAGGATTTATGTAACATGATGGGGCTACTAAAGTATTCACAGCTGGGCATTTAAACTGTCACCAACTTGCAGTGCTTTTCCCTCCCTCCTGATCCAGATAAAAACAGGAGCAGAATAGTGCCTCGAAGTTCTCAGAGTTATCTCCTTGGCTGATCACAGAAGTGAACGACCAGGCTGATTTTCTATTTCCAGCTGAAAATGTGTAAGTGATTAACAGCCCCCTGCACTTTGATACGGTGCTGAAGCAAAGACGGAACTTCTGTTTCTTTTTACAAGCAAAGAAAAAAAAAACCCAACAAAAAAAACAAGGAAAAAAGGATGGGAGGGGAAAGGGTGTTTTCAGTTGAGTTTCTGCATGCTTCTTTCATCACAACTTTAATTTGCATACCTGACTTTTCCTGAGAAGAGAAGGGATGACTGGAAAACCATCACACTGTTATATACCCCCCAAAAATAAATATTCATGGATTGTCTACCCAATTCTACTCTCACAGAGGCTGCTCCAAGTCAGACTTCCTCAGTGCTCTTCTCTGTGGCTGTTTTCCTGCACTCAAGTGGTTTCCACTCACATCTCTCTCCTTAAATGATGAGGAAAACTCAGAAACTGAAGGACAGCAGAGGAGGGTTTATTTATGAGCACTGAAAGAAAGAGTCCAGCCTGGCCCCAGCTGGAAGTGCTGGCTCCTGGGGAAGGGGCAGAGACTCATTTCATGGCTTTGCATCCCTTGGGATTGCAAAAGAAAAATAAAACTCAAAGAGATGAAATTTTTAAATCTAGCCTTTTCTGTTTTGCTCTCTTTAAATACATCTTGAAAGGAACTGAGGCTTGGAGGAGTTTGATGCAAGTGCCAAACATCAGTGTAAAACCCAGCACAACAAAGTAACAAAAAGGAAAAAAAAAAAAAACTTTCAGAAAGAGAAGGGGAAAAAAAAGAAAAGAAAGAGAAAAGAATCCAGTTCCCCCACATGTTGAGGTCCTCAATTATTATTCAGCTGCTTGAAAGCGTCCACTTAGCTCGTGTTCAGAACTTGTCTTTGGAAGCTCAGCAAGAGCTTTAGCCCAATAAATAAACACACAAACCAAAATGAATGAAAGCTCTCTTTCTAAAGCAAAATAATTGCAAACACTGCTGTAAAAAGTCTGACGAACTCTAAGCAGAATTACTCCTTTGCACTAAAGAAATACATACAATATTTTTTTTTAAATACAGAGGGGTTGACAGTGTCCTTTTCAGGACAGGAGGAGAGGGAGGCTGGGTGCTGTGGAGAAGGCAATTGAGGGATAGAATAAATCCAAAAGTAGGGCAGCCATCGGTGCTGCATCTGAAGCAGCCACCACTGCAGCTCAAATCATCCTGAAAGGCACTCACACCCAGGGAAGCTGCACCAGGGAGTCCTTTAAAGTTGCTCAGTGTGCACAGCACAAATTCAGGGCCTTTGAAAAAGACATAGAAAAGTTCTAAAAATCCTCTCAAGCACATCAAGTAAGGTTGTTGGGAATTTCACGATTTTGCTGATGAGAAAATATTAACATTCTATTAGTAAAATGATATAAAATAAAGTATTAAAGAATCGATATTAAACATATTGAACAGTGTAAAATAAAACAAAAGTAACAATATCAGGGTAAGGTGACTAAGAACAATTTTCTCTCCAAAAATTATGAGGACATTCCAGCTAACTTACAAGTTTAAGAAAATCTTCAGGTTAAATCTTACTATAACTTATTGTAACCTTAAATGGAAAGCAAAATTTGTATTTTTTAAGACATCTCCTACTGCTATCAACTTCACCTCTTCTATAAACCCCACAAACTTCAGCATCATTTTTAATGCAGAATTCAAACTTTAATAATATTGTCCAAATGCCAATGTGGGTCTCCTGAAGAAATTTCCTACCTCAATACTTTTTGAAATATCACCTCAATATTAAAAAACAACACAGATCACAGAAAGCAGACTGTGAAATAAATGGGGGGAGGCATTTCAAGTGTAGTTTTGAACCAGGTTTTGGGTATCAGGAGTTTGAGCAAACAGCCACTTATGCTGAATCACACTGCCCACCCCTGGGTTGCCTGAACATGGAGGGGAATACACTTGCAGTTGCTCCTGCAAGCACTGGGATTTGAAGTGGCCCATATTTAGCATCATTAGTTGTAGATTTTTTATCTTCTTTTCTTGTGTTAGAGCCGGGATTAATGCTTGGGAGATGCAGTTTGTGTTTGGACTCTGTTGTTTATTAATTCTTATCTATTTTACAGTCTCACAAACTGTGAGTTCTAGCTAACACAGTGAAAAATGGCTCTGTCTCTATCTCTTTCCAAGGTCTTTTAAGCACAAACTGCCCAGGTAAGAAATGATACCTAAATTATTTTTACTTTTAACCCAATAACCACCTGTGGCTGGCAACGCAGATTTTTCTACCCAATTACAAAATCCTACCCAGACCCATGGAGAAGAAGGTGAAAAAGAAGGACTGGCCTCTGCCCTAAAACCTCCACCTTGCTTTTATATATATTACTGTATTCTAAACCCTTAAACTCTAAGTTTTCCACCCTGTGATATCACACACTTCTATTCAAACTGCACACCCACAATCCCAGTGCTGTCACTCAATTTTGGGAGCCTTCTCCACGGCCTCAGGTCAGTGCAGTGTTTGCTTGGGGGTCAGTGCCTGTCAGAACAGAAAGCCTGAAATTCTCAGTGCCCAGGGTTCCAACAATTAGTATTCACAGTTATTTCTTAGCAATTTGGTCAAACACAGGCTGTGTGGGTCAGCCCACCCTACAATTAGCTGACTAACTCTGAAGGTCAAACACATAACGACAGGACCCTGACTTCCAAAGGATGCTGCGAGCAAAAGAACTGAGAAGCCAAACTGGTCAACGGGCAGGAGGACCTGTGCCTGGGAAAAAAAAGTATTAAAAAAAAAAAAAAAAAAAAAAAAAAAAAAAAAAAAAAAAAAAAAAAAAAAAAAAAAAAAAAAAAAAAAAAAAAAAAAACAAAAACAAAAAAAACCAACAGTGCAATTAAAAGTGCTAATGCCAAAGCAGTGGAATAATACTGCAGTTCAGTTCAGTGTGTCTCTACTAATTTCCAGTGGGCTGATCCCAGATGGTGGGAGATTCCCACCCTCTTTGCCACCTTCTCTCCCAGGAAAAGGGGAGTGGGTACTCAGGAGCATCCCTCTGTCCCAGCTCCCTGCAGCCCTCTCTTCCTATCAAACATCCTGTGTAGGAAAGCATTTCCACACCCCAGCAGGTGTTTCCATATAGGGAAAGGTTTAAGGCTCACCCCAAAACCTTTCAAGGGAAGAATACAAGAAGTTTCTTTGCTCTCCTAGCAATAATTGGCTTAATGTGAAGACAAAACCACTGATAGGTCTCTTTACCTGTTCCTCAGATAAGCAGCTATTCTCTATTGGGTTGTTAGCCAAAAAACCCACCCAAATCATTCAATACTTAAGGGAGAGCACCAGGCTTCTCAGGGCATTCTTGGGGTGCTGTAGCAGGTGTGTGGGACCTGTCCCTACACTGTGTTCAGTTTTGTTCTTTGGGTTTTTTATTATTTTCTTCTTTTATCAAAACCTTTTTGCTTTTTCATGACACACTCGATGACCACGCCATCTTGCAAAAGCCATTTTCTGTGAGGGCTGGCCCCCTCAGATGTGAGAGACCTTCGTGGAGCTTATAACTTCTAACTCTACCAAAGATTCCATCAGTCCTGGCACTCAGGTCCAGCTTGCACCTCTCTTCATTCCCAGCAGGACCAGAGCTGACAGGTGTAGGTGTGTCTGTCCGTGTTCCATCCGTGAGTCCCTGCCCTGGGACAGTGACACAGAGCACAAAGGGACTGGCCAAGCCATCACCTCTGGGCTGCCCAAACAGTTACTGAACCCAAGCCCTTTTCTGGCTCAAAAGTGTGATTTTCTCCCATCCTGTGGCATCCTTTTTTTTTTTTTTTTTTTTTTTTTGCTGTTCTCCCAAGCAATTCAGTTGTATGAGGAAAGAAGCAATGGTGGGGAGCTTTGTCAAATTAACTCTATGTTTCCTCCACTGCAAACAGCCAAGAATTTACTGCATGAGACCATCCTCAAAGTTCAGTTCAGCAAAAGAACTTTAAAAAATCAAAACAAAGCCTAAACAACCAAAAATTGTAACTTTTTCATTATGAAAACAACTGAGCCAAAGACAGCATGGTTACAGAGAAGAAGTGAACCAGCCATAACCTTGCCTCTGCCACTCACGAGATCAAAGTGCTCCGTACATTCTGGAAAGAGTTTGTGTCGTTGGAATACATCAAGATCCAGGATGAACAAGGTGTCAGAAGTTACCTTGGACTCAGGCCATTCATATTGCTCAATAAATGGATAAACACTTTAATCCAACCATTTCCAGATGAAGGAAAAAAAAAAAAGAATAAAGATTAAGGCAGAAACATAAGGTTTCTTAACGAGAATTAATGTGGCTTGAAAAGTCCAAATAATATCTACATATGTAAAAGATAGATTTGAATAACAGTCAGAGATCTTGAATAAAATTTAAGTAAGTAATTTTTAGGAATTCAGGATCCAATAGGAGACAAACCTCTTCAGAACTGCTTGAGAAAGTATAATTAGAAGCACTTGCTCTGTTTATGAAAAGTATCCACATCAAAGATGTAAAAAATTAGAATGGGATCTTCTACAATTCTTTAATTTTCTGATCTTTATTAGGCCTTGATTAGTAAACGGCATGGAAATGTGTTCATATTGGAATAATTAATGTTTTATTGTCTGTCAGACTACAGAAATGCCTTTGCAGCAAAGGCCCTGGATGTTCCTGTGCAAGTTCCACTGATGCTGGATTTGCTCTAAGCTGAAAGAGAGGCTGCTCCTGTCACCACAGCATCTCATGCCCTGGGCACAGCTCAACAAAAGTGCAGGCAAGTAAATATTTAAGTCACCTTGGAGTACATCACCCCTAAAACAGATTATCTTCGATAAACAAAATAATCTCCCAAGAGAGACGTGTCTCATTCTCCTCCTTAACCAGATTCACCACGGATTCTTACTTATTCACATCTCAGTAACTTTTTCCCAACCCCTAAAACTAGGAACAAACTTGTCTGCTCACCTCATATCCTCTCTCAATGGTCAGGACCATTCAGAGCGAAATTAGCATGGAAACATCATTTTATTTTAGAACAGTGCTCAGAACAAGTGATTCTTACCATTTGAAAACAATTTCAGATTGATTACAAATTATATATCCACCAAAAAAAAAATTAGGTTGCATTTAAGCCAAGTATTTTTTACCTAAATACAAAATTTAGTTGTTCTACTGCAGCATCTGCTTGCAAGTCTGCACTGCCCCTAAGCCTTAACCAAATGCTGATCCTAACATTTAGGAAGGAAATCCTTGGGATTAAGATTGTGTTCTCACAGATAAGATCAGCCTGGACTCTACTTTATCAACAAATTGAAACAGAGGAGTGTAAACTTTGTAGCTCAGTATCAGTAAAATAACTTCAAATGAAGCCCAGGACTGTCGTGATAATCATATTTTTATCACCCCAGAGCTATCAAAATTCAGAAGGTCTACCCTGCACCAATTCAGTGCCTACTTTGACAAATGACAACTAAAATAATTAAAATCGTCCAACAGCAAACAACACGTTCTTTCATAGTTAATAACTCATTTTTTCAAACCTCCACCTCAAAAAAAAAAAAAAAAAAAGGAAAAAAAGAAAAAGGAAAAAAAAAAAAAAAGCTTTACTGACACTGGAGATGCAGCTTTACCTCTCCCTAAATGACAAATCACTTTGCATATCAGCACAGAGATGTCATCCTCCTTGTGAGTAAACCATTGTCCTTGTTGAGTTTTCCAAGGGCGTTAAACAAGATTTCTTCCCTTTATGAAGTCAATGGTTACCTTGTTTTCTGTGCAACACCCATCCATTCATTTGCATTTTACAGGGGTGCGTACCCATCGTAAAAGGGAAGAGGAGAATCAAAGCAAGGCTGCTCGGAGTGGTTTAACTGAAGGCATCGTGAATTCTCTATCAACAGGGCACTAAATCACTCTGCATTTCAAAGCAGAGGAGGCAGCTTTGCAAGGTAAACATCGACACTTTTACTGCAGAGTCTTTTCAAAGCCCCCAGCACCAAGGTCAATTCTATTGTGCCGTCATACCACAGGAGATAAGGACTTTTCAAAGGTGCACTTCTCTATATATTGTAATTTTTACAGCATGTAGCTTGAAAGAGAGAAAAAAATTCTAAATTTACAAAGCAGCGAAGAACAGTGAGAATTTCTAGCGACACAAATGCTACTTGCAGGGTTATGCTTCCCATCCAAACCTCACTGAATGTATTTTGTAAACAGTGTTTACAATGAAAACCAAGCACATAAAATACTTCATGTCCCAATTGCAAGATCCCTGTAACATTTCCTATTCAATCCTACCAAACTTGTCAAAAGGGATGGAATCTGCAGAGAGCTACAGGGGATATCATTTCATAAATAAATGTCATATAATAATGCCATATAAAAATAAAATAAAATACAGGAGATATTATCTAAAGGATATATAATGTCATGCTCTGTTATTTCAACAGCAAATGTAGCACCTGACACCTGAGCATGAAGCAATTCAGAGCAGGTTGGTGTATTCTGGATTTAACACATCAGACAGGACACAACCTCCCCAAAGCTCTGCTCTGCCAGGTCACCCAGCTCTTGGGTACCAAGGCAGGAAAATAAAAGTTTAAAACATCTGAGAATTGAGCTCACCTGGGTAGTTTTGAGGAAAAGCCCAGAGCAGACCACAGCTGCTCAAACCAAAGCTGGAATGTCAGAACAGCAATGGGTTTGAGGAACTCCTCCCACCTACAAACACCTAATCTCTAAAGTAAATGATAAATAGCACCTGGAAGGTTTTGCTGGTTCGATAGCAAGGGTTTGTTTAACAGCCAGGAATGGGCATGAGCCCGGTGAAAAGAGAGCAGAGAAATCAATTCCCACTCACAGGGAGCACCAGGGAGTACAGAAAGTAGGAAATGATTGGGGAAAGAGAGTAGGGGAAAGGGGTTGTGGTTGCAGCTGCTTGAATAATTGTATTTTTCAATTCAGAATGAATTTTAAAGCATGCTTAGGTGAGCTTTTATTTATATATTTAAGGTTTTATTTATGTATGTATTTTATATTTTTATTTATATTTTTGTTTATATATAATATATATATTTAAATATTTAAGTGAGACTGCTTTTCTAAATGGTCACATGGTAGAAAGATTTTGAGGTTTGGTTTTTTGGTTGGTTTGGGGTTGTTTTTTGTTTGTTGGGGTTTTTTTGGGTTTTTTGGGGGTTTTTTTATTTTTTTAGATAAGTAATGATAACAAGACATAGAAAGAGTTCTGGTCTGAATTCACTCCTCCAAACAAGAATAAGAAGCATGAGAAACATGAACCTGTAGAAATATGAGAAGAACATGAACTTTTTTTATAAGTATCCAGAAAAGGTTTGCAAGATCTATAAGAATAATATTTACACAAGGAGAAGCCAGAGTTTTATTTGAATGAGAAAATCATGGGAAACGAGGAAAAATGAGTCCATCTTTGCCATACATAACCATAATGAGTCATGTTGACCAATTTGCTTTATTATTTTGTGGTTGCTAACAGCCAATGCCCCATGGTCATCCACGACATAAAGCAGATGATCTTTGTGATCTTGTTGAGAATTTTAGACAGATAAAAGTCTGTTCTTTATGCTGAAGGGGGATCACCATGAAAACCAAAGTAATGCCTTCCTTTTAAAATAACTTGCTCTTTTAAAGTAGGGAATTATTATTATTAATTTTATAATATTATATTTTGTTATTTTAATTTCTTTTAATAATAATAAATAAGTAAATAAGAAATAAATAATTAATATTATTAATAATATTAATAAAATTAATAATAATAATGGTAAAATACCATTCCTCTTTGAAATCTTCAACCGCTGCTTGCAGTTCAATGTCATCAAACTGTACAGGTGTATGAATGCCTTGCCAGTATCCTGAAATTTCCTCAAGATCCTGGTTTCCTGAAACTCTTTGGGGAGCACATCACCCTTCCCAACACAAATTCATAGGAATATGTCAGGACTGTCTAGGCTAAATCAGATCCCTGTTTATCAGCAATTAAATCTACCAAGAAATTAGCACAGCAGCCTCCTCTTTGCCCAAAATAATCAGCTTTTCAGCTTCCAGCACACAATGCTGCCAAAACTCATTTTTCAAAACAGGTTGTAAGAGCCAAAGAAGAGAACTTGGATTTAAACCCACATCATTCCATCCCTAATGATCAGTACAGTCTAGAGAAGGTATCAAGGATTTAACTGTTCCTGTCCATGGAACGTGGGACATCCCACTGAATTGGAGAAGCTTTTCCACTTGGGAGGGTGGCAGAGCACTGGAACAGGCAGAACTGAGAACCAAGCACTTTTCAGAGGTCTGAGTGTTCCCAGAGAGGAAGGACAGGCTTGTCCACGGGTTTGCAGAACTCTGTGGCTGCACACACTCCCCTGGTGCACAGATTTTACTTTTTTTTAGGTGAAATGGTGGAGGACTGAATGTTATTCTGCATCTGCTGCTCATTTACAAATGCTGCCTGTTTACAATCCAGAGTCCCAAATGAGTGTCAGGTCTTAATAGCTACATTTTAACACTCTTAAGTATTTTAAAGGGAGATAACAAGATGCTGCCGGCTATTAAGCAAGAGCATTGCCCCGCTAAGTTCCCTCATTAAACACATGCAGGAAAAACAATGTACCCTACAGGAAAATAATTTAAAAAGAGCATATATTGACTCCTTCTGTTAGCCATGTTGTCTTAATACAAGCCAACATCAATCAATCAATCTCATCACTCACAGTGCAATTCTCACCTCTCCATGTGGAACATGTAAATGAGTTTCCACTAAAAAAAAAAAAAAATCATCTATATTCGCCAGGTACTTCCACTAAAAAAAACCTGTCTGTATTTACCAGGTATGTAGAAATAACAGGCTTCAGTGTTGCTTTCTCTGTGTGAAAGAACAGCTAAGAGTTCTTCCCTTACCACAGGATAACAGACACAAAATATAAGCTCACAAAGCCAGCGTGGGTGTTCTGCTTTGGTGTATTAATTTTAATTTTTTTTTCCCCTCTCTGTGCTTCTGCCAGCATTGAATTTAATGTTAATTAAAATGTGCTGCACCAGGAATGCAGCAGCAGTGCAGCTGCACTTTGAGCTGCAGCGCTTGCAGGCTGCCACAGCAAAAGTGAGATGGAGAAATTTATTGCAGGGAAACAGGGGTGGGCATCCCTCAGGTCTGCTGCAGGGGGCAGGAGAGCTGATCACTCTGCAGCTCTGGAGACCATGAGAGAGCCTAGAAATAAAATATGGCCCTCCTGCAACTTAAATAAAAGTTTTACAGTAGCAAAGAAAGCTCTGCCCCTCCAAGAAAATCTAAATGGTTTAAAGTGAAATGGGATAATGGAGATGATATACCTGGGTGAATACACTTCTGGTAACAAGGAATGCTTTTCCCTAGAGCTGTACACACAACACAAAACCACAAAAGTCTTGGTGAGGAGCAAACTGGGAGAAGGAAACCAAGAGAAGTTACCCCTGGACAAGATCTACATATTTCAGGCCATGAATCAGCTGGCTTCCATATCCTGTGTGTCACTTACAGAGAATATTTCAAGCTTTCACTTGAAATTATGAGAACAATTATTGCAATCAGGAAACAAGCATTAGTGGGGCTGAAATGCTGCCTTAAATGCAGTTTGCAGGACAGCTTCAGGAGATATGTTTTGCTCATTTCTACTTGTAAATGAGTATAAAAAATGATGCATGCATACTGGAGGAAACAAACAAACAAACAAGCAGTGTTGCCTCCTTTTGCTGATTTGAATAAAATACTTCTTCTCCTCTTCAGCTCATCCTCTGAAGAAAATCTACAACCAAAAAATTTAAAGAACTGGTGATGAGGTCAAAGGGTCAGGATTAAACACCAAGCAGCAGCCACCACACATGAGTTCTACAAAGCTGACTGCGAGTCAGCTCCTAATTTCAGTCTGCATCTGAACAGCTCTCTGCCTGTCAGTGCAGAAGTGCTGCTTGTAACCACTTTGCTCCCATCTCAGCAGGATAAATCCCAGCTCTGCAATGAGGCCACGGGGGTATCCCAGACCACTCTTCCTTTAGATTTACCCTTTTCTTTTTGGCAAACTGCACCCAGACACTGCTCTGGTGTAATCAGGTCTCCTGATAATGTGAAACTCACACTTTGAAGAGCCCACTGACAGATGGGTTCCATTTAATGCATGACTATGAACAGCTGCTCCTGATCACCAGCTTGTACGGCACGCTCATTCATCACCAAATATTTCAAAAGGCCGAGCTGAAATGGAACAAATGAATTTGAAGGGGTATGGGAGGTGCTGTGCTAGCCTTGGAGAATGTGTCAGATGTAAAAAGCACAGCTATGAGACTGCCATTAATTTATTCCTGTAAGTGCTGGCTCCGCTCTATTAGCGGCATTCTCCAGATTCTCAAAAATCCAGGAGGGCAGCCTGAATAAGGTATTGGAAGATGTATTTAAATACTCCTTAATGAAGGTGATTTTAGCTAAGTAAGTGATTAGAAGGAGCTGACAGCATGTTTAAATTGTGCTGGAGAAAACCTCAAGATGACAAGGCTCTAATAACCGCTGAAAGGAGAGGAGGTTATTTCCCCAAGTGCTCTAACTCAGAAAGAAGATCCATCAGTCCTGCACTGGACTTGCCTTTGCCACCTTCATCTTAAATAGTACCAGGGGCCTCACTGCTTTTAAAAAGTTTTCATCTTCCTCTTTGGTCCTTCAGTGCAGCCAAGAACAAGGCACAGCCTGACAGATGAAACCACCCGTTTTGGAGGTCTGCGAAGAGCTGACACAGAGCTGAGTAATTCACTTTTTTTCTTTTTTTAATTTCAAGAATTATGCGGCAAAATTAAACATTTTAAACATCACAGTGCTTCTCATGGCTGCTGGATCATCTCTGAGTGACTCAATTTTCACAGAGCACTCCCTCAAGGAGAAGCTGCCCAGGGCAGCTTCACAGATGTTGGGTAGCAGGGTGATGTGCAGAGAGAAAAACTCTCCTTGTGTTGCCTCAGGTGGCAATTCATTCTTGCCAATTCCTGCTAGGAGTGGGGAAAACAAGTTTCCAAGACCTTTTTGAAGGCAATTCTTCTCTAGAAGTGACATTTATAGCACCTTCAGACGCCTGTATCATCCACATATACTTGTGTGAATTCATGAGGAAAGCATGTAATGCTTACATAGAATTCCAAATTTCACATGATTTTGTATCACTGTGTGACTGTTAGATCAGACTTTTGCATCTCCTATTTTGAGCTGCGGAGAATTTAACAATAATTTGTTGTAACACTATTGATAAATGGAGCAACAAATGTTTCCTCAGTATGGAAGACAAAATATTTGCAACGGTAGGGGGAAAAAAAAAAAAAGACAGGCTTTTAGATAATAATATTTCCTTTTACAGAGTACTTTGGCAGTCTCTTGCTCTACCTACTCCTTCCTCAAGACCAGGCAAGGAGACCATGCTCAGGTGTCATAAGCTTCCACAAATAAGGCACATCAGCTCCCCTTCCACGCAATGGGACAAAGCCACTGCTTGCCATCACCCGGGCTCCTGCTGCCTGCTAGGAAAGCAGTGAGGGGAAGTGATAAGTAGATCTCTGCCATGTCAATACCCAGCTCTGAGACAGCAGTTTTCACTTATTTTGGGAGCCCAATCCACGCCAGGGTACACGCTCCATGCCGTGGGCTTTGTTTGATCTGCCAGGGCCAAGGCAGGAGCACACCCTGGCTCACACACCCTCTGCAAAGGTTTTTCATCACCACAGCAACCTCCAAACAAAGGTGGGAGCCACGTCAAACCAGCTGGCTTCACCCAGCCCTGTCCCTCTGATGGCAGAGGTGCTCTCAGCTTCCACCCTATAGGGACTTCATTGCTTGGGGTTATTTTACGTCACTGGGTCTCACAATTCCACTTTCAGAGCAGAGAATGGCCACACGGATGCATGAAGCAATAAAATTCTTCTACAGGCCCAGATAAAAGAGAGAGAAGATACACAATTCTTCTTGCCTCACAGTGAGGAAGTGCCACATTCCATTACAGGACACTGTCACCCCACCTTCTCCACGTGCTCCCCTAGGTACCAGGAACAGCTGCTGTAAAATAAACACCCCACCTAAAGCCAAGAAAACCCCATGTCTGTCCTTCCTCTCCCTTCCCCACTTCTTCACATCCCCTCTCACTCCAGGGGAGATTAACGATTTTGGATACGCCACAAAAACCCAACGGAGACAGTAAAACAATTGTAAACTCAGCACAAATGAAAAGCAGAGTGTCTTGGGTTTTTTTTTTCCTAAATCCAGAAAGAACGAACCCCGACGCTTCCCGAGTCACTCGAGGAAAGAGATTGTGATCATTCTAAACCTTTTCAGCCACCAGCCAGGAGGAATAAACGCTGTCTGTAATGACAAGCTGTCAACACTCTGCGGGCAGCACGGCTCCAATTTGTGACACTGAGCTCCTGCCTGCAGAGCTGGGCACATGGGCACCAGCAGCCAGCACCACATGCACTGACAGCACTGGAAATGCCCAGATTTCTCTACCTGTCCCAAAGCACATCCCCCACCTGAGCTGCCAGGTCTCAGGATTTAAAAAGATGGGGTTTTGAATTGCAGGATTTTAAAAAAAAATCCAGTGGTTCCCAGGAATTTTATTTTTTAAATCAATGCCACAGGTGATCGGAGCAGACAACAAAATCTCATTATCTCTCATTTACTCCTGTCAAGAAATAGAAGTTCAATTTTGCTGTAGAAAAATACCCATGCAGCTTCAGTGTTTTTGATCTAAGCAAAATCTGTGTTAACAAAAGGGTGGTTTGATTTATACCAGTGGCTTAAGCCATCATTTTTCTTGAGTTTCAGAACAGTCATTGCTAACTAACCATTAATCTTTTGCAGGCTTATGATGGTTTACAATTTGTAAACACATACAGTGTGTTTCAGCATCCAACCATCTGAGGCAGGAGGTTCATTTAGCTGGTTCTGCAATATTTCTATTAGCTAATCACTTCAGTGACTTGGTACTTCAAGGGAGCCTATAGGAAAGATGAGGACAGACTTTTTATCAGGGCCCACAGCAATGGGAAAAGAAAGAATGGTTTTAAAGTAAAAGAAGGTTGAATTAGAATGGATATAAGTAAGTTTTTCACAATGGAGGTGGTAAAAGAGGGGTGGTGGATGCCCCATCCCTATAAACATTCATGGTCAGGTTGGATGGGGCTCAGAAACCTGGTCTAGTTGAATGTGTCCCTTCCCATTGCAGGGGGGCTGTACTGGATAGTCTTTAAAGATCCTCCTCAATGTAAAATATTTTATGATTCTATGGTAATACTGTTCTAATTATGAAGAACTAGAAATTAAAAACAAACAAAAAAACAACCAACAAAACATTTAAAAAAAAGTTTGAGACAATTCAGCTTCCAGATGAAAATTCCAACTGTGGTTTCAGAAGTCCAGACTGCACTTGCAGGTAGCAAACAGCAATTGCAGTGGAATTGCAAGCAAAGTGCAAAACACCACTCAACCCCAAGGGCAGGACACTCCCCAGACACCCTGCACTTGGAGTTCTATGCTCCATAGTGCTCTCAGAAATAGAAAAAAAACCAACAACCAGCAAACTAAAAGCTTGCATTTGAGTTCACACGCATTTCCTAAGTGCAGCCAGAGGCAAACCCCTGGACCTGCAGGTACTGGGAGCACTGGTGATTTATGTCACAGCACAGCCACCACCTGGTGTGCCAAGCAGGCTCTGGCTTGACTCTTTATCTGTGCAGTGAATTTTCAGTGCACCTCCCTGATGAGCTGCAGCTCCAAAGAACCTCTCCACACAGGGATGGTTTCCCACCCATGTCACAGGGGAGCAAAGGTTTTTGTCTTCTCCCCCACGCTGGCATTCCATCCCATGAGTCAGACTGAGACCTCAGACACAACACACAGACGTTTGTCCTAAATTGGTGTCCCCCTGAACAAGACAGATATGCTTCTGCTGTAATTATCTGGCTTCTAGAAAAATCTGTGGTCTCTAACTTTCCATAATTGAAAATATTTATAAGTGAAAAAGAAGTGCACCTACCCACGTGCCAACAATTCTAAATAAAAAAAGCACTGCTTCAATAACTACCTTGCTTTCTCTACTTCTACACACCCTGAAAATCAATTGCAGCAATTTGAAAACCTTTCTCCTCCAAAGCTGCTGCCATTAGCACTGTGGTTGCTGTATTATTTAAGTGCTGGGGTTCAGAGTTCTCCAGCAGCAGAAAGGAACTGCATCCACCTTCAGTGGCTCCCAAGATAGCAGCTGTTTATGCTTGAGCTGAAGCAGGAAGAGCAGCAGCAATAAAAAGGAAAGGAACTTGAGGACAGGTATGTTCCAGCTTGCAGTGGTTACGTGACAATAACACCAAATTTGTTTTCCTAAACTTTCCATTAATTAAAGCCTACTTATTTTAGTCTGGCTTAACAGGCTACTGGACCTTGAAATAATGTGCTTGTACTCCTTGCTCTGCCTTTGCCTCCTCCAGCATGAAGCAGAATTGCCCTCGTAATTTTTCAGGCCAGGGAAATTTTCCAGCTCTGTTGCTAATCAAGGTAGCAGGTATAGCTCAGGACAGCACTGACCTTCAGGTTTTTGTTCAAATATTCCAACAAGCCTTTTTAACAATATGGCAAGAACCTGAAAGAGGCAGACAAGTACCCTGGATGCATTTTACCCTTCCTGCACTCATCCTTACAGGGGCTCCACAAGAGACCTCCAGGTAGTTCTGCCTAAATCACAAAACCCCCACTCTGATATTCACAGGATAATTCAGCACCTGATGCTGAGCTGTGTCATGCTGGTGCTTTAATGGGATTCTTTCCATGTTAGGGGGCTATCTCCCCCAAATTCCACTGGGATTTTTAAATGATTAGCCATAGCTAAGGGCACACATGTTGTTTTTAATAGCAAACGTGTGTTTTACAGAGCAGGCTGCATCTCATCAATAATTCCTTGGTGCCACACTCCCAGGAAAACAGCAGTCAGCCCAGCATGGCAGAGCCTTAAATAAAGCAGGGTGTTACGAGGTGTAAGGCAGCTCTCCACACATTTGCTGTCAAAGAATCACAGCATTTCAGCTTCTGGAAGAAGCAGATTGCTGTTGTTTTATCAAGGAAAAATCACAGAGTGGAAAAACTGACTAGAAACCACCTTCCCATAAAAAAATAATAATTGTTAGCTATTGTTGTTTGTAGAGAGGTTATGTCTAGTATTGAGCTGGAGACAGGATCACGCCTCAGAGGTCAGAACAAACTCACTCTTTTCTTTACACAGCATCTTCAAAAGGAAGCTGGGGATGAAGCTTGTCTGCTCACAGCCACACAGATTTAAACAGGAAAAAAAAAAACCACAAAAACCTAAAAAAACTACCCAAAGCACTTACGTAAAAGGCTTTGGGTAGTTTCATTTTCTATTCAGCTGGAAGGGGAGTGAGCCAGCACGCACACACACATCTTTAATCACCCTTGTGCTGACAGCAGCCAGTCACTACTTCTGTTATCAGAACCTCACAGCTTGGATTTCCAGGCTATGGAGGGCTAAGGAAGAGGGTATAAAACTCCTCTGGTTAAAAAAGCACAGTGATATCATCTAGTGTAACACACAAACGCCACAGAATTGAAGTTTGGCCTCACCAGGACATTACTCATTCAGTGGGGGGAGAGAGGGAAATAATCCATAAACATACAAATAAATAGTAAGGATTTCCTAAGATTAGCTGGCAGCCTGGACCACTCTCGTTTTCTCTAAGCCCATCAGTCACACTCTGGAAAAACAAGCAAGGCAGGCCAGCCTGTGCATCCTGAAACTTGGAGTTTGCAACAGATGCCAGATGTTAAAGGGACAGAGAGGAAAGAGAGAGCTGTGCTAACTCACCAGTGATCACTTGTGCAAATGCCACGTGCCTGGCTTCAAAACTTCAGCCCGGGTCGATGCTGTCCCTGCTACTGCTTAATTCAGCTGGCTGGCATCTCTCCAGAGGCACTCAGAAGGCAGCTGCCCAACAGGACAAATCACTGAAAACCAGAGAAAAAACAAGCTCAGCTTTGCAATTCCTCTGCACATCATACAATGAGTTCAGCTTGCTAATCCCTGACTTCCTAAAGTGTGATTTCCCTCAGTGCACAACAGGGAAAAATACAGTTCTGGTTAGAGTTCATCCACTACTGCCAGTGTGAATTTCCTAAATACCAGTAACAGCAGAAAGAACTCCCTCCTCTGTACAGCTAACAGGAACCTCATGGGCAGGGTAACTGAACAGCCTCCACCCTAAAACTCTTCAATTTTGTTACCCCTCAGTTTTGAACCTGACATTCAAGAGTTGTCCTTTTCTATTTCATTTCTTTATTCATATAATACTTTACACAACATTTCATTTTAACTTAGTTGTAATGCAAGTCACTTCCAGCTTAATAGCTGCACTATCCCAGGCACTGAACAATTCTTCAAATTTTAGCAAATCTGACCAATTTACAGCAGAATTTTCTCATTAATTTCTCTCTTTAGGCATTCATTTTGGCATTATCCCAATTCTGGGACTTCTATGAGAAGGGTTCCATTTCCTCTCCCTTACAAGGCCATTTACAATAAATCCAATTAATAAAATTGGATAAATCCAATTAAAACATGCAGATCAATTTGATACAGCAACAGAACTGGAAGAAGCAGTACCAAGTCAACTCATTGACAGGACAAGTGACAACAGGTCAGTTCAGTCAATCTGAATTGACCCAGTGGTTGCACATTAATGTAAAAAAGAAGTATATTGAGCTAGTTCTTGTACTAAATCTTAGCACTCTGCTAACTAACATGACCAGATTCTACTGGTGGTTTACCTGATTATCACCAATTTCTGTTGAAAATGTAACACTTTAATGTTTGAAGGGGAGATAAACAATTAATGGTTTGTTCTGATTGGGAAGCCTTCACAGAAGAAAGGAGAAAACCACAAGGGCCTTAAAAACACACAAAAAACCAAAACAAACCAAAAAAACCCAACCCAAACATCTTAAGGTTGGTTGCCTTCCATTCCTGAGCCTCCCTCAGCCTTTCTCAGCTCAGTGACTTTGAGCAAGACTCTCCACCCTCCCATGCCCATTCCATTCCCTTCAAAACATGGATAAAGAGATCCAAGAGAGAAGGAGCTGCTGGGGAGGGTCCAGCAAGAGGGATATAATGATGAGGGGAGGTCTGGAGTGCCTCTCTCAAGAGGAGCTGGGCCTGGTTAGTCCAAGGAGAGAAAAGTGAGAGGAGATCTCATTAATAAATATAAATATCTCAAAGGGGTGTCAAGAGGAGGGTGCCAGGCTCTTTTCTGTGGTGCCCACTGACAGGACATGAACTAAAATACAAAAAGTTCCACCTCAACATAAGGAAGAACTTTACACCAAGGAGGGCAGAGCATGGAACAGCTGCCCTGGGAGGCTCTGGAATCTCCCTTTCCTGTTCTTGTGTAACCTGCTCTAGGTGCCCTACCTTGCATGAAGATGATTCTCCTGAGGTCCCTTCCAACTCTAACTAATGATTGTCTGATTTCGTAAGAAAAAAACCAAAACCAAACCAGACTACACCTCTTTTCTTTTCCAATAGTAACTTACAATCTCAGTAGCTTCTTATACTGAACTTAATTCTTCTCAGTAGAATGGGAAACTAAATTCTGCTAAGAAAAGGAAGCACAAACAGTAGCACACTCATTGTTTCCAGGCCCCTTATCTCTGAAATTTGTTACAGGTTTTGGGATTCTCATCCAGAAGCCAATGTAAAACAGAAAAAGAAAAAAAACAGATTTCACTGGTGAGTTTCTGAGCTCCTCCTTGCTGATGTGATTCCTCTGTTTGCTGCCCTGGACATGAACACAGTTAATGAATAATGACTGGGCAAACAAAATATCAGACAATGATGGGAGGGGGAGGGAAGGGTGAAATGATTGTGTGGGAGGCTTGGATTGGATTTGGCAACAATTAGAAAAATTGATGCCCTTTTAATTATAGGAAAAGGCTTTGCTGGAAAGATAAGATGGACATGACATTCAAAATACTTTAGTCTTTGGATTTAAATGTATGGAAAGAGAAAGTTCAGAAGGTTGGGGTTCTCCATTGTGTTTCCCTTTTATGTTAAAAATCATAACTCTCAAACTTACATCCAAATATGTGTGTAAACCTTCAGCTCAACTCAAAGCTTTACAGGACAGATTTGATTTGCTTTTATCACTCTCTGGGAACATTATTTACTGCATGTAGGACTGCCTCCTACAAGGTACAAGATATCTTTGTTTTCCCTTGAAGCAAGAGCCCAAGCCAGTAGGAGTTATAGACACTTGAAGAATCAGTCCAATAATTTATTAACATCATTCAAGATCCTCCCCTAACTGATTCCACTGAATATATTATCAAAAGAGGGCACCAGAGATTGTCCCTGTTTGGTTTAGGTTGCACAGTGCACATTTCCTTCTCTGCTGCTATTCCCAATTCCGGCAGCTCCTGCCAGATTCTCACGTGTGAGAAATGCCAGCCACAAGCACATGAAATGCATTATCCCAGACTCCTTTAGCAGCACAGAGTGGCTTAATGATATCCTTGAAGAAGTTAAAAGGGAAAAGGACATTTCTCCTGCAAAACTCACACACAATTCCTCAATTACAAAATAAATTAAAACCTCTTGTTTTACTCAGTGCATCTACAGCTCTTTCCTTCACATCATATTTACATGATCATTTCTACAATGAGATCTAACCACTTCTAAATAAGTGCTAGTCCATAAACCACATTCACTACCCTAAAACTTATAATCACTCTTTCCATTATTCAGCATCTTCATCAGCAGATCTCAAGTAGCGTTTAGAGGATTTAATTGTGTTAAACTACCAACTACCACCACAGATGTGATTTACAAAGCAAAAGCACAACTACCCAAGGCAGGATTTATCCAGGAAATATGGACTGTGATACTTAATCTTGCAAAATAACAGAGATAATTTAAAGTAAGGTATCTACAAAGAATAGTGTCTGTGCCAAGAGACTGTTTGTGTTGGTTTTGCAAAGAGCGGACAGAATGTTCTTTTCCAAAGAACCACGGAACAAACTTCCTGAACCAATCTGAGTTTTCTTCTTGCTTGTGTTTAATCCAAGCAAATGTGGCCCAGCCAAACTTAATAAGAATGGAGGAAAAAAAAGAATCAATTAGTTTGGTATAACCTTTGTCTTGAAAAAGAACAATCATGCTTCAAAGTGAGTGGAATTGGTCACCTGAATAGATCTAAAAGCACTGCTTCTCTGTGAAATTAGTAATAATAGTAGGGAAGGGGCTTTGTGACTTTTTTAAAACATTTCTTCCACAGCAGTATAAGCAGCTGTAATTAACTCTTTTCCTTTTTGTCTTTTTTCTGGTTTTAATGCACACCAGCAGGGTTTGAGGATGTGGAAAAGAGAGAGGCAGTGTGTTGAGATGGTAATGCAGCACAGAGGAAAAAAGAACTTGAAATCATCACACACCAGTTTATTTAATGTAATATTTTGTTCCTAAATCAGTCATTTATGTAATCTAGAAAAAAAACACCCCAAGACTCAAAACTGAAGAAATCCAAAACCAACAAAAAACCTCCTCCAAGTTCAGCTTTTACCTCTTTTGGCCTTTCAGGAGCTGATGGGTAAGTGCACAGGGAAAAAACCTCTTTGCAAGGCAAAGATAAAAGCATTACTGGTAAGGTCAAAAGAGACAACATATCCTTCAGTGTGATGCATTTGTAATCCCTGCTTTAGAAGTACTAATGAATTTAAAATTAAAAGATATAATACACATCCTCTACCCTACAGGGAGATACTGAGACCCTAAAAAAACATATCAGTGTCTAACTCTGCAGCAGGTCTGCTTACATGCACGTTGGTGAAAGCTTCTTGACTAACAAAAATGCTCATTTCACCAGATACACAACGCAAGAACACTTCCAGCATCTCTAAAAGTACCATTTTTCCCAGTTTTACAGTTTTTCCATTTGCCACACAAATGCCCATCTCTTCTCTCTGATGGGATAAGATGTTGCATTATTTTGTCAGAGTGCCAAAGGAAAAGGAATCCTCCACACCACTCACGTAGAAGTCAGGCACTTCAAAGTTTATATTCAACAATATAATTTCAAAATGCTGCATTATAGAATAGTTATCCTAAAGAGATGAATAAAATACCACCCAAGAGTGGGATGGATATAAAGAGAGACAGAAATCTGAGGGGAAGGAAATAGAACTGCAAAATGTATTTCATGTTATTTATACTGATGCAAAGCTTTGTAAATCCAGTTTAATGTCTGAAAGTTGCCCATCTTCATTGCCATAGGAGTTCAAAATTACTATAGCTATTTATTATTATTATTATTGTCACCTTTTGAGTGTTTATACTTTCCTTGGTTCCGTATTCACAGCCGCATATTAGATTTCAGTGGCTATTGTCACAAGCTGTTTCCCTGTTTACTTCTGCAGGTTTTTTCAGTTTCAGCTCCTTACAGGGTAGACAATGAAACCTGTTTTTACTTTTAGATTCCTCCTGCCACAATATTTGGTTTTCAAATCTGCAAGGATCAGGTTTAACAAATTGAAACTCAATCATGTACTATTTTTATTTTGAAATAGGAGACAAATTATATTAGTCTCAGGTATTATAAAAATTCTTTTCATATATTCAGCTTGGATCCACTTCTGAATTTCACTGCATTAAAATTACACTGTCAAATATATTCATATGTAAACCCTTACTCTAACTGCTAGAAGCATACCTCGGTAGAAACCCTACAATTATTATTTTTTCAATTGAAGCAGAGAGATTATTAATTTAAAAAAAAAAACCTCCAGAGACTAAGTTTCTACGTTCCTGAAGTCAATACACAGTTGGTCTTACATTTCAACAGACCTGGGATTTCTTGCTAGCATTACAAAAGGTAAACCTGCTTCTTTAGATACTCACACAGGGTGAGCAAACAAAACTGAGAGCAGGATATTATTTAGGAAAATTATTGTCTTCAAATAGCACTACAGATTGAAAGGATGAGCATAGGGTGGCACTGCAATGGGAAACAGACACAGAGTGTTACTGGAGTGATTAAATTCACCAACAACCTCCACAAAGGGACATTACAAGGTTGGGAATGCTCTTAAAAACTGCATCAATTCCCACACCTCTGACAAGGACTGATGTAGCTAAAGATGTGTGGGAAGCATCACATGTGGCTTCAGAAAAAGCAGTAAGAAAAATAATTTGGGTTTTGGAAAGGAGCAGGAGGGTGCAAGAAGGGGTTGGGTTCTTGCTAGTCACTCTGAAATGTGAGCAGAAATGCTCAGCCCTTGATTCCCTGGTTCAGCAGCTTTGGTGGGACTTGGGGAACATTCTAAATATGAATTTCCAGATATTTCCTTGTGGCAAAACCACCCATGACATCCCTGTTCACTCTTGGCATTCCCTCTGCACCACCCAAAGACTCTGCATTTATTTCAGGGCTTTTTTTCCATCCTACCATGGCTTAGAAGGGATGTTGTTTGCCAGAGGTGCTCAGAGCAGTAGGAACCAGGCTGTGAAAAGTAACTGTGCTACTAGTTCTTCTATCTGACCTTTTATAGTTCCATTTTCCTGGAAAAGGAATTCAATTTTTGGGGGGAAAAAAAACCCCAAAACAACAACAAAAACAAAAAACCCACCTGACATTCCAGAGAAACAGCAAAACAGAGAACAGGGACAGAATAATGTAAAATAACATCCATCCTTGCCATATCTCATCACTAGAGATTACCAAAGTGTCCACAGTGCTCAGTAGCAAAGTAATTTGATTTCCCAGCTGCCTGCTATCAAGTCCTTCCCTTGCTGGCCCTCTTGTAAAATGAGAGCTGAAATAATCCAGGCAACTCTCCTGCTATAGCCTGAAAAGTCAGGCTCTCTTACTTTTGAGAAGGGCAAAGCACAACGTATAAAAAAATGCCCAGTATTCATGTGAAAATTTAACAACAAAGAAGCTTGTTTGAAAAAAATGCTAATTTTGCCTCGTGTAAATTTATTATGGCTCTTTTTTGCGTGAGCCTTCTCAAGAAGTGGAAGAAGGAAGCCAGAAAAGAGGAATGACTTTAAAGGAAGGATGGGGAAGCAGCACAAAGGAGCAGTCAGTAACTCCATAGTTAAGAAAAGTCAGGGCCAAACAGTGAATAGCAGAACATTTGGTTCAGACTGGTATAAATTTAATATTCTGCACTTATTAGTGCACAGATTGGCAAACTGGCCCTTCCCAGGACTGGAGGATCATCAGGAAAATCTTGAGTTTTTTCTGTTTATTAAGGAGAGCACAAATCCAGGCAGCCCTTTGAAATGACTTCCTCAAAGGAAAGCAGAGGGGTTTTCACATCAATACACCTACAGGCATCCACCACATTACTGCCACTGGGGTCATAAAAGTTATTTTAAGCGTGGTCTGCAGTAATAAATCAGTTTTAGTGCCAATAATTTTCTCTTTGTAGCTGAGCAGAAGGGGGAGTTTCCCCATCATGATGTAATCAGAAGTTACTTTGAAGATATATAAAAAACCCCCTTAGATTCATTAAATTTTTATTTAAGAGAGAGCACACGATGGACACGGCCTCTGAAACACCTAAACTTCTACCAACCTCTTAATTTCTTTTTTCCTATACTCATGCACATCAAATCACATTGTTTATGGACAATAATAAAAGCAGAATGTCTTTGGTTCATGCTATCCTTTACCTGAGAATCACAAAAGAGTCACAGTATCCAGACATCTGGATGCCAGAATTTTCATTTTGAAATGAAATTTCTTCATTTCCTCAAATGTCCTTTCTTACCTTTGCCTTTACTCTCACCCCCAGTTAGAATCCATCTAGCTCATCTAATCCCCTGGGATCAAAGCACTGCACTCTTGGTGATGTTTTCCAATCTCTTCTGATATTGCCCACCAAAATCAGAAAACCTCTGCTTTGACTCAAAGCAATTTGTTCTCCAATTCAGCAACTTCCACCTTTTTTCTTCTACTCCATCACTGGTACTGACCACAGCCCCTGAACCCCTCATTATTGATCTCCACTTCAGGAATTAATGATTTATTGTAATTAATGATTTATTATAATGCAATGAGGCACATTAAATTATATGCCAGGTTAAATCTACCTGAAAAAAATCAATGCATCTATGAAAAGCAAGGTTTGTCATAGCCTTTATTAGCCTAGTAATGCATGTGGGTGGAAAAAAAGGGAAAAGAAAAAGAAAGCAAATCTGTTTTCAGGCCAACTATCAAGTCTAACAAAAGAAGTGACACATTATTTTGAACAGAAGAATCTAGAACCTAACAGTGTTCAACAAGGACAAGGTGGCAGCTTTCTTAGAGCTGCTCTGTTCCTTCTAAAGAATCTGCAATGCTCTCAAATAGAGAATAACTTCTAATTCCTATTGCAATGGGAATAAATCCCATTAAAAGTGGTAGTGATAAGAACTATAAAAATGTGATTTGTTGTTTCAATGTGGGTTTTTGGAGGGGATGGTTGGGGTGGGTTTTTTTTTGGTTTGGGTTTTTTTTTCCTTTGGTGTGTTTGTTTGGGGTTTTTTGGTTTTTTTCTTCGGTTGGGTTATAAAAAATGGGCAATCCAGTCTGGCCAGGACAGAGCTCAGGACAGTCAGAAAGGCAAGGATTTCTGGAGACCTTGGCCTAGGTATTCTCCTCAGATCCTACAAGAGATTGACAAACATGACAGCTCCTTTGCAGCAGGACAAATCCCTCCCTCACTTTCCTGCAGGTGATGAAAGGCACCAGTGATGGCCAAGTACTCACCAAGAGCTCTGCAAAGGCCAACTACAAAATAATCTTCCTTTAATCAACTCTGAGTCAGGAATCAGCTTCCTAAAAGGTTCCACTTCTTAAAAAAACCCAGAAGAACAACAAAACCCACCACTTACCTCTATAAAGGTTTTCTTGATAATGTTTCTTTTATTGAAGTCTATTAAAAAGTAATGCTTTCAATAATGTCTACACTAATGCCCTTCTGAAAGTTCAAGGTGCATGAAAAGGAAATCCTCATGCTTAAATACCTTCCAACTTTTCTAATTATCTCTCTTCCTCTGTTTTATAATTTTGGAACAAGGGTGCTTGCCCTTGATCTGATCCCAGATTCTCTTTGAATTCCTTGTATCCTCTCATTTATGCTTTTATTTGCCTTTGCTAATAAGGAGCTGATCCTGCCACACGGCACATATAAAGTACAGAAGTTAATTAATATTCACTGTAGGCCAAGAACAGGATTTACACCACAAACAAAAGAGCCTAATCCTGAGCTTTTCTGATCATACAGAAAAACAAACACAAAACGCTCAGCCTCCCTGCAAACTGGAAAACACCCAAAAAACCCTCACCATGGTTACACAGATACTTTTGCTTGGTTCTGTATTGACCATTCTTCATAACTCTCATATTGCCACACTATTTTGTGTGTGGAAATATGATCAAAATTATGATCAAAGCAGAGTAACTCTAAATTTGACACATCAAGAGTTTTCCCTCTCTTTTTCCTATGTCTGTTGTGTACGCCCTTCCTTTATTTTAGCAGTCTTTATTGCACCCTAGCAAACAGAGGGGAAACTGTGGATTTATTATTAAACTCTAATATGGGTGCACATGCATTTAATGTTGAATTTTCAGCCTAATATATTAATTATGTTTGTCCAATTTCTAGAGGACCAGTAGATCAAATTAATCTTAATTAAATAATGTTAAATTATGAACAACAACATGATTGTTCAATGCAATATGAAAAGCAAGGTTTGTAATAGCCTTTATTAGTCTGGTAATGCGTGTGGGAACAAAAGAAAAGGGGTATAATGTTAAAAAAATTCTGGTGATGCCTATTTGTACACAAATTTTGTTTTGAGACAAGAAGAGATAAGAAAGAGCACAAAATACATCCTTCAGAATCAGAACTGGAGAGATGTTTTGTTGCTTTGAGGACATTAAAAACCTTCACAATCAAAAGGGATTTTTGTGCACCCCATGCAGAAGGGAATAAAAAAGTAAAAACATTTAAGTTTCCCAAGAATGCCTACAATTTTGTCTTGCTACTGTCGACAAAGTATTTCAATTGTGTTTGGTTTTGTTCACTGCATAGAGTCATTACCAATGCTGAACACCCTCAAACATTAAAATCCCTCTGAACAAACAATTCCTAATCCAACGTTTTATCATTTTAATCGTACCACCAGGATTTTTCTGGGGAAAAAAAAATAAAATCAGAAATCTGCTCTAACCATTTTAAACAACATCCATTACGTTGTTATTTTATGCATTCAAAGCTACTTTCAGACTTGCAATTCTGGCCATAAAATATCAATTCATGGTGAGGAATGAAAAGATAAAAACCTCAAATTGGTACACAAATTGAAGAAAAACATGAATAAAACGCTGTTCCTTGTAGGCTGAGAGAGGCTATTCCACATCTTTGCATGGAGGAATGAACTTGGGGCAAATCACAAAACTCAAGATACAGGTTATAATGGAAAAGCAAAATACATCTTATGTGCATCATGAGGCTTAGAAAAAAATGGAGAAAAAAGCATGAGAAACTGGGGACAGTCTCTTTAAGCTAATGAAGGAAGCAACAGTTCCCAGCCTAACTGGAAGTTGACCTTTTCCAACAGTTTGCAGGAGATGTGATGAGGTGAGAAACTCTAGAGGTGCCTGCAGTCTGTCAGGTAACCCCTGCATTATTTACACTGCCCAAGCAGTGTCATTTGTCTTCAACTCCCAAACAATTTGTGCTCCCTCATTAGAGTTTAATAATAAATCCACAGTTTCCCCTCTGTTTGCTAGGGTGAAATAAAGACTGCTAAAATAAAGGAAGGAAAAAAGGAGAGAGAGAAAACTTTTGATACATCAAAATTACACTCCAGAGGAAATATTTTCTCTTCCCAGGAGGCTCAAAACGCTGCTGGCAGTGTCTTGCCATGCCAAAACCACCCCCAAACATAAACCAGATACTTCACGTTGCCAACCTAGGACACAAATGTATAAAATATATCAATTATGTCCGTGGATTACACCAAGAACATCCTGTGCTGAGCTGCCTGCAAGCTTCTAGGAATTGTTTTAAAACAGCGTGGATGAAAAACCAGGCCAAGGGAAGCAGTAAATGACAGCTCTTAACAAGAATATTTCTAGAAGACCAAAGTTAATACTGTTTTTCACAACCCTGAAACACTGAAAATGAATACAATGGGGAAAAAAAAAACTGGTGATGCCTTTTTGTACACAAATTTTGTTATGAGACAAGAAGAGATAAGAAAGAGCACTAAATACACTCTTTAGAATAAGAAATGGAAAGATGTTTTGTTGCTTTACAAGAGGGTGATACCAGCCTGATGAAGACAAGTATTAAAAAACCCCTTTCTGTTGGATTTAAATCAAAAGAAAAATTTTCCTCAGAAACAAGAAATAGACCTCAAGATGCAAAACTGACATCTGTTTTATTAAAATGCAGACATCCTCAGGAGATTAAGTAATTCTGCATGGTCTCACACATCTAAGGATTCCTGGAGCAGCATTTGAATGGAAGATTTCAGTCAACTTGAGAACACAAATATAAGTGGCTTCCATCTCTATCACGTTCAGCATTTTCTCTTTTGAGTATGTGGAAACACCCACCACAGAAATTTTGTTTCTAGTATTAATATTACTGTTAGGAGTTGCACATTTCATCAAAATCATTTACAGGCTTAGCATGACAAGAGGGTTTTATCAAAAGAGCTTTCAACCTATTGGTCTGAAAAACAATCTTCCCATGCAGACAAAAGCACAGCAGTCACCATATTACTGAAGGTCTAACTCCAGCCCTAAAATGAGTGAGTTAAAATATATATACAGGAATCTAAATTAAAAATGTATTTACGTTTTAACCAGAAAAAGTAACAGTCTACTTGTCTGATGACTCTTTCAAGCTTTAAACTCTACAATATTATCTTTTTCTTTTCCCCCTCCTATCACAGGCTTAAATTTAATTAAGATTAATTTGATCTACTGGTCCTCTAGGAATTGGACAAACATAATTAATACATTAGGCTGAAAATTCAAACTTTTATTAATAGGCTCAGGCAACTCCACAGGGACCCTCAAGTCTTTTAAAAAAGTTAATCCTCATGTAAGTGTTGTGTCTTCAAACACTGGGGCTTTTCAGTGAGAACATGCAAAACTCTTTTCCCCGCCCAAAGGAAAACAAAGCTGTGGTAATTCCCCACAAAGAACTAACAGAAGAATAGCTGGACATATAGTGAAAAGGTTCTTTGTCTTGAAAGGCATAAATGCATCTCCCAGCATAAGAGCTGCTGTGTTAACTGGAGCACTGCTTATTCTGTTACACTAAATATTGCCTCAGGACCTCAGCGAACCATGACATGGCAAGGCCCGCTGCCAATTTATGGAGTTCCTTCAGAAGAACGACACTCAGGCCAGGAGCTCAAAATTCCAAATCTCCCCTTGTAGGAAATTCCTGTAGAGTCAGGATGACTTTGAGTCCAGCTGCAGAACAAGGGTAAAAACTCAGTTTGTGCCTGTCACCTTCTGCTCCAGACTGAGGGAGGAAAAATCCCACTTACAACACAAAAACTTGGCTGTAGCAGCTCCAAGCTTTATCATCTATAGATATATCTATATCTATCATCTTGTCCTAGGTTACAATGTAAAATTGTGCCCAAGGTTTGTATTCTATCCCCATGAGCCGTTGGAGCCAGGTGGGGCAGTGTTTTCTTATCTTCTGTTAACGAGCCTAACAATGCCTTGCCCATGACTCATAGATAACTTCCTCCGGGAGTTATCTCTGTTTAATGGGCCATCAAGGACCCACTGCATGACTCATAGAATGAGATCATCCCATTGTGAGATGCTCCGCCCAGGGGGAGGAGCCAAGCATTCCCACCTGGATAAATCCAGGGTTTGGGACAGCACAGGCAGCTTTTATCCACTGGACTCCCAGAGGAGACAAGAGCTGCCAGACGTTTCTACAAGAATCACTGCTTCGACCAGACCATCTCATCTGGACTGCCACTACCACCCTAACTAACAGGGTGTCAGGTTGTGTTCTGACTCTGTCAGGGGTTTTTTTTTGTACTATTACTTCTATTTTATTTTACTTTATTTCTTTTCTTTTCCTCTTATTAAATTGCGTTTCTGACTTGGAGTCTTTCACTGGTTTTGCTTTCAAACCAGCACACATCTACCCAGAAATTAACTCAATAAATATTTGCTTAGCAGTGATGCTGGGCCAGTGACCTCACAAGACCCCCTGACAGACCCTTGTGAGAGCAGGGAGATTAATACGCTCTCCAGCCTGTGGAACAAACAACATTGGGACAAATTCCCTCAGGAAAATCAGGCAGGAAGATGCTGTATTTATAGAAAGTAGAGGGTTTGTTTTTGGTTTTTTTTTTAGCCACTCATTATTTATCCTGATACCGGCAATCATGGGGTGGCTGCAGAAGGGACCAAGAAAAAGTTGTCACCACAGTGTTGGCAACATGAAACTGGGAATTCAAATATCTCCTCCAGCAGTGAGTAGCAAACTTTTGTCCCCAAACTTCCAGAAATGCTGCATGCAGTGGGCAAAACCAAACACAGAGGGCACAGAAAAAGAAATTCCTATCACCAAACTGCAAAAATGCTGTGGTAACAAGAAAATGAGAATGTTACGTTTAATGCTCCTGAGAGAAGTAAAAATGTTTTGCATACAAGGCTTACCCAGAGACATAACAATTCACAAGAATTAAAAACACGACGTATTTTTCAGCCTAATTCTTTTCTAGGTACTTGGAGTGCATTTTTCTTTGTGCTAAACCACTCAGTGCTGATACAACAAAAGACTGTCAGGCCTGTAAATCATATCTTTAAATTCCAGTGAGACATGATTATGTGTTATTCAGGTTACATGGGCATTCTTCTTGACAGTAGGAAAGCTGGCAGTCCTCTAGCTGGGCAAGAAAATAATTATTTCCCCATATATCAATGCTTAGACAGCTCCTAAACCCCTAATTTCAGCTTAGCATATTGTTTTGGGGTGTTTTTTTTCAGAAATCTGCAAATCCTTTGCAATTTGACAGCTTCCAGTAGTATTTTCACAGCGAATTTCTTAGCAAAACCAGTGCTGAAAATTACATTTCTCTGTCACAACCTAGAGGAGAACTTTCTGCCCCAGCTGAGCACTTCCCAGGGCCAGCACTGGGACACAGCAGCAGATGCAGGAGATCTCAGGCCAGCTTGTGCCCAACAAGAAAGCAAAGATTGATATTAAAGTGTCTGTATTTATTCTTCCACACATCTCACTGCATTATGTTCCAGCTTATGCAAAACAGCAGGACAAGGAAGGAGTTTGAGGCAAACACTTCCCACTGAATTTGCAAATATCTGTGGCCTTGCACAGTTATCCTCAGTCAGTGTCCTGGGGGTATAAAATATTCCTGTTCCACCAATCTGGGTGGGTATTTGCATTCCAGCCAGGACCGAGATGCAAAGCATCAACAACAGATTTCTAATTATAACTATGTAAAGTATCACCCCACTCCCAAATATCAAACATCAGGAAAGAGAAGAATAAAAAGAACTGTGGTCATGCATGAAAGCTCTCTCACCTCTAGGAAAGGCACAAAGTTGACTGCAAGCTTTGTCTTTTTAAATATTTTACACTTGCCTCCTCTTCAGGGAGATTTACAGAGGAAACAAATTACCTAGGGCTTGCAAGCTGCTCTGCAAAAATGTCTCAGCATAAGGTTCAAGTCACCACCCTAAATTTCTTTGTATCTCTAGCCTTGGGCAAATTCAACTTGTTTACCAAAACTGGCTCAAAAAAACCCCACCAAACCTACAACAAAACAAACCTAAAATAACTCACAAAATCCATAGGAGGAATATTGTCCAAGGGCAAAGAAGAATTAGTTGAGAACAAGATTCTCTCCTGTGCTTCTTGGGGAGGGAGGAAGGATCCTCACCTCATAATATCCTGGCAAATGGAAGATATGAGTTTTCACCTCCTGAATCAGGAAAATGGAATTCTACTAATCAAAAAGTCAAGGAAACATCACCACGAGCAGGGCCCAAAGACAGATCCATCTGGTCTTCATTTTTTACCCCAAATGCTCCAAAAGCCATCACTCCATGCCTCAAACCAACTGATGATGAAAGTAGGCAACAGGAAACCAAGGGCTGGAATAAGTAGCAAAAAAAAGAGTATCAAAAGTACCAAAAAGCCTATAAAAGTTGAATGTAGCAAGCTAGCAGGATTTGACCCTGGTGAGAAAGACTCTTTGAAGGTTTTTTTGGCAGTCAGTCCGCATCTCAACCACACGTGCACACAAAAACCAGGGGGGGTTTGTACCCCCAAACCAGGGGGTGCCACCCCTCCCAGCCCCTCTCCTGTCTCACCCAAATGTTCTCCAGAAGATGAGAGCACTGCTGCCTGCAAACAGCTCCCAGATGGTGCAAACCCTTCAGCCAGACTGAAAGGAAACCCAACATAATTCAAGCCAGCTGCCAGCTGAGGGAGGCGCTCAGCTCCATTCAGTGCCTGGGGGGCACCAACAGGGTTGGCTCACTGTCCTACCACAGAATAACTGGTAAAACATCACCCAAAATAAGAGAGAATTTCTTGCACAGAAGGAGAAAGAGAGGAGCAATCACATTCTTGCATGTGGGAGATGCTGGCTTCCTAAAATATCACTTTGGATTAGAGCTTGGCAAAAATAAAAGCATAAGAATCAAAGAGGAGGGTATAATTCTCACTATATAATGTAAAACATATTTACACAATTGTAAGAAAAGAGTAAAAAGTTGACTTGTTAAAAGTTATTTTTTAAGTGTAGTTAATAAGTAATTTGTAAGTCTTTATATAGAATTATTTTAAGAACGAAGAGTTCTTTTAACACAGTAATTTATTTTAAAAGTAAAAAAAATATACTTGTAATAACAAAGGATTTGCCTTATGAGAATTAGTAAAGAAAATACGTAAACTATTTAAGAATAGACAGATTTGATAAACAAGTAGAATATCTTTTACTAATTAATAAAACAATAAAAAAGTTATTAACTAATTAAAAGTTGCCCTCAAAATTTGTAAAAACTGTAAAAGACAGCATACAACTGTAATAAAGAACCTTCTGGAAAGTTAATACTGTGTCACTTTGTGTGTCATGACTGTCTCTAAAACAACACTCATGGTTCCTTACATTTTATCCCCATGAAGATTTCCTTCTCTCCTTTAAGTCCTGATATATTTTAGGAGATAAAATATATCAGCTCCTGACATATTTTAGGAAGAGGGTGATGAAAAGAGATGTTTGAACTACTCTGGACAAGGTCCAGCCTCCAGGCACTAATTCTGAAGTTCAGCCTTTACCTGTGTGGTGCTTCAGAAGGAAACAATTCCCAGACAGAGCAAAGGATGGCAGCTGCTTTAGGGGTAAGAGAAAGTGATTTCCAGGAGCCCAAAGGCAGCAGCAGCCCCTGCACTGGCTCAGCTGGGTGTCCTGTGTCATGCTCAGCTCCTGAGGTGTCCCTTTCCCACAGAATTTCCCTTTCTCTGATGGAAACCAAGAGCTTGCACCAGACCCTCCCTCAGTGCCCACCAGCACGGAGGAAACTCCAGGTGAGCATCTCCAGCTCCTCCCTCAACACAGAGTGAGGAGTAAATCACAGAGGGAGGGATTCCTTCTCCTCAGTACACCAGGAATGATGTTTTAATGGGGTTCACAGACCCAACACATTTGCAGGGAAATGCTAGAAAAGTTAAATGCAGTGTGCACACCTAACTCAAGTCCCCAGTGGGATGTACAGTTACCACAGCAACTTCCAAGGTCCAGGACAAACCTGATTTCTGATGCTCCACATTACTGCAACTGTGGGAGCAAACATGGGCAAAGACCACTATTGATACATTGCTATTTAAAATACCTGAAAAAAAACCCAAAAAAGTAAGCAAAAATATTTCACTTAGCATCATAAACCAAATTTTTCCTCTAGGAGAGATCAAGAGAAAACCTCGTGCACAGCAGACATTCAGAAGCAAAACCACAATGAGATGTGAGGGGAAAAAAGTCATCAAGGAAAACAAGTCCCCATGAGCTTAAAACTGGACATCAAGCACACCTTCATTGTATGAAAGCACATCCTCCAGAAATGTTATTTAGCCCAGGAGTTGTAAAACTGCAATACCTCAAAGGTTGATGGGGTAAGAGCCTGCTTTAAAGTCATTAGTTCATACAGGAAACGTGACTTTGCTTGGAAGGGATCTTTCATTCACTAATTAGCATCAGTGCTTGAGTAAGAGAAGATTTCAGTTTTACTCTGAGGCAGTCTCACCACTGGGCTGCAGAAATCAGTTTTGTTAATTGAAGCAGAATTCTCTTGCACAAACACTAAGCTGCAGGCTTAGTGGGAAATGGGAATGGCTTTCCTCAATAATCATTTCTGCAAATGTCCAGCTTCATTATTTATGCCATGTCCTTTAGAAATTTTTCATTCTTTTATTCAACTGATTCCTCGTTTCCTTTTATTCAATGTCCAAACCTGATGTGAAGAGCTTCTATTAATAATTCAGCAGCATCCTCGTTTTACTGGTGGATGAAATTGGATACTATTCCTTTAAATATGATTGCAATACTGAAGTGTAACACCAGCAAAAAAAAAGCTGCCTTGCTTTGGGATAAATGGAAAAAAATTATATCTTGTTACCATCAAAGAAAACTGATGTTCCTGTAAATTATGACTCATTGAATATTTTGTTGTGCTTTTCATTATTTTTTCTCAAGAAATCTTAGCAGCACTTTTTCTTCAGGAAGTTTAAGGGTTGCAAAACTTCCTTTTCCTCCCAATATTATAATCTGTTATTATAAGCTGTTGCAAGGGAGGTTGAGAGAACTGTAAGCTTTCTTTAAAATTGCTGGTCTTTAGGCAAAGGGCAACAACTCTTAGCTTGTTTCAGAGAAATAAATGGGTTATTCAGAGGCAGTGTGGAAGTCACAAATGCATCAGTAAAATCTGCTCTGTCCTCACCATTCCCATCACCTTGAAAGTCACCTTTGCACTCTCTGTCAGCTGCAGGCTGCTGAATTTCTGCTGCAAACTGAACTCTATTTAAGAAGAAAGATCTTAATCGAGATTCATTTATAACTCTGCTGTTTCAATTCTATTGATGAATTTCAGAATGTATCAATTTCAGTGTTCTACAGCTCTCTACAGGTTGCAGAAATGTTAAACAGTGACAGATCAGTATCAAGACACATCTACAACTTGCTGAGAGAAGGGGAGAGTTGGAAAAAAAAGGAAAAAAATTGAAAATCACACTTTGTCAGGTCACTTTTACAGTTTCTGAAATGCCAGTTGTACATTTTAGCACACCACTAGTCTCAAATGGTGAAGGCACTGTCAATCAAAGACTCCTATCAGAAGCAAGCTCTGGGATTGTGTTTAGGCATGGCAGGGGGAGAGAAGAGGTAAGGGAAAATAATCTCTGCAAATTATACTTAGATATAATTTCAATATACAGGAGCACCCACTACAGCCTTGTAAAAGGAGCAGCATCCATGGTGTGTTGTGGGCCAGGTACAGCTCAGGGACTCCTTTTGTCTTTCTGCTCTTTTGGCTCACAGCCCTTTCAGATGAGCAAAGTGACAATGTGTCAGCAGTGTGCCCTGAAGGTCCTTTAAAGATAGATGGAGGGTCATGGTTTTCTCTCCCCAGGTCTGTATTTTTTAAAATAATTTTGCATCCCTTTGGTGTATGTGTGGACTCTCAGGAGCTGCTACAGAACCTTGGCTTTGAATCAAACTTTGCACCTGCCCTCTTCAAAGTTTAATTTCTCAAGTGCTCACTCCCCCTCTCCAAAAGGAGGATTCCCAACTTTGGTTCCTCTCCAAGAAAAATTTAGTGTCTTTCACAGTGTCTCTTCAGCTAAAGCATTGTATCCTCCCATTAAACTTTTCTCTTAAAGCCCAGCATTTCCTTGAATCACCAAAAAATGCCACAACCTGCTTTCAGCAACCTGTAGGCAAAGCTCTCAGAGCCTCTCACCCCTCACCATCCAAGCTCTCCTCACCACAGCCACCTCTCCCTTTCCTCACAGGAACAGCATTTAAATTTCACTGCTGGTGCCTCGTGTTTCATCCCCGGCAGATGAACCAGCGTATCCATTTCCAGCACTAATAAGTTTCAATGAGTAGTGACAGCTTCCAGTCATGCAGAAACATAGGCAGACTCAGATGTCATTCTCAGAATAACTGATTTTTTTTTTTTTTGAGAGGGAGCATCACAGTCAAATTGCCAAAATAGACCTCTGCTTTAAAATGGCTCACCAAAATCCAGGACAAATCAGCACAAGGATTATTAGGGAAAAAAAACCCAAACAAACCTCACCATATTTATTGTGTTAGCTAACATGGTGGAATCCTCAAGAAAATGAAGCAATTTTTGTCTCAAAGAAAAGTACTTATCTTTGTGAGGAAAGACAACTTGTTATTAATTCGAGATAAAATCACAGCACTGGAGGTGAGCCAGTTTATTGTTTTCACAAGACTTCGCAGACTGAACCAAGATAAAAGAAGAATCCCAGGGCTTTGCAGAAGAGGGATAAAAGCTACAAGCTCTGATTTAGCTCTGATTTCCTGAGTGGCAGCTCTGATATTCCCCACTCCAGATCCCTGTTTGGTACCACAGCCATAGGTACCAGGTATCATCACTGGGAATTGAATTTTCAGGAGTTTTTGGGGTAGTTTTGGGGTAGTTTTGGGGTAGTTTTAGCTTTCACTGCCTAGTACCTGGCAATGAGGTCTGCAGCCAGCACAAAAGATCTGGAGACTCTAAAAAATATGTGGGAACAAGCCCTCCATCCATACAGTGGATGCCATGACAAACACAGGGATCACAAGGAAGAAAATTGGGAGATATTAATTTCATTTCCTATTTAGCTCTTAGCCTTCACAAGGGTAAGTCCAGCTGAAGAACTGAGTGAAAACCAAAGGGGCTCATGGCCAGGAACCCTGGGATAGCTCTGAACAGCCAGATCCTGAAGATTTGAGTGGAGATGATGAAATGAACCCCCCTCAACACAAAAAATCTAAAATATAAATGGGAACAAGCCTCCACCCATACAGTGGATGACATGAAAAACACAGGGGTCACAAGGAAGAAAATTGGAGATGTAATTTAATTTCCCAATTTAGCTCTTAGCCTTCACAGGGGTAAGAATTGAGTGAAAACAAACCAAAGGGGCTCATAGCCAGGAACCCTGGGATAACTCTGAACAACCACATCCTGAAGATTTTAAAGGAAATGATGAAGTGAGCCCCTCTCAACACCACCCTGCTCATTTCCCAGCCAACAGCCCCCAGTTTCCCTCTCCCCTCCACTCTGCACTGCTGATACCTCCACAATTCCAGTACTCAGCTGTGTGACAGCTCCTTCAACAGCCCTGCAAATGACAGGAAATGCTGACAGATTTCAGTAGGGAAGAGCTCGGGCAAGTTTACAGTAAGTTTGCTTAGCTTTGTTTGAGGCACTACCAAGTAGTAAAACTGAGGATGGGCTGTCAGATTTCATTAATTAGAAATCCCAGCTAGCCAAGCCTGCACACAAGAGAGCTCAGCTCTATGGAAAAGTACAGCCTCAAAAGGAAGATGCAAGTCCTCAAGTTTCACTGAGGTGCAGGAGCATCCAAAAGCTGTTATCCATCATTAAACACCCACATCAATTCTGAATTTCCCCCTCTCACCCGAAAGCTGCAAACAGAGTGAAATCAGCCTAGATCAAACAGTGCACTGCAGCACTTGCTGCCTCCTCACTGTACAGCCTAAAGACAGCAGCATTTTGAGATTCCTTTGTAGTACCACCCCAGTGACATGCCAAGGAGATAATGTCATTCCTGAGGACTGCAGGAGAACATTAAGGAACATAAAGAGAGACAAAAGAGACCATTAAGTTGGTTTAGATCCTCTCCCTCTCTTTTTTCTTTAAAAAGTCCTCTCATGTCAGATAAACAGAGGGTTTTTCTTAGTTTATTTGCTTTTATGTCTGCAGTTAGACATTGCCCAGAAGAGTTTTTATGAAAACATAATGCCTGTTTAAAATAGCACACACTTCAAATAAAAGATGTCTCACAGTAAGATGAGGGCAGAAAAAAATAAGAATGGCGACAAATTCTTTTAAATTGTTCCCAAACGATCTACATTTCCTTAACAAAACAAGCACACAAATTATCTTGGGGTTTGCTTTGTTTTTTGTCGTGGGTTGTTGTTATTTTGAGATTTTTGAGCCTCAACCTCAAAATCATTAAACAGGCAGACAGACAATTTGTTCTATTAATATCAGTGGAACAAACTACTCAGAGATCAAGGTTCTGATGCTGCAGAAACCTCTCACCCACAGCTGAACAACTCATGAACATCACTACCAATATTTATTTTCCCAGGCTGAAAAATGCCTTCCAACCCATAAAGGTAATTTTTAGGCAATTTTTGGTTAGTTTTCTTGCTTTTTTCTTTCTGTCAGCGCAACAATTGGGTGTATTTCTAGAGCTCTAGGGGGAAAATGTGTGTCCAGAGTAGAGAGTGCACACTCTCTAATTAAGAGAATAGATTAAGAAACTAATCACATATAGTTTCTAATTAGTGAGTGCAGTATCACCATCACTATTAAAAAAAAATTAAAAATAAAAAAAAAAATCTGCACAACAGCACTGACCCCAAGCTCCAGATATGCATATTTTTAAGGTCAGCTGGTCCCTGAAGGCACATGTCTATTACAGGGCAATAAGAACAGGGGAATGACTGGAAGCCTCTGTTATTTTATGTCATCAGTGGCAAGAACACTGCCTCAGAACATTTGCTCATTACTGGAAGCAAGAGTCCCGTGCAGGGAGAGCATAAAGAGCAAGGTCATCTGTAAAATCCCCACGTATTTTTCTTTACATCCCAAAGAATCCACTGCACTAAAGCTCTGCGAGGAAGGTTTGAAAACCAAGGGTGACTTACATTGTGACACATTCCCACAGGAACCAAATTTTGGGGCTCAATTTACTGATTTGCCTGTTGTGACATCTGTAAATCTTGTTTGAAGAAGCCATGAGGAAACGTGATGATATTGAAGAGAAATGTTACTGCTGGCATTACTAAAAATATTAGCACAGCACCCAGAGTCTGTACAACACCAGTTCCATGCTCTGGGAGGCAGGAAAGCCACAAATCTCCCAAAAATCAAAGTGAACCTACACAAGAACCCTCCCAACATTCCCATGGATTCCCCACACAGGGTAACACAGCCTTAAAATCTTAAAAACTGCTGTGCAAACAAGTCTGCCACGTAAGCAAAAAAATGATTAGACAGACAAGTACACAGTGGTTCAGAGAGTGATGTGAGTTTACACAACTTGTCCAGTGAAGCATGAAGGATAGAAGCAGAGACTCCAGGATCACCTGCTTTTAGCCTGTGAAGCTTTTGGGGAAAAGGTGTGTACTTAGAGGAAGAAATTTGGATTTTGGACATCTGCTATGTGCCAAAATATATATATATATATACAGAATTTTTTTATATATATACACACAAACAACTGAATCTAGAGGGTTGCACCATGTTCTGGCATTCACATGATTTACACTCAAAGAACCACTAAAAATTCACTAATGTACTTAGTGAAAAATGCCAGTGTTTGCCAGGGGCAGGTAGTTTAAATTACTGTGTCTATCTTCCTGTGAGAGGAAAGCCAAGCAAACTTGATTAATATTTTCCTACCAGAAATAGAAGGGCAGAAACTCTCCTCCTTCGTGCACTCCAGAGGTCAAACTAGATGATGTAACGATCTCTTGTGGTTTTAAACAGGTTTTATAGATTAGCTGACTTAAAAATAGACATAATGTTTAAATAATAGCATTCCCCTGAAATTGAGTGCCTGGTACAACAAGACTCCAGTCACTGGTTAAGAGCTGGAGGGACGACGACCACACAAAGATTTGTAATAAACCAAAGGGAAAATCCTGGGTAGGTATTCCAGAATGGAATGCTACTGACTCCCTCCACCTGAAAAGCAACATAAAAGTGGTAATGCCATCTTCTGTACAGCCTGCTTTAGGAGGTGCAGATTTCCATAAAAAAGCATGCAGGATGTGTCTGTAGGGCAGAACCATACCCAGGTTTGGGACATGCCACAGCAGCAAGGAGCTCCATTTTCATCCAAGAAACTGTATCCCATGCCCTAACCCTGGTTCTGGCTCTGTGGAGTTGCTCCTTGTCAGCTACACCCCTGTTTAACCTGCCACAAGCAGGATAGCCCAACTCAAACCTCAGCAACTCACAAAAACTGCCTGGAAGTCCACTGGGTATCACTGAATCCCATGAGCCACTGAGCACACGGACAATGGGAATCAGATTACTCTGCTCCCATGTTTTGACAACAGCAATTCATTCTATTTATTCTGATAATTCATAAAGCACCACCAAACTCAGTGCAGAATCCCTTATGAAAATAATTGCAGCCTGGTAGTAGGATCCCATTGGAGCACACCATTAATTCCTTGTCAGTCAGGGAACAAGCCAAAGACTTTGTGCAAATGGAGGATTAGCAAGGTCTCAATGCACACATTTCCTTGCACTTAAAATGTGCAAGGAGCAGACCTTATTAAATCAGCATTTCATGATTCCCTAAAATGATAGCCCCGAGGCAGATTTTTTTTTTGTACTTCAAAAGATAGTTATCATTCCACTCTATGTTACAGCCTGGGATAACAGAAAAATAAATTCCTGTCTAACTGTTCTACCACTGTATACAGGGAGCAAAAATAGTTGCTCTTTCCCACAGCTGTCAAAAAATGCCCAGACTTTTATTCACAGTGAGGTGTCACCAGTCTCACACGAAGAGAACAGCTCTAATACAAAGCTATGAATTCTCTTCCACTTGGCTACTGAAAATAGTTGGAGCAGTAACCTTTTCTGAACCTCCCATTCAGCGTTTGGGTTGTCTCCATATGTGCCTCAGGGCTATATTGCCTGCCTCTGTGTGTTTAAAGTGCTCCTATTTCCATGCAGAGCAACTTCGAGGTTGTACATTTTATGGTAGTTTTTAAAGTAAGATTTGCCTAAAACTGAAAAAAAAAAAAAAAAGGCTGGGGACTTTTCTTCTCGAAGTTTAATAATAAGTTCAAAGCTGTCTGAAAATTTGCTTACTTATAATCATAAAGGTCTGAGTAAGTTCCCTGCTTTGCATCCTCTCTGTTTTCAAAGTCCTTGCAGTACAGCCACTATGAAATCATGACACCCATGATCCAGATTTGTGTGATCTCTCCAAGGCCTTAACTAACCCAGGGTTCATCCAGAAGCTGATAGGAAACATCCCTTATAACTGAAACCAGCATTTTATTAAATGTTAAAATATGATTAGAGACAGATTTACTACAGGTAGTTTGACAGCCCAACTTAATAAATTAGAACCCCCTAAACCCCACCAGAAATATCTGCCAGGGCTCAAACCAAGATCTCATAACAAACAATGAAGAATGCTGGAAGAACTCGCAGATGTTGCATTCTTCCAAACTTTTCCATCTTATCTCAAATGTTTACAGTAAAAAGAACAGAGATGTTTTCTTCACAGTTTTTATCAATCCTCTCCAACATTCAAGCAGCACAATATTCTTCTTTTAATGCAACCAAGTAACCCCCTCTGAACCCCAGGAGATGTTTGCAAAATAATTGTTCCCCCTCACTGCTCCTTTGTTATTATTTTTTCCACTCTCTTGTTACTTCAGGCAGAAATAACTTAGAGATATTATCACCAATTTACCAAAACAGAATTCCCCTGAATTCATTTGCTTTTAAGTTAGACTTTGACAATTAAATTCTACATTAGAGCTAAATCTAATGATTTTCAACCTGGCTGAAACTGATTGGCTCCCTAAGTCTACAGTTTAATTCCTCCCCCTCTCCATTTTGCTAACTAGAAGAGAAATGAATCTACCTCCAAGCCTGTTGGAATCAATCTTCTTTTCTCTCTCACAATTTATAAGCCAGAGGCTTAAAAAGTGTTCATATCCGCTTTTAACAAGCTGGTTATGGTTGATAAGCACAAGAACATTAATAAAAATAGCTCAGCTTTAAGTCATGAACATTTTACAAAAGTAGGCCTTTAAAAAAAATAAATGGTAAAGGCTAATAGTGATTTATACCATGTTACTTTTCCTATACTACCAATTATCAATCATCTCTAAAAGATCCTTCTTTTATATGCCAGAGTCATAAATGCAAATGCTGCCAGCTCATTCCTAACCAGGGAGACACTGCACAGCACAGACAACCCTGAGTTAGCCCTGGGACCTCTGGCACACTGAAGAGGAGGGTTTATTCTTTTCCAGTTATGAACTTCCACTTTTTTATTATCATTATTTAAATAATTTTTTTAAGTCCTTCACAAAGATCCCACAAACTGTATTTCAGTATGGGTTACACCATCACTTTGCCACCATCCTCAGTGTCTCCCAAATTCACAAAAACTCTGTTTATTCAACAGCAATACAACCACTGGCACTGAAACTTTTATTACTTCAATTACAACAAAGCAGCTGGTGTAATAATAACACTACTTAGCATTTATATGCTGCTTTCTATCTTCAAAAGCCTGTATAAATATTAGTTAATTAAGCCTCACAAAACTCCTGAGAGTCAGATATGGTTTTTGTTTGTAAATAGTAAAACTGAGACAGAGACAAAACAGCTGTTTCAAAAAATCAGACTTTTAGATTATTTTTAAAAAATGGAATGGAGATGTCTGAACAATAACTTCCAGAGTTATAAAAGGACAGCTTAAAATACTCAAAGAACCCAATGGGACATAAACTCTCATGCTCTAAGCATCCACCTCCTCCTCCAAAAAAACAACCCAGTGCTGTCCCTGGGAAGACACAGCTCCCTGCTGCCAGCTGCCCTAAGCCACTTGCATGTCAACATTCAGCTTTCATATAAAAAGTGAGAAAAACCGTAAATTCTAAGTAGAAAAGAACTCATCCACCACGTATCAAAGGCAGTTCTGAGAATATCTTGCATTCATATTCAGTAGGACTATTTATTGAAGAGATTTTTTGATGTGTATGAGACACCTCGCTCACACAGGGAAAACAAATGCCTACACACACTCTAACACCTCCCAGTAAGGTCTCCAGCTCTGGAGCTGCACCATGAGAACTTAAAATTATTGCCTTGACAAAGTACACAGCATTCCAGGGAAGACATGGCTTAACCCACAAAGACTTCACCATCCCTGTAACTTCACATGCAACATTTCCCACTGAGAACAGTTGATCTGAAATGCTTTAGAGAAGACATTGGAATAAAGGGCACAAAAGGAGGAAAAGAACTGGGGTTTGAGCATGCAAAAGCTTTACTGCAAGGAGTGTCCTGAAGCTGAACAGGGAGCGCTGTGTGCAAAACAAAAAGGGTTGGGAAAATAGGGGTTAAATAAAGAAACAGAAGAGGAAAAAAAAATAAACAACAGGAGACTAAAGTTCTATCAAGACTCAACAGTAGGATGGACCAGAATATGGAAGGTGCTGGAGAAACATGGCTGAGGCAAGTGGAGAAGGAAGGAAAACCTGAAAAGTTCACCCAGGAGCCAGGCTGAGCAGGAGAGGAGAGACCAAAGCTGAGGGCAAGGCTCTCAGGGCAGCAGGGACCACCAGAAGGACACTGTGACTGCAGTGCCTGTCCCTTGGCAGAGACATTTGTCACCCAGGGGTGACTCACCTAAGAGGCACAAAGTCCAGATTCCTCCTGCCCTCTCCATGTGAGATAGTACCAGGAGGCCAATTACCAGTTAGATTGATTAGCCTTAACGAAGTTTGCTGCTAAAACAGGAACAGATCCCATCCTCGACCTCCCAGCCCACTGCCCTGGACAAGAATTTATCCCTTAATACAGGAAGAGAAGGAAACAGAAAGATGAACATCACACTAAGGGTTGCAAGAGCACAGGAAGAATTGCAAAGCAATAAATAATGCTGGAAGTGGAGCAGGGAATAAATAATTCCACTTTGGGAAAAGGGAGTCTGGGATGAGATTGGAGGGGAAGAAGAAAACACATGCATTTAATACAGAGCCAGCACCCAACTCTGAATGTGAAACACAGATGTATATTTTTATCTCCAGCTGAAGGCAGAACAATGCACTCACTGCCTTCCCAAGACACATTGTGCAAAGCTGAAAATTACTTCAGAGGCACAAGTATAAATGGTTGACTTTTCCACACCGTTTTTCTTTAAATGGCACAGAAGATCATCAAGCTAAATTTTATTGCCACACGATATCACAAACTCCTCGTGGTGTAACTCAATTTCCTTGCATTATCCTTGCCAGATCATTGAGTTCTCCGTGTATCTGAGTGCGTAAGACAATGTACAAGACAAATGTCTCACTCTTTGTACAAAGGTCTCACATTCACATGCTCTGAGTAATAGAACAGCTCATTCAAAAGTATTTTTATGATGTACACTGGGATTCTCACAGGTGTTGGACTCTGAAGTGAATCCCTGCATTAACCAGATACAAACAGCCAGAAACACCAAGTGTCTTTCTAATCCCTTATGGAGTAGGAAAAAAAAACAAAAAAAACCACTTTCTTCAGACTAATTACTTCATATTATATTTTACACTGGAAACAAAGAGATCTTTGTTCAGGAAGTAGAGAAGGCTACACCTCAGACACGCTGTGGAAACAAATAAAAAGATCAGTGGCCTCGAAAGAAGGAAGAGTACATTAGAAGGAAGAGCAAAGTCCTCGGTTTTCATGAAAGGAGCATTCAGAGGGATGAATTAAGCCCTCTCAACCACCCCAGAATGAAAGAACACGCTCATTAACCAAAGTCACATTTCAGGTGAAATACAATTCACTAGCACCTTTACCTGAACAAAGCACAGCAACATCAAAGTCTGCCTAAAATCAAAACATCGACAAAATCGGGATAATCTTGGGTCTTACCAGGTATCTGCAAGAATCGAGGAGCAAGTCACTTCTGTGAGCTCGTGTATTTTCCATGTTTTTGGAACAAATTTGATGCAGCTGTTCTGGGGGGCGTTAAAAACCGTTTACTACTGGGTGTGGTCTTATCTACAAGCAGGTGCTGCTAACAAGTCACTTTCAGCTCCTCTTTGCACCTGAGACAATTTCTGGAGGGTGAGGGGGAGGAGAAGGGAGTGCTGATGGGAAAAGCAGCAATCCTAGTGGCTGATTTTCTACTTGGTCAAATCTTAAAAGCTTTTACACTCAGGAGCAGAAATCAAAGTAATAAATACAAATCGGCCAGGAGTCACTTCTTTATTTTCCAGTTACAAACAATAAGAGAAACTCCTGTAGTACATTTAGTCTGAAGTATCCAGCAGCTGCAGCAAACTCCAGCCCCAAGAAGCAGCTCTGGCAGTTTCACAATTAACACAGCTGAATATAGTTGCCCTGCACTCATGGAAAGCTTAAAAGGAATCAGGTGTTCCCTTACCTGCAGGGGTCAGCTATAAAATCCATCAACTGTAACATTTTGGATTATTCAAAGGCAAAATCCTCTCTTTAATGCAGAACTAATGCATTCTTGAAAAGAAAAAGAATACAAACAAAAAATCCAAACCAAAATAAAATCAATAGTGAAACAGAACAACAAAAATACCAAAAAACCCTAAACAACCACATTATCTGTATGAAATCTTTTTTAAATTACTGGACACTCATAACACCCAGCTTCACTCAACAGATACCATTCTTAAAATTATTAACTTTTATTAAATATTCTGTTGAAATACTTAAAGTTTTCACAGTACTCCAGGAGAATGGTTTAATGATTTTTGCGTTTATACTGGTTTTTTTGCTATTCTTTTTTCCTCTGTAGCTTTACAGAGAACCTAACAATTTCCATGGCTGGTCAAAGTGACAACATGAGTGAGGCTCTAAGAACAAAGGCAAGCAGAATCCCCTGTCACCACACCACAGTAATGAAGATGCCTGTCGTGCATCAGAAAACTGCACAACAGAAAAAACCCTCAGAAATGGATAACTTCATGGAAAATACTAACCCTGCACCTTTGAGGCTGGAGACATCTGCTAACTTTGTCTATTCGGATGCACAAGGTCGCTGAAGTCTATTCATGGAAAGACAAAGGTAATAAATGCAAAGAAAGTAATTTGTAATTTGCTATTTCCATGTCAGATCTTAACCCTGTGGAGATTCACAGCATGCCTAACTTTAATTACCGAGACAGTGGCATGGAGAGGAAGGGAAGAAAGGACTGGAGTGTTCAGCTAGTAGGAATTCAAGGCCCTGAGTTGGCTAATATTTAAAAATGTTACTAAAACTGATGTTACAATCAGAGGCATGTGTTAGTGATTGCAGGCTCACGGCCACAGCTCAAAATGAAACAGACCTTAAAAAGCTAACAACATTTCCATTTGTGATTCATTTTTATCCCCCAGTGTCAATGACACAAAAGCAGGAGGAAAAAAAAAAAAAAAGAGAAAGATGTGGAGGTTGCTTCTTCCCACATCATCATGGTCTTTCAAGAAGGCTGTGACTCTCCAATAGCTGTCAAAGACACCTTGCCTTAACATTCCCTCTCAGTGACCGCAGAGCATTGTTTTATAAACAGTTTTGCAAATGTTTTCTACACACACCCCAAACAGTGTCACTGCTCAGGTGAAACTTTCAGTGACTTTATACCTAAATTCCTCTATGAGGACAACAGGGAGAAACGCCCTGGGTGGCTCAGGACTGCTGAAATTCATGACAAAACAAAGTGAAGACGAACAGCCATCATGTAACTTGGAATTCAAGGTAGAAAACTGGAACTCCGAGGTATCAGAGTTAAATCAAACACTGTGCAAACCAGAATGTCATTGTTTTGTATTAATAAATTGGAAGATGAATCAGAGTACAACTCTGGAGTTGAGATAAAATGGCACCAGTTACAGCCCCTCCCCAAAAGCAGGAATTCTGGTTTCTTCTGGTTTGAGTAATGGAAAAACGGAGAACTAGTGAAAACAAGAAATAGGCCTCTTATGCAAATTTCACACTGAAAAATCTACTTTGAATGGAGATACAAGGATCAGGCCATGCACTCTGCACTGTAAGCAAGGCAGCTCCAAGGTGTTAAATGTCTTTTCTTTCTGGCCACCAGCCCCACAGCAGAGTCTGGAGGAGTCACAGACCAAAGGGCTTCCTTTTTCTGTCTGGCATAGCCAAAAGCTGCCTTTGGAAAAAAATCTTGTACATCAATCAGTCATTTCATTGATTTCTCTTTCAAATAAGGTTTTGCTTATGTGACTCCAGAGAAAAGCTAGAAAGCATAATCTTTTAACAGCATCAGACATATGAAAAGAATCTCTATTGAGGTGGTGCACAGGAGAAGAGATGCAGGAATTGCAGCCAGGAATAGAAGAGCAACAAGTGGTAGACACTGAACCCAAAGTTAGCAAGTACTTTATTAGTGCAGTCTTTGTCATGTGGACTTCTCTTACCAAGTCTTCTCTTATCTCCCCACAGTAACTGAAGAGTTCTTATATATTTAATCAGTTTTGACCTTGGGACTTCAATTATTTGACTTCAGATGTTAGATTTTAATAAGCTGTCACCCACAGGGGAAAAAATGCAGTAGTTAATGTGACTGCATCACCACTTACAGCTGGACTGTGGACAGAAAAAAAAATCAACCATATTTCAAGAATTTAGCTGTCACCAAGTGGAAAAACTTCAGTACTTTTTTCCATCTGTGCATTTCGCAGCAGAATTAAGTAACTTCAGATTAATCTTGCCGTCTCTATTACTGCTGTATATAACTAGCACCTAATCACTGCTGGGTGTTGCTGCTCATGGAGCGTTACCTCCCTCCAAATAAATCTGATGGGACGCTTTGTCTGCTTTCAGAATTACAGGATCACTCAGGGAGCCATGAGAAGGCATAACTCAACATCCCAGCCTCCAGGAGTGTGTGTGACAGCACAAGCCAGCTGGACAACTCCAGCCCAAAGCCACTTGCACGGCCTCCCCAGGAAAAGCAAGCAGCAGGCACAGCCTTCCCCCGGGGAGCCTGGAGCACAGTATCTCCTTACCTGAGTGCTAATAATGCTAATAAAGACTACGGTCCCTATGAACGTGAATCAGGAGGAGATACGGGGTGTCTCCCTCATGCCTTGGAAACTCCATGAGCTCTCAGCAGAGAGGAAACCACCAGCTCACTGCAAGCCTGGCCCAGGGGAGGTTTCTTCTCCTCAGAGGGCGGTGTTTCCATGGGTATTCCAGGGAAATACCGGCCACACAGCGCTGATTAAGTATTTCCAGTTGCCAACAACAAAAATTGTCGTTTTTATGTTGTCCCATGTAAGCAACTTTTGTAGCTGACATATAGGCATTGCACAATCACAAACGAGAAGGAAGACAGTCAATAGGAAGGGAGGAGGACCACATTTTTGATGGTGAAGGAGAGGAGTGATTAAAATATGATCTATGCTGCAAAGGCATGCGAGATCCATCATCTGGTTAATATTTCAGCAGCCACAATGCAGAGGAGCAATACTTTTACCTTCAGTACCTCACCTCAGGTAAACAAGGCAGACTCCACCAAAGGTCACAGCACTCTGGAGGGTACAAGATTCACAAGGCAAGGCGTAATATCTGAGTGGGAGGATTGGTTCTCAAACATCCTTAAGAAAAACCTGTTCCACCCTTTCTTTATTGCCTGCTACTCGCTGGCTTGAAACTACGCTTCAGTGGAAGCTGCAACATCTCGCTTGTGGATACCACGCAAGCCCTACTGAGCAGGGAGGGCAGGAGCGCCTTAAATTATTCCTCAAAATGCCACGAACCTGTTTCCCAAGGTGTGCCCTGGCACACTGGCAGTGCGTGTCATGGCGATGAGAGGGGGTAGAGGGAGCAAAGACACCGGGGAAAGTTACCGGAGAGAATGAAAGGCACGAACAGCGGGGGAGATGAAAGCCGGCAGGGGAGAGCACCAAACAAACGCGGGCATTCAACAGGATTATCCCACCCCAAAGCTGCGCTTTGCCCGCTACCAGGAACAGAGAAAGCCAGCTGAACCACCGGGAAAAAAAAATACAACACTCCAGTAAGGAGTGAAAGGCGAGTCACCTGGTAGAAGGTGAGGCGGGAGGAGGAGGAGGAGGGCAGAGGCACGGATGGTGCCCTCGGCGGGGATGCCCAGCCCGGTGCGAGCCCGGCGGGCAAGGTGCGAGCAGGTGTGGCGGCACGGCGGCGGCAGGAGAGCTCACACACACACACACACCCCTACACCTACACACACGGAGGGCTTCGTGGCTCTACACCAGGCGGGGGAAAAGCCGCAGCAGCGATCACAGTCCACAGGAGGGACTTCTCAGCCCCCCTGTCCGAGCGCAGCGCCCAAGGGAGCGGGGGCAGGCCCGGGCAGCGCCCCGCAATCCCCCCCTTGGCGGCTGCTTTTGGGGTGGCGGAACAACCCGGGGGGAAATCCCATCCCGCCCCACCAACCCCCTTACCTTGTCCCGAGTCCTCCTCCCGGCCCGCGGCCGGCGGTGTCCGTGGGGCTCCGGGCAGGGCCGGGGGCTCCGCTCCGCTCCGCGCCGCCAACAAAGTGCGGGAGCGGGGCGGGCAGCGGAGCAGCCGCGGCGAGCGGAGCGGAGCGGAGCCGAGCTCCCTCTGCCGGGCACCCGCCCCGCCCCGGCCCCAGCCCCAGCCCGCAGCCGGGGCGGGCCCGCCGAGGGCAGCGCGGAGCTCCCGCACCGGCGGAGCGGCCGCCCCGAGCCCCGCGGAGCCGCCTCTCTCCCCCTGCTCCCTTCTCCTCCCTTCTCCTCCCGCTCTCTGCACGGCTCACGCCATGCAAAGGTGCTGAGAGCAGCGCCCCGGAGCCAGGCTGAAAGGTGGGAGTTTAAAGTCACCGTAAGCGTTTACCTAAAAAACCCAAAAATTCAATACAAGGCCACACGCAAAACCTACCACGACTCCAAAGCAACATCCTCCCCCGAAGAAGTAGGTGTAGCTAAGGCACCTTTGGAACGACTGCTCTACGAGAACAAAAGTCTCCCGTCTTCGCTTGAAATCGCGGATGAAATCTCCCAGCTGTTTATGCTGTTCCCATCTGGCACCACATTCCTCCCCACTCTGACAACTCGCTCGTGGCTTTGGCTCGGCGCACGGCAATGGTCCCTATCGGCACACTTGCAGGTAGCCACAGTGCTCAGGCTACACTGCGAGCACAGCCGGGATTGCTGTAAGGAGCCACTTCCCCTCCTAAAACCGGGCTGTTCCGCCAGAATTTGCTTTCACTGATTGCTCTTTCAAATAAGTTTTTGCCCTGTGTGACTCCAGAGAAAGCTAGAAAGCGTAAATCTTTTAACAGCATCAGACATATGAAAAAACCTCTGTTCAGGTGGTGCATAGGAGAGCTAATCTGATTTTTGAAGGTTCTGCTCCTGATTTTTCATAAGATTCAATTGCCAATCCAGAAAGATTTACACACCTGCTTAATTACGTTCCCAAGGCTCCTTCCAGGCTTCACCAAGATCCCTTAGGAAGATCAGAATCATATCCGGACCAAACAGCAATTTCCACCGAGGCACGGTTACCCAAACGGAGCAACAGGTCCTTTATGCTGCAAAGTTCCTGTGATTCCAGGCCCTCTCCAAGAAACCTGCGGAGGAAAAGTCCAGACTAACCAAAGAGCAGCTGCTTGCTGAAATTCCCACTCAGTTCCAAGAAACGAGACTTGGCAGGTCCGCGCTTTTTATAACGCTCCGTAACTCATTTGCAGAAGCAGGTGAAGTCAGAGCCGTCAGAGCCATCAGCGCCAGAGTCCTGCCCCTGACGGCTTCCCCAGGGAGGACACGGATTTTCCCGATTTTGATAAAAAAGCGGGCAGGATGATATTGCTCAGCCACTGTTTGCAGCAGTTTGGTTGCAGAATCTCTTCTGGAGTGGTGCTATTCCATCCTTGACTGGGTGTTTGCCAGCAAATCTTGCTGAAATGAGGTCTGGGCTCTACAAAAGGTTTTGCCAGGCTCTGGCAGGTTCGGGCTGAAGGCAGGGGCAGCAGGCAGGCGTGAAGCTCCTGAGAGCCAGGCAGGAGAGAGTAACCCGAGCCTGCAGATCAGGCTGCGAGAGGTGGGGCCTCACTCCACAATTGCTCAGGAGTTCACCTTAACCCTGCTTAAAGGAAACAAAAGAGAGAGAGAGAAAGAAAAGCAATTCAGCCAACTTCCCTTTCCTGGCTCGGAGCTGCCAGAGCTCCTTGTCGTGCTGCATCTTCCACCAGTTCTGTCTTTGCTATTTTCCAGGTCCAGAAAATCCTCCACAAAACAGGAAAGTACAATTAAAAAAAAAAAAAAAAAGTGAATAAATCCACTTCTACGTACCCAAACAAACATTGAAATGCACAAATACCACACGCTTCCCTAGTTTGTTTCCCACAAACCTTCAAATCTTTAAAGAATCTGATTATGGAGAGGCTACCTAGGTAATTGTTGTGAATGAAACTCACAGGAACACTGACATTGCCAAACTATGCCAGATGCCATACGCACACATCCCTAGGTAAATAATAACAGTAATTGATACTTAAAAGTGCTTACCCCATGAGAGGTCGAAAGAAATACGAGAGATTCTCTTAAAGAAAAGCTTGGGGACGGCTTCAGTGCTTGGCAGCCATAAACAGTGCCTCTCTTCCCCCTTTTTCCTGGATAGAAGCCCAAGCCCACCCCCTGCTCCAATTCCCCTTGACAAAGGACAGAACACAAATGCAGAAGACCACGGTGGGACGATAATTCTGTTTGGTTTGACTTGGAAAGAAAACATTTTAAAGGAACAGAGACAATAAAGAGGAAAGAAAGTGGGATGTGAGAATGAGATAAATGGAAGGATAAGGATAAATGTGAGAGGGATAAATGGGAGAAAGATTTGGGGAAGAATGAATTCCATTTCTGTTCTCTATGACTTTTCTTCGAGACGTGTACAGCAGGTATGGACATTTATAGAATTATTTTACATGAGTATGAAGCTAATATTGCTGCAGAAAGGAAGCCAGAACGCTGTAACCCAGGGGATGAAGGAGACATTCCACCAATGCTCATCTGCTTGGGGGAAAAGACAAAACACAAAATACAAAAGACAAAGAATTTCCTTCTGCTGGAGATCAGCCCTAAGAGACTTTCTGGGCTGGGAACCTGCAGGATGGTTTACACAAGGCTCTGGCAGGTCCATCAGAGCCTGTTTGCCACCAGCCCTTTCCTGCCTGGAACACAGCCAGGCTCTGTGGCTGCAGCCAGCCACGATCCCCCTGCAGGTGCAACACACCATGGAACCAACCTGCAGCTTCCTGGGCATCACCTCTGCTCAGCCTCTGCTGGAAACACACGGGCAAGGGCTCAGTTGGTGCAGAATTATCTGCAGCAAGCCCAGAGATTTCAGGTTAGCTGCTGATACTGGAATTTCCACCTCGCTGAAAATGGAACCTCTGTATCCATAGAGTTCTCAGAAGAAAACACACAAAGCCAGCCTGAGTCTTCTATTGATTTTCAGGCACGTGCAGCTCGGAATTGTTCCTGATTTAGGTCATAAAAATGCAAGATAAACCCAGAGGAATCCACAGCAAATGAGAAAAACAAAAAAGTCTGGCTTTTATCCATTCTTTATGCTATGGAAAATCAAAGCCAAAATATTTATTTGCTGCTTAAGTAAAATTATAGAATATATTTTGCAACATGGCTAAACATGGTACTATCTATAAAACTGTGCAGGTAAAAGGATCTGAAGAACAACCACAGAGGTTTTTCTAGTCCCAAAGTAATTTTTAGTTTGGGAGTTTCTTTTGGGTGGGTCTGGTTTTACAGTGTTCTGCTTAAATATTTCATCCTTTATGTCATAAATATGTGTACATATATTCAGACCATTTAAGAGGACACTAAGTGAATGTGATCTATTGTTCTCAATTCAGATTTACTATTTGAGTAGCAAATCTGTGAATAACATAATGACCTCAAAATTTGTGAGGTCTAAACATGTTCAGGACGTTCTATACACCTCTACATTAATTAAGAAGCTGGGGTTTGTTATCCAAAAAATTACCCTTGGACAAACCTTCTAACTGGGTTTGATTCCCCTGCCAAGAAGAAAAAAAAAGGAATATAAAAAGATTATTAAAAGACCTCCTCTCACCTCATTAGTTCATCCTTTATTGAAAACTTGTGATTGGTTGATTAAAATGATATTACAGAAACTGCAGTTTCTTGAATCTCCTTTCTAGGAAGGTTGGTTCAGGCAAACAAAGTAAGCAGACCAGAAGCTACCCATAATCAAAATGTGAAAAAGAAGGAGGAACTCAGTGTGCCTGAAATCCTCACAGAAACTGAATTCTGGTTCTGAAGCAGAGGGAAAATGTCTGGCCTGCTCCTGGCTGACTCATACACTCTATCCCAGGTACAGAGCCAAAGCAGCACAAAGAATTCCCAGCAGTCCCATTTCCAGGCAAGCAATGACTCCTCAGAAGAGCTCGGGGATATGGCAGAGAACACATCAGGTGAGAGTGAGGTGTCTGTCAGACTGCATCACTGCATGGAGCTCCACAGACTCCCAGTGACTGTGGCAGATAAAACTGCCTCCAAGAGCTGTCGTGAGTCACTTTGCCCAAGTTATAATGAGGGACTGCTCTGTGCAGCAGAAAAGTTTGGTGTTGTTACAGAAAGAAAACACTCAGCTGTTTGCTCATGGTCCTGCATTCCCAAGTCAGGGAATGTGGAGTTACAGATTTTTAGTCCTTGCTCCTAATTATTGTTACAGCAGTGAGGGAGATTATTTGACTGAGCTGACGGAGATAAATGAACCAACTCTTCATCCTGAGCACAAAACTCTCCAGCCTGAAGCTGCCTCCACTGATGAGTTCAAAACTTGCCATCCAGCTGTTCTGACTACTAATGCATCAATTACAAACCATGTAATTTATGACTGGGGCTGAAGCTGAATGTGTGATGATAAAAAGCCTTGCAGTAAGACAAGGGCTCCGTGACGTTATGAATTATCTGGCTGCTCTCTCTGCACCATCCTGGGTGGATTGCAATCAGCCAGTGAAGCAATGCAGAGGATTTCTCCCTCTGGAGCCATGGGGAGTGCTGCCATTTATTTCAGGAGGAATAGGATCAGCCTCAAACCCTTAATTTGCACATTACTTAATCTCAGTACTGAGAGCTGGTTGGCTGACACTTGGATTTGGAAGTCAAAGAGTCTCTCCTGAAAGAAACCTGAGGTGCAAGAAACCTTTGCCATCATTTGGGCAGAACTCAGCACGTTTGTGATTGCTAGAGTTTGATCTGTCACCTCTCAGAGCTACACTGTGTTTGATGAATGAGACTCTAATTGAATTCAAGCAAATAAATTGCAGGTTACGAAGCAAACTGAGATGTTCTTGCACATTTTGATGCTTCCATGTTCCTATCTTACAGAGACAAAAAAGAAACAAGACATAGACAATCAGTCATTTTATATCCATGCTCTGCTTTTTATAGGGAAGCATGACAGGTGTGTTTTATTACACTTGGATGTTTATTGATAGAGAGAACATTAAACCTCAGATATTTCTTTTTGTTGTATCATATTCATAAGAATAGAAAGAGGGCGGGCACAAAAAAATACATATGTAACTACTAGAAACAAAATAATTTGTTTTGCCAAAATTTATAGAAGTTTCTGATTTTTTGTTTCTCTTCTAGGGTTTTGAACTCTACTTCTGTGTTGGAGGGGGAACAGTCTTAACCATGTGGCTCATCCCAAAGCCTTCAGAGTTCTTGACACGAGCATTTAAGATCAATACTTTTCTTTAATAATCACAAGGTGTTGATAAAAAAGATGCTGACATTTTTATTTGGATTTGGGGTTCATAGGTTTCATGTTTCCTAGCAGAAATGTCAGAGAGAGAGGCTTTCTTCTTGTAACAAATGACAAGGATTTGAGGCTTTCACAAGATGAAGTTAAGCTTCTGAGAAACATATCAAATATTATTACCACAATAATAAAATCATTAGGTTGAATTACTTTGTAAACTTTTTTTTTAATTGTTAATTGTGATGAACTTTTATTTTGAAAATAGTTGTCCTGGTTCCTGTTTTTAAAGACAGAAGGGCTTTGTTCGACTGTCCAAACTGATTAGAGAATGTGCTGGTCACCTGAAATTCTGCATTTGCATATACTTGCTTAGTTCTGATTAAATAATTATTTCATTAGCTGAGGGAGCTAATTAATAACGCTGATACCAATTTTTTGGTCACAGACCTCAGAATTGCCTCTCAAACTCAATCAGACTCAATGAGTTTTTTCTTTCCTACAGAAGGTGCCTGTGAGACAGATTAATTTCCATCCAGTTTTCAGATAAAAATATGTAATGTCCAAGTTCATAATTGCTTCAGTGTATGGCAGATGTGTGTCTTGGTTTCGAAAGAAGACAGGTATCTACTAAAAGAGAGGCAGGGCCTCTCTTGGAATGGATAATTCAAATCCCCTTCCCTCAAATTATTATAATTTAGAAAATTAAAACGGCTCTCAGGCAGAGATATGGGGATAGGAATAACAGTTCTTTACTAATAGGTATAACAGGGCAAACAAACAACAACAACTACAGCAATTAATAGCGAAAACAGAACCCGGGACCTTGACGGAGCTTGGTCCCACAAAACCCGGGGCAGTCTGGTCTCTGGGGGACTCCAAAGAAAAGTACCAAGCTGGAATGGTGGAGAATCCCGGGCTGGTGGATCGGATGAAGTTCGGAGCTCTGTCGGTGGTCACTGGAGGGCAGGGATGTCCGGCAGGGAGGCCAGTGCGGTCCCGCGGTGCAGTGCAGCTCTAAAACAACGCCGAGGCAGTGGGACAGGGCTGAGCCAGCTCCAGCAGGGCAGCCACGGCAGCCTCGTCCTCTCCCGACGCAGACCACACCAAAAGTGAAGCTGCCCCCCCCAGCCCCCGTCTTTCTCCTCCCCCCTCGGGGGGAAACTCTCGGAGACAAAGGGTGTAGCCAAGTGCCACCCTCCATGCTTTGTTTTCACCTGAGCACTCATAAGTACCCGGCAATCAGTTGCCTTGCAACTCTTGGGAAAAAATTCTATAGGTGAAAAGGATAAACAAGTCTAACCCCCAACAATGTGGCAGGTCTACAGCTGCAGTGCTGGATTTTGCCTTAAGGCACCCCAGACCCCGTGATAATATCAGCATTTGAAATACACATACTAGCAAATCAAAGAGGCCCTTCCCTGAGCTTGTTACAAGTAAGAAACAGCTAATAACAATTAAAAGGGAGATTAAACTCTGTGGTTGTTATGATCATTTGTAGGCCAGTGATGGATTTCATACTGAGGTGGTCACAACTATTTGCTCAGATATTCTGAGGCAAGAAGTTGCCTACCACAGCACAGCTTCTGCTTTCTCGAACTTTCTTGAAAAAGTTCTTGGGAAAACTCCTGTTTGGAGGTCACTGCATTTCACCAGAGCTGGACTGAGAGGTCTTTGAGGGCTTTAAGGGCTGTCCTACCATCAGCTTGTTTAGCTGAGCTTAATTTTCCCTTAGTTCTAGAGCTGAGCAAAATCACAGGGCAGAATCATATGTTACAGCCATATGGCATAGTAATTTTTGTACAGATAGCAGCTACAAGCTGATAGTCTGTGTATTCTGACATATTTATAGCCCTGCTATAATGATGCAGGAGGACAGCAGTAGCCTCCAGAGTGGGGACATGAGATGCAGTGCAGTGAAGTACAGCCACAGAATGATACTAAAGTTTTCAGGGTGATACACTCTTCACCCTGGTGAATGAGGCAGGCAGAGCTTATTTTATATTAATTAGATAATTTGGAGGGTGAATATTTGTGTGTTGTCACTGTGCTACAACTAATTATCTCTGTGTTGTGTATTAGTTAGCATGTTAAGATTTTAATTAGACTAAAAAAATCCTTGGCTTGCATGTTCCTCCTTCGCCAACAACAAGATTTTGCGCATAAAACTCTCTCCATCAGTCCTGCATGTTCTTCCTTTCCTTTATATTGTGATGCCACAAAACTTTTCCCACTCCTTTGTGAGTGAGTGCACTCACTCACTGACACAATGATGGGCCCAAATAATTTTTGTCCTCTCTGGGGGCAGTAAGAGGCCAGCCATTTGACCCCCAAAGATTAGAGGGGTGTCCTTCAAGACAGACACTCCTGTCCTTGATATGCCCATCACTGGCACACTGTGCAGGTGAGACTTGCCAAGCTCAGCTCCCCTCCATTCCCCCATGAATCCAGGGAGCAGCAGCACCTCTCCTTCCCTCCATGACCCCACACACAAGGGGTGATGAGAGGAAAGGTACAGGATGGGGAAAAGCCACCATGCTACGTTGCAGGTGACAGGCACATTGGCAGAAAGGGTCCCACCAGGCATCTCCTGTGTCCTGCTCCATCGCCGCCTCTGCACCCCAGCACCACGGAAAACTGGGGAAACCTGAGCTGCCCTCCCCTCCTGACCCCTGCCAGGGGTGCTTTTCAACGAGCTGAAGGGAGAAATTGAGCTTGCACACAATGAGAGCCATCCTGCTTGTTTGCAGAAACATTTTCCCGCATCTTCTGTGGATTCACTTTTAATAAGGGTGAGATTTTCAAGGCTGGGACTTGTCCTCAGGCATATATAGGTATCCAGTGCTTAGCACAGCCAGGGCTCTGTGCTGAGAAAAGTCTCTGTATCCCACCAAATCGGGCAAAACGGTGATAAAAATAATGTCAGCCCTTCCTCTTTCCACGAGCCTGTGTTAAAGGAATAAGCAAGTACTTGGCCAAGAGGAGAATTTCTTCTTCCTCTGGAGTGGTGTCAGCCAGCAGAATTCACCACTCCAAAGAGCACCCGGACTGCTGTTGAATTTAAAAAAGGGGGCTTGAATGGTCTCGATCAGGCAGTGCTTGTGGCTGATGCAGCTGTATGGAGACAAAAGGAAAAACTGAGGACGGAAACCCTTATAGAAAAATGACACGGATGGTTTAACCCCTAGAATGAACTGAGAACACACTCATGAGGCAGATATTTCTGGACTGTAGGAAAAGTAGGAAGAGAAGGAATTGAGTTAATCCCCAAGTAAAATAAACAAACTAACAGTGACTGGAAAGAACAGAATAGATAATCTGGAAAATTCCCTGGGAGGACTGAGGAGCTTTCAGATTCCCAACTGTAAGACAGCGATGCATGCCAGGAATGTACACAGCAGGCATTGATAGCCTACCTGATCTAACAGGAGCTCATTTCAAAGATTTGTAAATCCACAGTTTTTGTAGATTTCTGGGATTTGAGGAAAATGTTGCAGGTTTGTGACTGATTTTTCCTTGCACTTAAAACCTGGGGAGTTTTAATATTTCTATTGTTTTGATGGAGGTGAGAAAAGTGAACATCAGATGTCTGGAACATCCCTCCTCCTCCTCAGTCTGAGAACAAAAGCAAAGCAAACAGAAATGAGATTTAGCACATGCACCCACCAGAGAGGACTAGAGCCAACTTTACATTCCTCTCTTATTTTCTGCCTCCAAATTCTACCCTTCCCTCTGGAGAAGAGAATTTTTACTTACAGAAGAGTGACATACAGTGAAGATTTATTTAGGTATAATTACGAAACACTCTGAGATCCTGAGATGAGAAGTGTGCTAAAACTGAATCCAAAGTCCTCTGAAGCCCAAAAGGAAATCTCTAATTTATGGGACAATGGAGCAAGCCCATATATACTGCAAAATTACTACTGAACTTTACAGAGTAAATGGCTGTGGCAAAAGATAAGTCAGGGTGCTCGCAGCACTAAGAAACCAGAATTAATTATCCTTTCATGTGCCTTTGCATTGTATTATTTCAAAGATATATTCTTGCTATCCCCATCTAAGTTAGAGGCTGTTAAATTATCAGCACAAAGACTGCAACAACTGAAAACAAACCAGGAACAATGGTCTGAGCTTCCTTGTCTGTGAGAACGGGGCAAATGGCAAAGGCTGTTTTTCAGCGCTGGGTTGAACATAACATATATAACATGTGACAGCAGCCCCAATCAAATCACTGCAGCACAGAGACAATACTCCCCCAGTGTCGGGCTCTCCGTGCTGAGAGCAATTTTCAATTAATTTTCCTCATTTACGAGGTAGAGCAGTTGTGAAAGAGTCCAAAAGCTTAGTGGTAAACGAAAAATTCTCTGGTGTGCTTCATTTAATGTGCTTGTTCCTTCTCTGCCAGGAAGCAGAGAGAGTTTGAGAGCTTATTTCTTTAGGGGACAGAGAGACAGACAGACACGTTCTGTTCCTCAGTGTTGTCAGCACTCTCCATTTACTCACAATTGAACACACACAATAGATCAGGTTGTCCTAACAGGGACACGAAAATTTTCATTTCAAAAATTTTCATTTCAAGAATTTTCATTTCAAGAATTTTCATTTCAACTCCATGTGTAGCTCCCCTGAGGAGGTACTTATCAAGAAAGTGGGAAGTTTTAAAGAAAATGTTGTTATGAGCGAATTTTCTCTCTAATGGTGTTAACTCCCACTGGCCACTGACTTGACAAGCACTGGCACACCCTCCTGTACATGAGTGGAGTGAGATTTCCTCAGATAAGATAAGGCAGATAAGAAATTCTGCAGCTCAGACTGTGGGCTCTTCCCTCCAGACAGGAGGGCAATGACTCTGGTTGATGGCGACTCATGGCCAAAGCTGAGATTTGATGGACCTGATTCTTGTTTACTTTGCTATAGATAGCAGTGTACTTTAATATTTTTATTTACTTGTATGAGTATTTTGTTTATTTGTTTACACTTATTTGAAAGCCCTGAAAAAGTGCAAGAATTGGAGTAAAAGAGGTTGTGCCATAAATGAGAGCTAGCAAAATTAAATTGGCTCAGGTCGCTAAATGACTCCTACAGCTGAGTTTTAAATATCTCCAAGAAATGAAAATTCCACAACCTACCTGTGTCTGTGTCCCTGTGGTGGGCAATTTCATGGTAGTTTTATTTTTCCTTTTATCCACTTGGAATTTCCCACGTTCCAGCCCCAGTGCCCATCACTGCCCATCCTTTCCTTGTGCACCTCTGAGCTTTGCCTGACTGCCTCCTCCACACGCTTTCCTTTGGTTGCTCCAGACAGCAACAAGGTCTCCCCCAGACTTTCTCTTTTCAGGCTGAAGAAACCCAGCTTTGTCAGGCTCTTTGTTCGTCAGAGCACCCAAATAAATCATCCTAATGACCTTTCACTAGATTCACTTCCGTTTGGCCATACTGCTCTTGCATTCAGGGGCCCAAAACCAGACACCCTGCTCCAGACACGCTTCCAGCCTGCTGAGAATGGAATCACTTAGTTTTTTTGAAAGAAGACAGGTATCTGCTAAAGAGAGGCAGGGCCTCTCTTGGAATGGATAATTCAAATCCCCTCCCCTCAAATTATTATAATTTAGACAAGTTAAAACGGCTTTCAGGCAGAGATATGGGATAGGAATAACAGTTCTTTACTAATAGGTATAACAAGGCAAACAAACAACAACTACAGCAATTAATAGCGAAAACAGAACCAGGGACCTTGATGGAGCTTGGTCCCACAAAACCCGGGGCAGTCTGGTCTCTTGGGACTCCGAAACAAAAAAAAACTAAGCTGGAACGGTGAGGAATCCCAGGCTGGTGGATCGGATACAATCCAGGGCTCCCTCGGTGGTCACTGGAGGGCAGGGATGTCCGGCAGGGAGGACAGTGCAGAGCGGCCTCAAAAGCAGCGGTGGTGGGACAGTGCCCAGCTCCAGCAGGGCAGCAGGACGAGAGCTCAGGATTTTCCCGGGCACACGAGCAGATGGTGCTAGCTTTCCTCAGAATCGGACCCGGTGGTACCAGTGGAACTTCTCCTGCAGCAACAGCCGCCTCGTCCTCTCCCGACGAAGAGCACACCCAAAGTGAAGCTGCCCTCCAGCCCCGTCTTTCTCCTCCCCTTGAGAGAAACTCCCAGAGACAAAGGGTGTAGCCAAATGTAAGGGTCCATCTTTTTGTTTCAGCTGAGCACTGATAAGTACCCAGCAATCAGTTGCCAAGCAACTCTTGGGAAAAAATTCTATAGGTGAAAAAGAAAGAAATCTAACCCCCAACACCCAGTCAGTCCCCAGCTTTGTCCCCAGCCCTGTCCTCAGCCCTGTAGCCCTACAGCTATTTCGTGTTTAGTTGTATTTTTCAAACCCTTGTACATTAAATTCAGCTGGAGTTTTGCATTTTGCATTTGATTCTAAGGAACCTGGAGTGTGGTGAATGTGTGGCCACTGCCACAGTCTGGCTGCTGCATGACCTTGGTTTGAGTGAGTTCCAGCAATTCTGTTCCACCAAAGAATCATATGAGAGTGAGTAAAAGAAAAATAGAGAAAAAGACCATACATGACATATTCTTCTTACTCACATATAATAATAATGCATCTTAATAATATGATTATTGGTTATACAGTGTATTATTATTCTAGTAGCTATAATATATAGTTCTATATTATAGAACCTACAATCCTAATAAAGAGCCCAGCAGTGTAAGACATCAGGTCACAGAAATCTGGTGGAAATTAAAGAATTCATATCAATGTAAATTGTTTTGGACCAAGGTTTCACTGACTCCATTTAACTGCAACCATTCCAGCTCTTCTGTCTATGGGAGTGTCATTGTCTTCTTAGGGAATATAAAGAATTAATTGCATCATTTAGAATGATTCTCTGGGTATGAATAATATTATTTTGTTGCCCAACACAGAAATATTGTTCAAAGTGTGTTTATTCTAGTGAAAACAATACCTATATTTCTGAAAAACAGTTATAACAGAATGATAGTCCCCTCAGTAGGAGACCTTCAGCAGGAAGGCTTTCCTCTTATCAACATCTTTTCATAAAGTTTATTTCATATTAGGAAGATGTCATTGCTGCTATTAAACAAAGCTTTATGGGCTAAGGGTTGGAGTAAAGTAAGACAGAACTTGATTAACTGATGGCAAGATTGAAGTTTTTGATGCGGATTTCACAATACATTGGAAATAAAAAGCTCACAGTCCCCTATCATCATTTGTCAGCAAGTGATTTCTTATACTTTCATCCTTATTGATGTATTTCATTGAGTTTACAATGTTATATTGACCTTATCCTGGTTCTAGTCATCAATTTCTATCTTTAGGGTATTTAAGGATAGTAAATCTTTAAAGTTATTGCAGTAGACCTTTCTCTTCAGAGGATTTATTATTTTCTACTAGAGGAATGAGATTTTTAATGATCCACATTTTAAATTATTTCTCACTTATAGGCAGTTTTGACCATATAGGAATAGAAATGAAGTACAGGTCTCCTCCTGGTCTCACGAGGAGAGCAATAACACCTGCCTACTTACAGCATTACTGTTTGCATTGACTTAAACTGTGGGAATATGCCAAAGAAATTGAATTTGATTTCTCATTAAGTTCCATAAATTTTAGCGTGCTTTATTTCACCTTGTTGGGACTCATTCTCAGGTTTGATCTGGGTTTGTTTTATTTGCAGCTCTGTATTGATATTTGGAAATAGGAAAAGTTGGCTGTCAGATATGTTTTTATAAATCACAGCAGGGGATAATTTAGAATTTTCTTTTTACCAGTAAGAGAACTTTTGGGCTCATATGAAGAGCTGCAGATTCCATTTTTTTTAACCAACATTCGACACCTCATTAGCTCAAGGGTTGCTCTTTCATTCTGCGGATTCTAGGCCTGTGTTGTCACAGCTGTACTTATTACAAAAGGAAGTTTGTCATTAATGTAGAGATAGCAGAAAAGGATTTATTTAGCCTACAGAGTTATAAAGCCAGAAAGGATCATGCTTCCAAACTGAAGTATCATCTGTACTTTTTAGCGGACTATAAGCAGAGAGCAGTGAGGAATTTGGACACTGAGCAGTCCAGAGGATGCTCTCACAAGAGCTCAGCTGTTTTCTATTTTTCAAAGCTACCCTCTTCACTTCCAATACTATATAGATAATATATAGCTGCTTTTATGGCCACTCTGGTGAGGCTTCTGAGGCTGTCATATCCATCTACATCAGCACTACAGCTCCTGGACAGGGGATTTCTTTTCCAACCTCTTTAAGTGCTTTTGGGCATCTTTCAACAGGGAGTTCAGAAGGAGAGCAGCACCTCTGCAGCAGAGTCCTGTCAGTGTCAGAAAGTTTTCCTGACTGCTTGCACACTTCCCTGTGCAGCAGGGAGTGCTGAAAACACCATACAGAAGCAAGAAACACAGGCACAAATCAAGATCTACTTTTTCATTTTAAAATGATGGCAAGTTTTACTCAAAGTGCTTTTTCCTTTGGTTCTATGATGGAATTTTATGAGCAGAAGAGGAACGTGTATTAGCTATCAGTGGGTGTAAGTACATAGGTACTGCTCACTAGATCAGTCTCTCAAAGCTGTGAACGCTTAAACCCAAGCTCACTCAAGACCAAAACCCAAACTTGAACTCCCACAGCACTCAGGGTGCAATAGCCAAAACATGAAAGCTTAACCAGTGAGTTTAGAACATTTGTGTTTTGTAATTGAATGGTACAATGCAATTTTCCAGTTAATTTTGAACACCCACTAATACATATTTAACATTTGGACCCTACACCTGAGACAGGGGACAAAACAAACTACTATAGCTACAAAAAGGATGCTCTAAGTCAAGCCACTTGAAGTCCTACCACTCTCCTACAACTACCACCATCTTCTATGCAATTCTGGAACCCCAGCTGCTCAGAGGAACAAATCCTTCTGCATCCCTGACCTTACTCATGGCCACTTTGGGATTTGTAGGAGTTCCTCCTTATCAGCTTCCTAGGCTAATGTGTCCTTCAGCTCCTGCCGAGGACAGTAGAGGTGGAGATTGGCCAGTTGAGGACTGGATGGGGTAAGAGGGTGGGAGCACCTTCCTAGAGCTTAAACAGATGTCAGGGTTAAAAAGGAGACAGAGAAATAAACCAAAAGCATGAACATTTGACGTTGGAGAGGAGCCTGTTTGTTTTGAATACACCAGAGAAATATCTGCAGCACGGAACAGCCACGTGTAAAAGATGAAGTTTGTTTGCAGGGCTGACCTTGGCAGCAAAGCAACAGACGCCTGAGAGACGATACCGGTCCTGCATTCAATTGCTGGGAGAGTGAAAACAAAAGTAAAACATTTGTTACAAGAAAGCTGTTCCTCTTTCTCCTCATTTGCAAGGGTTTGAAACAGCCCTCCTTCAAAATCAATCTGCAAACATATATTCGTACCCACATCAGAAACATCACACTTTTTTGCAATGGGATTTATCACCTTGGACCGTGCTGAGTGTGAATCAGAACAATCTCTGAAATAAAATTATGAATTCGATCTAGAGATGCTTTAGACCATATTATTTAAATTGTTCAGTCTAAAAATTTCTTGGAAAAGTAAGGATCTCATAAAGAATACTAAATTTTACGTGGCCACATATTGAAACAATAAAAATGTTTCAAAACAACCAAAATAGTGTAGATAGGTAAGGTATGGCTCTGTTGTCTTGGCTAGACAAAAATCAAATGTATTTGCAATAAATGTAGATTTAAAAAAATAAACAATTTTATGCTGTTCTCATACAATATACCTTGCAGTGTCTTAAAAATAAAATTTGATTATATTCAAAACTATATTCATTGAAGGAAATAGAGACAGATAACACACTTCCCTAAGATATTTATTCTTGCTATAAAAAGAAATTAAAAGACCATATGCAAAATTCCTGTCTGGTCTGGCATCTGTATTTCAGGTACCTCCTGTGACGGATTTTGGGGTTAAATTCCTCTATTAATTTTATAACCTCCCTTGCCAAAACACAGCATGAATAACAATACATATTGCCACATTTTCCTCATTAATCTTTCAACACAAGCAAGCCATTGATGAGGCACAGTGAGAACTTAACCCCACGTAGCACAAGCTGGTAGCTCCCAGGCACAGTGTGTGACCTAGCTAGAACAGGCAGGGCCATTTGATACCAAATTCCAGGGAGATAACACTGACCCAGAAGCCTGAACACAAGAACTGTACTTTCAGCTGCAGACCAAGAAGCTGGAGGTTCAGAGTGACCTTGCAGCTCTCTGTGAGGCCGTGGCACAGGCAGCAGCTTCACCAGAACATCTTCTTCCAGCAGCTGGACCAAGCACACTGAGCCCAGAGGGGAGAAATAGAGGACAGACAATGTTCAGGCACATTGGGTACTGCCTTTGCTGTTCTTTTGAAATGTTATTTATTTTTCTGTATCAGCTTAGTATGAAATGTTCCAAGAAATTGATGTCCTTAATTTAACCACAAAACAGAAACAGACTGGACACAGAGTTGCCTGAAGTGAGGGAAATGTGTTGGAGGGGTAGAGATTTCTCTTTCTGTATGCATTGAGTAGTTGAGGAATCACCAGCTAGTGTGGTAATCGAACCATCCTTGCTGTATCAGGAATTTGCACACTGGATAAGCCTCCACATAATTTAAAAGTTTTATCACTTTATTAATGAGTTTATTCATCATGTGCAGATAAATGAATGCATTTACAGGCTTCAAAATCAGGCTCTCCTTGTGATAAACACTCAATATTCATTCTCACTCCTATTATTTTTCTTTGTGAAGTGCTCAGGTACAAGGGCAGAGATGACAGAATCTGTCCCAACCTGTTCATAGTCAAATGGAAGGAAATTGAAAGATCCTATTTTACAGATACTGTATGAAGCAAAGAAAGATTGTCACTTGACTAATTACACAGAAAGCAGAAGAAAAAGGTGAAAATAAATGGCAGTTCTGCTGACATCTGCTTGAGTCTATGCAGCCTTCCCAGCTGATAACAGACAGATTTGTACTGCTGGCTGGAAACAAAACCTCCGGCCCACTAAGAAATTATCAGCAGTCATGAGTGGATTTCTTATCATAAATTCAATATGGATAAACCATTTGTTATTGTTAATGTTATTTGTGTCATCATGGCTCCCAGAGAACAAAAATCCCATGACACTGAGATCATGGGAAAGATTGAAAATAACTCCCTTCACAAGTGAATCACAAAACTGGAATCTGCAAAATGTCTTTGAGGGGACACCATTCCATGTTTAAATTATTAAAAAAAGGTTCTCTCAGAAAAATTTGATATCTAGAACAGAATCTTTGGCAAAATTGTTAGTTGTAAATATCACAAATTATGTAATCTAGCTGGATATAATAAATGAAGATGTTTTTAGTTTCGCTGTAACTCTGAGCCCTTAAGGTGCGCTTGGATTCATCTTTTTTTTGTCAATGAGACCTAATAACTCTGCAAAAGGATTGAGATCCTTCAGGGTCTGAAGTATCAAACAGAACCATGAAATGCTGAAAGTTTGAAAATGAAGCTGCAGCAATTAGTAGTGCTAATTTCATTATTTCAATGTTTCTGGACAAATAAGAGGATGGCTATGAAAGCAAGCACCACTTGCAAAGACAGTCTTTGCTTTCTCTCCTAAACAGAGAGAAACAGAAAAATAACTGCAAAATAAATGCAACAATAGTTGTGGGGTCATTATTTGGTTGTTTTTGCTTAACATTTCCCCTTTATTTCCTCCTCCCCATTAAAAAAATGGAGCAAACTGGAGGCTGCTGTATGGATCAGGTGATCTTCAAGCTGGTACCTGACTCCCAGCATTGCCTCACCACTTGGAACACTGCTGAGTGCTTATAAAGGAAAAATAAATCTATTTTTCTGCAAGAGTCCCTTCACACAATGTAGGCACTCTACTGCAAATGTAAATCTTGCATCAAACCCTTGCTTGAGCAATCTCAGCATGAATCACCAGCTGCAGGGGATTATCTCCATCAGAGTATGTGCAAAGGAAGAAGAGGCCATTTCTTAAGGGAGCTGAATATGGAACATAAATCTTTGTCTGTAATGAAAGATTTACTTTATAATTCAAATCAACTCAGTTCTACTGGAAAAGAAGCTTTTCTCAAGAAAGGTCTGCAGGTGTATCAAAAATCCTTAAATCTGGGAACTAAGTGCATTTATTTCCATCGTGTCAGTTAAAAGTATCTCAAAATAAGCAACATATATTTTTTTAATTATTGTGCAAGTACTTTTCAATGACAGCAGGTTTGCTCATTCTAGATTGTAAATAAATCTGAGTAATCTTAGTGTTCACAGTTCTAAGTTTCTGATACTAAAATTAAAAAAAAAGAAAAAAAGTAGCAGAAAGATGAGTGGAACATTCCACAGGGAACACAGGTAACTCTGGAAAGGAGACAAGATTTTCTGGTTCAGGACTGCTGAGTGTGTGACCTCCTTGAGGAGATTACCCAGCAGTGAAGCCCCTCTGCCAAAACCATCTGTCCCCAGCCTTACTGTACATTGTCCTGGACACTCTGAGCTGCTTTTCTGAGAGGAGCAGCTCTTTAGCCATAGTGCAGATAGCGATGCTCTGCCAATATTAAAGAGATTAAAACTTGCTGATGGCTTTGAAGATTAGGATCTGACCCTCAAACTGGCAGACAGAGTAGACCTGAAGCTAAAAAGATCAGACACAAAATATCTGCAGCTCTTAATCCCCCTGAAAATAAGACACTGCATTTTCCAGCATAAGCCCTGGTGTTGTCTTTACCTTTGGACAACTGTGGTAACTGATGGGCTGCTGCAGTCAGGATCTCTCCTGGCAGGATACCAGGAAATGGGATGGAGATTAAGGATGAGCTTTGGCCATGCTGCTTCTGAATTTAATAATGTCTTAGTTTTGAAAGAAGACAGGTATCTGCTAAAGAGAGGCAGGGCCTCTCTTGGAATGGATAATTCAAATCCCCTTCCCTGAAATTATTATAATTTAGAAAAAATTAAAACGGCTCTCAGGCAGAGATATGGGAATAGGAATAACAGTTCTTTACTAATAGGTATAACAGGGCAAACAAACAACAACAACTACAGCAATTAATAGCGAAAAAAAACAGAACCAGGGACTTTGACGGAGCTTGGTCTTACAAAACCCGGGGCAGTCTGGTCTCTGGGGGACTCTGAAGAAAAGTACTAAGCTGGAACAGTGGGGAATCCCGGGCTGGTGGATCAGATGAAGTTCAGAGCTCAGTCGGTGGTCACTGGAGGGCAGAGACGTCTGGCAAAGAAGGCCAGCGCGGGCCCGCGGTGCAGCAGCTCTAAAACAACGCTGAGGCAGTGGGACAGGATGCCCAGCCGAGGCAGCTCTAGCAGGGCAGCAAAAAAGAGGAATCTGGATCTGGGCACACGCGCAGACGACGGCAGCTCTCTCTCCAGGATCAGATCCTGGCGGTGCCAGTGAGAAACTTACACAGCCACGGCAGCCGCGTCTGCTCCTGACACAGACTAGACTAAAAGTGAAGCTGTCCCCCCCCCCCAGCCCCCGTCTTTCTCTCCCCCCCCCCCCTCGGGGAAAACTCCCGGAGACAAGGGTGTAGTCAAGTGCCAGCTTCTAGGCTTTGTTTTCACCTGATCACTCATAAGTACCCGGCAATCAGTTGCCTTGCAACTCTTGGGAAAAAATTCTATAGGTGAAAAGGATAAACAAGTCTAACCCCTAACATTAATCTACCCTGAATTTTTTCTCATACTAACATATTACATTTGAATTTAAACTGCTAAACTATATACATACATGCACTACTTTAATTATATACATATATACATGCAGATGTGGGTACGAATACAGTGGCATGGGTAGTTCACTTTAAAACAAGGTCTCCTTGAGGTATGCATCGGGTCTGTCTATCTTTTTGCATTACTTACTAAGTGCAACTTGGTCTCTGAGCGAAGACAACTTCACGGATGGGATTGTCTTTGCTGGAGGCAGGATTAACTTAAACAGTTTTTCTCAGCATACTTCTCATGTGTACTACTGGAACTTTATCTCTATCTATTGTTCTCAGGGGCTCAGACTGGGCTGGGCCTGCTCGGTTGCTGGAACTTCTGGTGTTCACTAACTATGTGGCTTTTGCTAAATTAATCTCTCAGTTCTTGAAGGACTCCTTACTCAGTGCTTTCAAGGTGGTTTTAAGCAGGCCATTGCATCGTTCAACTTTCTTGGCAGCTGGTGCATGATAAGGGATGTGATATATCTATTCAATGCTATGTTCTCTAGCTTAGGTGTTTACAAGGCTGTTCTTGAAATGGGTCTTATTGTCTGACTCAATTCTCTCAGGGGTGCTATGTCTCTAAAGGACTTGTTTTTCAAGGCCCAGGATGGTATTCTGGGCAGTAGCATGGGGCACAGGGTAGGTCTCTAGCCATTTAGTGGTGGCTTCTACTATGGTCAGCACGTAGAGCTTGCTTTGGCGGGTCTGGGGAAGGGTGATGTAGTCAATCTGCTAGGCTTCTCTATACTTATATTTAGACTACTGTCCCCTATACTATAGGGGCTTTACTCGCTTGGCTTGTTTGATGGCAGCACATGTCTCACAGTCATGGATAACCTGGGAGATACTGTCTATGGTTAGATCCACCCCTCGGTCTCGTGCCCACTTATAGGTGGCATCTCTGCTTTGATGTCTTGAAGCATCATGGGCTTATCGAGCTAGGAACAGCTCTCTCTTGTGCTGCCAGTCTAAGTCTATCTTTGATACTTCTATCTTGGCAGCTTGATCTACTTGCTCGTTGTTTCGGTGCTCTTCATTAGCTCTGCTCTTGGGGACATGGGCATCTACATGGCGGACTTTCACAGGTAGCTTCTCTACCTGAGTGGCAATGTCTTTCTACTCATCAGCAGCTTAGATTGGTTTTCTCTGACGCTGCTAGTTGGCTTTTTTCTACTTTTCTAGCTAACTCTACAGAGCATTGGCCACTATCTACGAATCAGTGTAGAGGTAGAGCTTTGGCTACTTCTCTCTTTCAGCAATGTCTAGGGCTAACTGAATGGCTTTGAGTTCAGCAAGTTGACTCGATCTACTTTCTCTTTCAGTGGCTTGTGCAACTTGTCGTGTGGGGCTCTATACAGCTGCTTTCTATTTCTGGTTCATGCTTACAATGCGACAGGAACTATCAGTGAAAAGAGCGTACTGTGTCTCTTCTACTGGCAGTTGGTTGTACGGTGGTGCTTCTTCAGCCTGTGTCACTTGTTCTTGCTCTTCTTCATCTATGAGACTAAAGCTTTCACTTTCTGGCTAGTTGGTAATAACTTCTAAAATCTTAGGGCGGTTTGGGTTTCTAATACGGGCGCGCTGTGTGATGAGGGCAATCTATTTGCTCTATGTGGCGTCGGTGGCATGGTGGGTAGAGGGAACTTTTCTTTTAAACATCTACTCTAGCACAGGCAGTCGGGGTGCCAGGAGGAGTTGCGCCTCTGTACTAATCACTTCTGAGGCGGCTTGAACTCCTTCATAGGCAGCCAAGATTTCTTTCTCTGTGGGAGTGTAGTTGGCTTCAGACTTTCTGTAGCTTCGGCTCTAGAATCTCAGTGGTCGGCTTCGAGTCTCACTAGGCACTTTCTGCCATAGGGTCTAGGACAGGCTATTGTTCTCAGCTGCTGAGTAGAGCACATTCTTCACATCTGGTCTTGTCTTCACTGGGCTAAGGGCTACTGCATGAGCGATCTCTTGCTTGATCTGGGCAAAGGCTTGCTGCTGTTCAGGGCTTCAGTGGAAATCATTCTTCTTGCGGGTAACTAGGTAGAGAGGGCTTACAATCTGGCTGTACTCGGGAATGTGCATTCTCTAAAAGCCTATGGCACTTAGGAAAGCTTGTGTTTCTTTCTTGCTGGTTGGTGGAGACATCGCGGTGATCTTGTTGATTACTTCTGTGGGTATCTGGCGACGACTATCTTGCTACTTTACTCTTAAGAACTGGATCTTTTGGGCAGGTCTCTTGACCTTGCTCTTCTTGATGGCAAAGCTGGCTTCTAGGAGAATCTGGATGATCTTCTCCCTTTTCTCAAACACTTCTATTGCCGTGTTCTTCTACACAATGATGTCATCAATATACTGCAGATGTTCTGGAGCCTCTCCTTTTTCTAGTGCAGCCTGGATCAGTCTATGGCAGATGGTGGGACTGTGCTTCCACCCCTGGGGCAGTTGGTTCTAGGTGTACTGCACGCCCTTCTATGTGAACGCAAACTGAGGCCTGCACTCTGCAGCCAGAGGAATGGAGAAAAATGCATTAGCAATGTCAATAGTGGCGTACTACTTCGCTGCCTTGGACTCTAGCTCGTACTGGAGTTCTAGCATGTCTGGCACAGCAGCGCTCAGCGGTGGTGTCACTTCATTCAATGCATGATAGTCTACAGTCAGTCTCTATTCTCTATCAGACTTGCGCACAGGCTAGATGGGGCTGTTGAAGGGTGAGTGGGTTTTGCTGACTACTCTTTGGCTCTCTAGCTCTTGGATCATCTTGTGGATGGGGATCACGGCATCTCGATTGGTCTGATACTGCCGGCGGTGCACTGTTGAGGTGGCAACTGGTACTCGTTGTTCTTCTACTTTCAGGTGTCTTACTGCAGATGGGTTCTTTGACAGTCTAGGCAAGGTGTTCAATTTCTTGATGCCCTCTGCCTCTACAGCAGCTATTCTAAAAGCTTATCTGAGTCTTTTAGGGTCTTTGTAATACTTATTCTGGAGGAAGTCAATGCTTAGGATACACGGGGCTTTTGGGCCGGTTGCAATCAGATGTTTCTGCCACTCTTTCTTGGTCAGGCTCACCTCGGCTTCTACTAGAGTCAGTTGCTGTGATCCTCTTGTCACTCTAGCAATGGAAATGGGTTCTGCCTTTACATGTCTTGATGGCATCAGGGTACACTGCGCACCAGTATCTACTAAAGCTTCATATTTCTGTGGCTCTGATGTGCCAGGCTATCGAATCTACACAGTCTAAAAGACTCGGTTTTCTCGTGCTTCTTCTTGGCTAGAGGCAGGGCCTTTCTAGCACTGGTTATTATTCTTTTCTTGGGCATACATTGTAGAGGCTCTTTCAAGGGGATCTGACATATCATCTTCACTTCTGTAATACCTGGTGGCTCGGTCCTGGGAGGTTGAGGCTACTTTCATTTTAGTGGGACTTCTTCGGTTAGTGTTTCTCTCTTTGAGCTCACGCACCCGTGCTGCTAGGGCAGAAGTGGGTTTTCTATCTCACCTTCTTATGTCTTCTCTATGGTCACGCAAGAAAAACTACAGGTCAGCTTTTGGGGTGTACCCTCTCTCCTTAGCTGGAGGGCGTTGGGCTCTGGCTCTGGGGCTTGTGACTCGCACTGGTGCCGCATGGGAACTGTTCTTCTTCATCTCTTCTTTCATCTCACTCATCTCTTCTCTGAGTTCTTTAATCACAGCAGAGACTTGAGCTTGCATTGGGCTACTGACCATGCTCTCATAATTTCTGAGCCTGCTGGCGACAGAACTTACTGTCTCTCGGTTGCTATCAGGATTGATCATTGCAATGAAGGTGGTGTATTGAGATGGCTTTTTACTTGCTAGGTTCTACAACATCTGCCCTGTGCACCTGACTTTGTCAGGGTCATTGTCATGCTGTCTACTCTTCTCAAAGAGTACTTCTAATATTGCTACTTCTTTCAGCTGTTGGATCTTTTCTTCAAGGGTCTTCTACTGACTTCTATGATGGTGCTCCTGCATTCTGTCTCTGTGGACAAACCTCTCTCTTACACTCATTAGAAGTCGCTCTTAGAGGGGAAGGGGCTCTTGCTCCTTTACAAATACTTGATTCACTCTTGAGTCTTGGGTCAAGGGTCTCAAGTTCTTTGCCTCACTACTATCTAGTTGCACGCCTGTACTTATAAGGTCTTAAACCTGAAGTAACTAAGTTGTATAAGCTTCACGTCTCCGTCGTGCAATATCTTTTTGCAGATTACGTAGGCTTTCATAAGTCAGGGACTCGATGGTAATCTCAACTTCTGGTTCTCCTGTGGGCTGTGAGGGCTCTCTTTTCTTATCTTTATTACTTGGGTGCTCTGATTTCATCTTATACTTCTTTGTTTCTACAGGGGCAACTGCAGCTGGTTGTGACTGGTCTTGTGGTTCAGCTGGAACTTGGACGGTTGTAACTTCTGTGGGTTCTACTGCTGCACTATCGGATTCTCTCTTTTCAGGGCAAGGGGAGGGCTTCTCACTAGCTGGGGAAGTGTATTCTTTCAGCACTTGGCTCATCTCACATATTATCTCTTTCACTAGAACTCCTACCTAACTGGGGTGGTTCATTTCTGGGGTGGGCTGCGGGGCAGGGTCAGGCAGTGGGCTAGCATCTTCAGTCTCTGGGGCAGTATCAGGCTCTATGGCAGCATTCTCAGCCTCTGGGGCAGTATCATGCCTTACGGCAGTATCTCTAGCCTCTGGGGCAGTATCAGGCCTTACAGCAGTATCTCTAGTCTCTGGGGCAGTATCAGGCCTTACAGCAGTATCTCTAGCTTTTGGGGCAGTGTCAGGCTCTACAGCAATATCTCTAGTCTGTGCAGTGCTCTAAATTGACCTCACTTTATCTTTGAAAGCTAAATAAGCTAGGATCATCAGCAACATTTGGTTAGTTTCTAGAGGAAATTTGAACTCTTCAAAAGCTGGTGGAGTAGGCATAAGGAACTGGCTAAAGGTCTGGAAAACTTCTCTCACTGTCATTTCTTCACAGAAAGTACTATTCTTAAAGTAACCCCAAATACACTCACTTAGTATGTGATAGCCACGTATCTACGTGCCTGCTGTCTAGAGCAAGTTAAAAATCAGTGAATTCTTCACCTTATCAGCCCATAAAACAAACTGAATAACAGCTACAGTAGCTTTTGTTATAGGGCCCATGTTTAGGAAAGGGCTTGCAAATGGGCAAAATAAAGCCACAACTACATGCTACCTGAACTAGGATAAGTTAGACTACATGGCGTTACCTATCAAGGTTTCTATATCTAGTGAACAAGAATGAACAAGAAATTAGGTCACTTAAGAACTGTTATTCTTTTTTTTCTCTCAATGCTCTCAAGCCCCACGTTTGGCGCCAAAATCTGTCTTAGTTTTGAAAGAAGACAGGTATCTGCTAAAGAGAGGCAGGGCCTCTCTTGGAATGGATAATTCAAATCCCCTTCCCTGAAATTATTATAATTTAGAAAAAATTAAAACGGCTCTCAGGCAGAGATATGGGAATAGGAATAACAGTTCTTTACTAATAGGTATAACAGGGCAAACAAACAACAACAACTACAGCAATTAATAGCGAAAAAAACCAGAACCAGGGACCTTGACGGAGCTTGGTCCTACAAAACCCGGGGCAGTCTGGTCTCTGGGGGACTCCGAAGAAAAGTACCAAGCTGGAACAGTGGGGAATCCCGGGCTGGTGGATCAGATGAAGTTCAGAGCTCAGTCGGTGGTCACTGGAGGGCAGAGACGTCTGGCAAAGAAGGCCAGCGCGGGCCCGCGGTGCAGCAGCTCCAAAACAACGCCGAGGCAGTGGGACAGGATGCCCAGCCGAGGCAGCTCCAGCAGGGCAGCAAAAAAGAGGAATCCGGATCTGGGCACACGCGCAGACGACGGCAGCTCTCTCTCCAGGATCAGATCCCGGCGGTGCCAGTGAGAAACCCACACAGCCACGGCAGCCGCGTCCGCCCCCGACACAGACCAGACCAAAAGTGAAGCTGTCCCCCCCCCCCAGCCCCCGTCTTTCTCTCCCCCCCCCCCTCGGGGAAAACTCCCGGAGACAAGGGTGTAGTCAAGTGCCAGCTTCTAGGCTTTGTTTTCACCTGATCACTCATAAGTACCCGGCAATCAGTTGCCTTGCAACCCTTGGGAAAAAATTCTATAGGTGAAAAGGATAAACAAGTCTAACCCCCAACAAATAAATTGGCTGATGTTTCTGATCGCATCAACATCTGGATGGAAGGAAAAAAATATATTCGAACTGCACAGAGAGCTCTGGGAGGCAGCTACTGTTGTTTTGGCACGGCACATCATTAATCTGAATAACTGGTTCTTCATTCAAGCATTAAATACTGTGGAATTTTTGATGCTGAACCCTTCTGTGGAAAATTACATCTCCAAACAATTATACCTGATGTATAGTTGGTATCACTCCATTTTCCCCAAGTGGTATCATGTAACTACTGAAGCAGGATTTCTGTCCAGGGCAACTTGGCAGAAAAGGAATTCTTGCTCCTTACTGAGCTCACAACGCTTTAGATAGGGCGTGCTGCTTTTGGCTGGGGTAGAGTTAATTTTCTTCCCAGTAGCTGGTATGATGCTGTGTTTTGGATTTGTGCTGGGAACGCGTTGATAATGTAGAGATGTTTTTGTTATTGCTGAGCAGGGCTAGCACAGAGCCAAGGATGAGCGAGCGGCTGCGTGGTGCTTGGTGCCTGCCTGGCTTTAAACCACGACAGAGGGAATGAATGACTCCCATGTAGCAGTGAGTGCCCAAATTGTTCAGTAGCCTGCTCCACTTTGTGCTCTAAACAGGTATTCTGCACCGATGGTTAGAAATTCCATCAAAATGCCATCAAAAGTTTCAATATTCATGCACAGTTTTCATCCTGTGCCACAGGAAAGTCTTGCCCTTTCTTTGCATCCTTGCTCCCTGTATCTTACTCATATCCAGTTAATCAGCAGCAAAAATATTTGCAAGCCTTACTATTCCCTGAGAATGATTTTTGTCTAAAATCAGGAGGATGGAGTGTGATAAATGGGAGGCTTCCAGTATAGACTGTTATCTTTAGGCTCCTATTGTTTCCACGAAATTCCTGGTGGACTTATTTCTCTGAAGGAAGTTGTGATTTCCATTAATAAATATATGTTTCTTTGGCAGTCAGAGCCACTTCAGGCTACTTTTGCAGATTGTCACGTTCTGGAGCCCAAATGTGACAGGTTTGTTGTGTGTGTAACAGTAATTCAGGGAGGTGGGAATCCCCTGGGATGTCCCTGGGAGTGGCGATATTGTTTGTAAAACAGGATACAACAGTCAATCCCCATATGACTGCTGGGGTTGGATTGCAACAGGTTTGGTTTCTGCTTTTATTGCACCATCTTTTCTTCAATCAACTGACTTTGATGGAGTGTTTCAATCTACCTAATAAAGATTGTGGAAATAGAAATAATCTACTATCACTAAGATGACACTTGACAAATGCCCAGTGGATTAACTGGAAACAACCAGTAATTTCAGTTACCACTAGAAATAGGCTTGATTTTTTTAGTCACTGCTCAATAATCATATCCAAGCTTATTGGAAAAGACTCATATTTCTTTTATTAGTTGTTTGAAAATCTGGAATTCCATACATTTTCCAAATTATTTGGAATTATTTTAATTCAGGGGCCAGAAATTACTTAACTGCCAGGAGCAGGTACAAGTCTTTTGGGAAGCAGCTAATGCACGTGGAATTTCTGTAGAAGGGATAATAGTATAGAAACTTTCTTCAGTCCTGGATGGAGTATAGTACAATACATTTTTTGGTAGAGTAATGCATTTGTGAATAATTTTTGGTAATGTATTTGTGATGAAATTACAAACATTACCGTCAAGGAGGTATGAGAGCAGCAATAGCAGAACTGCAAGACCCCACATTTCCCCGGCAATGACTTCGGTCCTGTCTCTTTGCCTTTCTGTTTTAACTCTCAGCTGAGATTGCCCACAAAACACCCAGATAAAATTCCTTTTCCTCCTCAGCAGACACCTTAGGGAGGTGAACAACAACAAAAAAAGGCTCGCTGGCTCACTGAATAAATATCACCCAGTCAAAGAGGTCAGGTTGTGTAATCACTGCTAATGGCCCGTTCTTCTCAGCCCATTTGCTTCCTACTTGATGGAAGACGCTTTTGGCAGGTTGTTGGAGGGTGCTTCAGGATCCTGAGCTTACAGACGCCTTTGGTCACTTCCAAGGGTCTAATGCGAGATAACACGGCATCCGTGAAATGCAAAACCAGCAAGAGAAGAAAGGACCTGACGGAAGACAAAATTTGCATCCTGACTTCTCCCGTTTCTGTGTTGGTGGTTCAGGTAAAGCTCTTTAATAAGTAAGAGAGTAAGCAGGTCACAAACACAGTGCTGGGAAAGCCACTGAATGACCAGAATGATTTTTTTTGTATGATAATGCAGAGATGATGATCTCAAACGTCATTTGAGATGACCCTCTATATGAAAATACCAAAAGAACATCAGAAATGCCCGTGAAGACACACCATTATATTGCATCATTTGTGACACAGAAGTTGGCCTCATCTTTCAAAGAAAGTGACTTTTCTTGCCTCGTCCTACTGACTATACTCACACTTGGATACCTGGTGATGCTACAAATCAGTCCAAATCTGACCTTGGCCAGACGGTGTGGGAAAACCCAGGAAAAATGGCATTCATACCTTGTCTTTACTCCAGAATTGTTCTTCTTGCAGAGTACTAAAAAAGAGATCTGCAAACTTTTCCTCATCAGTAGTAACAGTGGCTGCCAATGGCAGTGCCAGATCTCATTTCATTTTGCATTTCTGTGCCACAAATGTATGTCCTACACTTTGGGAACTTTCACACTACACTTGCAAAACATGGGCTGAAAAAAATCGCTTTCCCCATCCTGCCCCATAATCGTTAGAAAAATCTGCTGCTTAACCAGAGAAAAATTTCCACTTGCTGATTGATTCCTAGGTCTGTTTAGCTGATTATAATTCCCCAACCTACCCTTATGTGATTCACACCCATACATCTGCTCTAGCTTCAGCATATAATTGTTATTCCATACAGACAGCCCAGTATTTATTCAAACAAGGGTGCTCTTGTGCATCTCTGCTTTTTTAGCTTCTCTAAAAAGAGTAAATCGGTCACGATACATTACATTGTATGTGCGTGTTTGTGTGTGGGAATAAAAACTAATTTTATCGTCCTCTCAAAGGCAGCAGTTGATTACCAAGAGAGAATAAATAAAAAAGTATGTTAAATGGAGTACTGTACATTTACATGAGAGACAGGGCATTCCAGCCTTCTCTAAAATACTGTGGCTAGCTAAAAAAAAAAGATGATGGATTCTGTTATTTTCCAACATTGTTTTCTATATTATAAAACAAGTAGCTGCTCTCTTGCAGATCTGTTGCTTCAGTACAAAAAAATCTAGGCCATGGCTCTGACACTGCAAGTCTTTGACTCCAATGTTATCATTTTGTCCTGGGAGAAGCAAAGAAGATGCTGGTGGAAAAAGCAAGTTGGTACTGCTTGGATTATCTTCATAAAAGAAGCTGAAATGAGTTTAAAAACATTTGTGCTCTGCCAGAGTCAGCTGATTTGGCTCTCAGGAGTTTGTATGAACTGTTGGTTCATGGGGTTTTTGGCCTGTGCCTGTGTTAGGACTTGGGAGAGTTCAATGAACCCAGATCTCAAAGCAAAAATATTTAACCTTCATTTTCTAGTGGAAATGGGGTTTAAAATCTAATTTTAGATTTCTGGAAAACATTTTAGAAGTAATCTTAGACTCATTTAACTTGTTTTGTGAAAACAATCCAAATATAGACTTGGAGGGTTGGAAGTTTGGCTTTTGGTTTAATGCATTATACAAGTAGGGATCGACTTGTAAAACATTTTGAAACTACAAGCTTAATGCCAATCATGTGTATCTGGATGTGGAATCTGAGCTGCTTTCAGTAACCTCCGTTAAGATAAAAGCGCAGCACTGGGGTTTTTTTTTTTTTTTTGGTAGAAGTACGAAGATTCTCAGCAAAGGAATTAATAGAGGTTTCATCTTGAAACCTTTGTTCTTCCTAACACGGTTTTGCACGGTACTTGCAGTCAGATCAAGAGCCTATGAAAGCATTATGTTTGTTTTTATCTCCTCAATCTCATTACAGCCCTGAACAAACATCCAGTAACTGTGTTTCGCTTCAGACTCGCTTCCCTTTGAGAGCTCCGCGTTTCACAAATGGAATCAAACCAGCAGCTGCCACTCCTGAGACCAAGAGACTCGCAGGCAGTGAACTGAAAGCTTGCACAGAAAGCCAAAACACAACTTTCAGCTGACTCTGCATTGTCATCAACTTCTGCGGGGGTAAAAAGGGGCGAACGGACACATGAATTTAGTTAGCAAAGCATTTGTAAAGCAGTAAGGATAATGTCCAGCAATCCAGCTGCGGCTGTCACGGAGGAGCTGATAAGAGGCAGGAAAGACAGGTAACAGAAAAAGCCATGAGAGGTATCAAAGCCTGGTTAGGAGCCCCAGGGAAAAAGCCTGAAGCCCTTCGGGAAGGTAGGGTTACTGCAGTTACTACAGTGACCAAAATATTTCGCTTCCAGCAATCCACTGGCACTCAGCTGCAGCCAGCAGTGCTGCGAGTGCTGGTGATCCGACAGATAAGGTGCTGATCTGACAACTCTTTAATGGAACATGCAGAACAAATCTATTTTTTTTCAGTAAAATGAAATGAATGTACTAATATAATACTTCAAAACTTCCTGCCAGTGTATTTTAACTCTCACAAGAAGAAGGAAGGTTGTTCAGAGGATGGGATTCAGCCGCGTTTGGCCTCTCCTGTGATGCTGTCAGTAGGAGGGCTTTGACAAAATAATTGATAGCAGGTTTTGGCTTTTCAAGCTGGCACATATTTGACCAGTGATCTACAGATGGAAATCTCTGTAGCTCTTGCCAGCTGTAGTAACAGCCCATTCCCAGGTGCTGGGCAGATTTTTAATGGACATTTTCTTTTTTTGACTGCTACACTACAATGTAACACGCAGTTAAATTACTCGTGTCATTTCGGTAGGTTACCAGCCATTACTTTCCAAACTCTGCTCCCATTTCCCACTTCACATATGATTGTTTGTTCAGTGGTCGAATAAGTGAGATGCTAGAAGCATATTTTGATTGTAGTGCTTTATTCACACTATTTTTTTAAGGCATATTATTTATATAAAAACGCCAGCTGAAGATCCCGGATATGCTACTGTGATAGAGAGCTTTGCCTGTAACCTGTTTGCAGCTGTCAGCTCTTAAATGGTCACAATATTCAAGGGATTTGCAGGAGCTGTAGAGTGTTACAGGCTCTGTAAAATGACTTTTCTTCTTTGCCAGAAAAACTCCTTCCCCAAAGCCTGCACTCGATAAAATTCCCCCACAGGTCCTCTTTACTTCAGTAAATCAAGAGTGTCCCAACTATCTCAGGGAACGTCTCTTCCTTTGGATTTACTGTCCCCACAAAGGTGGAAATCACAAGGACAAAACTCGAGGTAAAGGATTAGTTATAAAACCGGGGTGGGGGAGATGGGGGAGAGGGATGACAAAACAACAAGCAGAACTAGAAAATGTTATCGCGGCTGACACAGAACTGGATATCTCTGCTCCAAAATCTCACAATGAATTCCAAGGATATGCTCCGGTGTTCAGAGCCAAGTACTCAGTTTCCATAGAAATGGAGGACTTTGAGATAAGGCCTACGATTAACTGCTTAATGACTTTTCCTTACGTGGCCCAATACCTATGCCCTTAGAGTCCGGCTTTGTTGTTAAACTTCAAAGGCTCTTGATGGGTGTGAAGCTGTCTCAGGAACTTGTTGATTTCTCCCTGCTTCATGCTCAGCCAGCTGATGAACCTCTAACTATGAGCAAAGATGGTATTTTCACCCGGAATCAAGCAATAGGGGTGTCCACAGATTATTTCTTCTTCTATTCTTACCCGTTCTGAGAGCCAGCAACTTCTAGCCCAAACCTAAACTGCTCTGTCATATCAAGCTATTTATATATTTATATTAAATGCTATATAAAAACTGAGTCATACCGACATCCACATGCAAATAAGATTATTGTTTTTGGCATCCGAAACGGCAAGTGACCCGTTACTAGTACAGACTGGATTGGATGTGGCTGTGAGGTGAACTAAAGCCTCCTTCCACCTTGTGAAACTGTTCCTGTGTCATCATCGAGAAACAAAAGGAAAGAAACATGAAAGGCACTTTTGGGAATCCTACTCTGTATTCTACACATCATAGAGATATGGATGTGCAGCACCAAACGGGAAGGTTTCACAGAAACCCAACTGGCAAATAATTTCATTGCACTAATGAATTTTCCAAATATTTGTATAAGCATCGTGAGTAAAGTTCTATTCAAGAGTAATGAGGGTACTTCCTATCCTTTTGACTCACTCCACCATTAAATATTTTCAGTTCCTTGAGGTTATATAATTGTTATGCATCTTGGGACAATAATGCTTGTTCCCCAAAATCTCAGTAATAATTAAAAAAACCCTTTGCTAATCTTTGTCTTCTGTCTCCTGTATGTAAAAGCATGGCCATCATCTTCTATGATGAATACCATCAGTGCTATTAATTTCTTTCAAAGTTTGATCATGGCAAAAGACCAAACCCCACAACTGTAGTTGCTCCAAGCATAATACCACGAGCCAAATTAATCCATGATCTAATAGTGATGACATCGGTGGATTCAGTCCAGAGACAAATGTAGCTTAAAGTTGTTTTGAAATGGAACATATTCTCAAATCTCAGAAGAGCAACAATATTTCTTTAAAAGTTGAGATTTTTATGGCCAGAGGACGGAGAGAATAGTATGAATTGCTGTTTATGCAAAGAAATTTTACAGAATCTAGTATTTTTTTCTAAATAACACAAAATTATGTCACATATGAGTAGTCTTTCTTATCTTTTTATTGCTCTCTATTTTCAAGCTCACCTATTGTTTTGGTGTGCCCTAAAAGGGACACACAGTCTAGTACACAGTAATTTCCATCATGAAAAGACATCTTCTATTTTTTCAAAACTAAATTATTGTGCAAGTAGTAGCAGAACAACATTATTTTGCTTTCTGCAGTGCCAGGCTTGCTCTCATAAACCAGCAAATATCACGTTGCCTGGTGAGGAGAGGCTCACAGTCAAGTTACAAACTAAGCCTTATTTATTAGAAATGATTTTACACCACCGATATTATTGGTACAAAACCTGCACTTGCAAGTGACTGCTAAAAACCTGAATCTGAAGAAAACCTGCAGGATTGTTCAAAAAGTGATTAGGAAAGGCTTATCAACAAGCCTGACTCCTGGGTTAGCTTCTGTCTTTTCAGCAAAGCTTTTACTCCTGAAAACAAGGAAAAGTCCCCATGTCCTTTCTATGTCAGATCAGTTCAAGTGTTCCTAGGGTAGTAGGACTGTCTGCTATGGCTGATTTTGAGAGGCTGATGTTTGAATTAATCTTTTAGAACAGCGACTATAAACATCTTGCATTGTGAAAAACATCTTCCAAGTGAAAACATCAAAGCAGCCTACAATTATGAACCAGCTCAGCTCAAGCTCGCTCCTGGAAATTTGTCTTGCTGTTTCTTACAGTACAGTAAGCTCACAGAGAGGTATTACACTTGTGATGATCCTTAGAGAATAAGAATTTTGCTAAGCTGTTTCCTGGAAAGCAAGTAAACTGTCAGGCAATTTTAATTCTCCTTTAGCAGAGCTTTACAATTGGATTCGGATTTATTATGAATTGAAATTCTTTTTGCAGAGGTAAACGTTTATTTAGCTAGCCTGAGATATCAAGTGGGTCCAATATGAGGCTTAAAAAGAAGCAGCAAAATAATATTACATTTATTTTTACTTTATTTCCTGAGGGTTACCTTTAGCAACACTGTGTTCTGAAGACATTTGGATAGAAGCTGGGGAATCATTTCCTTGTCATCTCTCCTCTCTATCTGGCCAAAACTCCCAACTGTTACCTCTCAAAAGACAGAAAGGGACCTGAAGACTGAGGAACAGAGAAGCTATTATGGCAGAGATAAAACAATTTTAAATATCCCTTATTGGCTTTATTGTTCTATGGTTGGTGCATGCTCTGAATGTGCTGGATCCCTGCCCTCCAGACAGATGGAAAGGCTCCTGACAATGTTAGGAACAATGTTCTTCTCAAAAGAACAAATGGTTTTGAGATCCTGGCACTGACATGGTGGTTAAAGAAGTGATCCTATATGTGACCTCACAGAAGAGACAGGAAAAAAGGTACAAATGTACTGTGAGGTACACAATTGATAAATCTCCCATTTCCCCTCCTACCCAGCTTCCATTTCTCCTGCTAAACCACCTCTCCTCCTTGCTGTTGTCTCAAACTCCCCTTCACACTCTTCCCCATTCCTCTACATCCCATTTCCCCATCTAAACTCATAAACTGTACTACCAAACTTGCATTATCCAAGAAAAGGAAATGGATCCCCAGTTTCTACCCAAATGTTCTCAGGATACACTGCAGTAGAGTGTCCAACCACAGACACCCATCAGAAGAGTGTCTGTGGGTCCAGCACTCACATTCCCTGCATGAATGTTTAAAGAAGGAAAAGAAGAAAAAATATGGTCACTAGCTGTGAAAAGCTGATGTAGAAAGGACTCCTTGACTAGAGGCACACTGATGTATTATTTGTGAAGTATGATTACATCTGCCTTTTATCTTTCATCTTGTTACTCAGTGATAATTGACTGCTCAAGGCTGGCACTCATTTTTAATTATCCCCCCGGTGGAAACCCAGCAACACGCTCTGCAATTGCTCTCACAGATCTGCATGCAGCATCTGTAACACATCATCCTGCAGCAAACAGCAAGTCCTCTTCTTTTTCTTTCTTTCTTTTTTTTCATCCTCCCTAAATTAGCTGTACAGATTAGTGCAGGGCATTTCTCAAAAAAAAAAAAAAAAGAAAAAAGAACAGAGGTAGAGAACATCACAGACTACATTGAATGTTTCACCATTCTTTAAAATAACTCATATTTAATAACAAAGGGTCTTATGCTTTGTCTTGGAGATTTCCATTTACCTATTTAGCTAATTAATTTTAGAGAATTAAGCATTTGGGAACTTCTGGAGTGCCACGCTCAAGCTGAAATAACCATCACTAGGTCACCTCATAGCAGGATCTCTGTTAGAGCTTCACTCCACTAATAAATACGTAAGGAGCTCCACTCAGTGGCGAGACAACGTATTTCCAACTGTGATACCTACAAGAGAAGAAAGGAGTCTTTGGAAATGTAAATATGTATAATTAACGCGTCTACTTAATTGCATCTGCATTATTCATTGTAATCACAGCACTTGAATCATAACGATTCACTAGGATAGCTTTATTTATTGTCAGCAACATTTTTGAGAGAATTCAATCACTGGAGCATGATACATAATCACCGTGTTTAAAACAATAAAACTCAGTATTACCTTTTTTAAATTTTATTTTAAGCTTGATAAACTTCCATTTGTAAGTAATAACTTTTTTCATCTTTCCTTCTTTTTCTTGTACTATGTCTAGACTTTCTTGAAAAACTGAAGCCTATTTCAAAGTTCCTACCTCCTTTAAAAACTTCTGTATTAAGCAAAGCAGCTACAGAACACACAGAATTAGTGTATTTTTAAAACAAACATTTTCAGACAAAAGGGAATAAACTGTTTCAATGGAGGTGTTACCAGGGAGAAAGTCTGAGACTGCTGCTAAAGAAATAGAATCCTGAGTTGGGCCTAGCACCAACTTTGGAGACTTTAAGAAAAAATGTAGTCAGGTTTATTTTCAGAATTAATTCCATATGTCCTTAGTCATATTTTCCAATACTCTGTAGTTCTGCTTGGCCTAGTGGGATGTCTAGACTTTATAAGTTTCACATCTCCATCATTTTTCTCCTTTTCTGATTTTCAGCTTCTTACTGGCAAATTTGAAATATTTTTGCCTTTCTCTGCCCATTATGGATTTTGTGTCTTCCTAAGTGGATGTCATAAGCTTTGTGCAGGTGGAAAATCATGCTCCATTTAACAGAAGACAAAATCAATCAAAGCTATGAAATCGTTAAAAGTAAACTTCCCCAAACACAATCTTCCCATTCTTTCTCTTTCTCAACCTTGAATTCTAAGAAGGTAGTTTAAACTTTTTACTGAGTTTGTCTTTGTACTTTCCCTTAAGATCCTTTTTTTCCACTGAAAAAGGCGACAACATCAGTTACCAGAAGAGGTTTTTAAATGTAAACCCAAACAGCATTTCTAGCAAGGAGACATAGCCCTATGCTTAGATAAGATTTCAAAAAATGTAAATGTAGAAGTAATAAATTTTTGTTTGGAAAAAATCCAGAAAATCTTAAAGGCACTGGAAAGGTCCACGTGGCAACCTGTGGCTCTGAATGGAAAAACTGTTGATCTATGATACAATGTCAGTACGCCTGAAAATGAGTCATGAAGTTACAAAATCTTTATGAGTTACTTCTGAGAACCCCGGGGTGAGAAATAAAATACCAGAAGAGCGTGAAATACGGTGCCTATCTTTTAAATAAAAAAAGCTGTGGAAGTCTGCAGTTAGCTCCAAATTTTCAGTTAATGATTTAAATACTTTTCCTAGTTGTAAGCCTCAAGAGAAAAAGGAGATGATGAACTGTCAATCGTTCTGATTCTTGGTTGAGAGAAACACCACTCTCCTCATCTTTGAGTAAGGGCGGTGACACATCTTCAAGTGCCATCCTTAGACGCTTCTGAGGGCAAGTCCAGACACCACCATCAGCTTGTCTTTGGCATAAAGTGCCCAAACAGGCGAGTGCTGCTATGAATCCCTGAAATCCCCACATCCTTCAGGGCTTTGCCATTGCCTTCCCAGCTGGAAAGTGAGCCATGAGGGGAGCTGGCCCTGCAGGAAAAGTGGGATTGTTTTTGGCAGGTGTCACTTGCTGCTGGTTTAGGAGTGAGCAGGGCATGGAGGGACCTTGGCTGCAGCCCCGGGGATGACTGTGGGTGGGTGGGTGGGTGGGTGGATGGATGGATGGATGGATGGATGGATGGATGGATGGATGGATGGATGGATGGATGGAAGGAAGGAATAGAGAGGAGGTCGCTGTTCCCTGAGCGGGGTGAAGGGATGAACTGGATGGTGATGAGGTCGCTATTCCTTTGGGAAGCAGGATGAGCGGACTGAAAAGTAAGAGGAGGTGTCTGCAAACAAACTATGCGCCTGATGGTAGATAAGGCCAGATACTGAGAAAGAAGCAATGGGGAAGAACCATAAATTTCACTAATTCACAGAGACTCTTACCCACTCAAGACTGTGCTAAATCTCTGTATTTAGAGAAAAAGAACAGAAGGAAAAAGAAAAGGTGGGGGGTACACATTAGAAAGGAGGTCTGTATTAAGCGATTTGGGACGTCTGTGTCTCTCAAATACCTCAGTCCATGCGGGAAGAGAGAGGGGAAACGCGACCTGGAAATTAGGATAGAAAGGATGCTGTGTCCTCTAACAATTTGAGACCCCCATGGGGAATGCCCATGACCTCTCGCTTTTTTCGAATAAAGTTACAGGACTCCTTCTGTCTCTTCTTAGGACATAAACCTTTGGTGTATGTGGATTAATTTTCCTGACAGGATGAACGGGACGGGGATGCGGTCGCTGTTCCCTTAGGGAGCAGGATAGCGGCTTAAACGGGACGGCGAGGAACTCGCAATTCCCTCACGGAGCGGGATGAGGGATGAACGGGACGGGGATGTGGTCGTTATTCTCTCAGGGAGCAGGACGAGAGGATGAACAACAAGTCGCTGCTCCCTCAGGGAGCGGGATGGGGGCTGAATGGAATGGGGATGTCGCTGTTCCCTCAGGGAGCGGGATGAGGGATGAACGGTGCGCGGGATGTCGCCTCCGTTCCCTCAGGGACCGGGATGAGGGATGAAGAGGACAGCGTGGAGCTCGCTGTACCCCCATGGAGCGGGGTGGCTCCTGAATGGGACGGGGATGTCGCTGTTCCCTCAGGGAGTCGGATGAGGGGATGAAGAGGACAGCGAGGAGTCTCAGGGAGCAGACGAGAGGATGAACACGACAGCGAGCGGCCCCCTGTTCCCTCATGGAGCGGGGTGGTGGCTGAATGGGACGGGGATGCCACTGTTCCCTCAGGGAGCGGATGAGGGGATAAAAGGACGGGGATGTCGTCGCTGTTCCCTCAGGGAGTGGGATGAGGGGATGAAGAGGACACCGAGGAGCTCACTGCTCCCTCATGGAGCGGGGTGCTGGCTGAATGGGACGGGGATGCCACTGTTCCTCAGGGAGCGGATGAGGGATGACGAGGACGGCGAGCAGCCCCCTGCTCCCTCATGAAGCGGATGAGGGATGAACAGGACAGCAATGAACCCCCCGCTCCCTCAGGGAGCGGACGAGAGGGGCAGCCCGGGCCCGTCCCCCCGGCGGGGCGGTGCCGCGGCGGCCGCGCCCCCAAGCGCGTGACGCGCGTCCGCCGGGAAGCGCTTCCTGCCCGTCACTTCCCCCGCCGCTGCCGCCGCCGCTCCCGCCGGGCCGCCGGACTCGTGCCCCTGCCCAGGCCCCTGCTGCTGCCGCCGCCATGGCCATGAGGCAGACCCCGCTCACCTGCTCCGGCCACACGCGGCCCGTGGTGGACCTGGCCTTCAGCGGCGTCACCCCCTACGGATATTTCCTCATCAGCGCCTGCAAGGGTGAGCGGGACGGGCCGCTTTGTTCGGGATCCCCCTCCCCGGGGGTGGGCGTGCGGGAGCCCCGCCGCTCGTAGGCCGCGCATCGCCGTGCCGAGGGGTGTCGGCGGGGCGGAGGGGTCTCGGGGGGGTGTCCTGGGCACTCAGGGCGGTGACACCGCCTCGGTGTGCTCAGGGATGACGAAGGGAGCGGGCAGCCGGTTTTCTTTGCTGGCGCTTCATTGCTGGGTTAGCCGGGGGGTATCGGAGCCCGCATGCGCCCGGTTGGGATCCCGGCTGTTGAGGGAGTGGGAGGTCTCCAGAATGGTTTGTTTGTAAAACTTCCCTTTTCCACCGCCTCTGCACATGGGCTGTAGATATAAAGCGAGCTGCGGTTTGACCGGGGCAGCTGCCTTGCCTTGCTGGACACGGCATGATGTTTGCTCACTGTGGGAATAGCATTTTCCCTTCGTACATGTATATTTTAATCTTTTGCATGCATAAGTTTTAAAGGGCATTCCTTTCTGCCTTGAAGTGCTTCCAGTTCAGCTCTGCATCTTGTGTGAACAACTCGTTGATAGCTTTTCAGAAAAAACTGATGATAGGAAAGGCTTTCTATTACTACTTCATTTTTGTATCGCTGTATGTTTTAATCATATCTCACTGCAACCATAAGAATTGTTTCTACATACTGATGATCTCTTAATATTGTTCCAAAGTAAAAAAAAAAAAAAAGGAAACCAAGTCTGTCCTGCCTGAAGAAAACTTGAGTAAAAATAAAACCGAAGTGAAATGTTCCTTTTTACCTTCTGTCTGTCTTAAAACAAATTTACAGACGTTTTACTAGGAAATTTTATCTCATTTGCAGTAGCATTTGAATATCAGTACACTTTAGATGCATGCAGCAAGTACAGCTGCACATCTAAACTCTACAGCTAAACCCCTCTGCAAGGAGTGGCTTTGTAAAGTATGGGGCATTTCCACATGCTGGTGCAGGGGAATATTTTTTCTTTTAAAAAACTGCTTCTCCACATTACCTGAGTATTGGTTTTGTTTCTTTGAAGATGGCAAACCCATGCTGCGCCAGGGAGACACAGGAGACTGGATTGGCACATTTCTGGGCCATAAAGGAGCTGTTTGGGGTGCCACCCTGAACACGGATGCCACTAAAGCAGCTACAGCAGCAGCAGATTTTACAGCGTAAGTCATGAGCTGTCTTCGTGGTCTTAATAACATTTTGATTTTATTCTGTAGCTCTGTGGTGACAACATAGCTGTACTAAATTACTGATTCTTTTGTTTCTCTTTACTAACTGTTAGCTTATTTTTGGCTGGCCAAGTGAAAACCTAGGCTTTTACCTTCTTGAAAGCAGCTACAGTTAATTCTGTCATGGTGAGCAACTGTGATTGCTTCTTGATGTGCTTAATTATGATACTGGTTTGCTTTTACTTAACTTTTCTGTGCAGCTCTAATTTCTGGCACTGTGGTTATAGCACAGCTGAGAGAGAGATTTTTATTTTTCATCTACCAGTTAGCCTCTTTTTATTACAAGAAACTTCAAGTGAATTAGTTCTTTGATGTTTTTTGTTGTTTGTTCGTGCTGTTTGCAGTATTAATGAATATTTTGCAAGTTAAATCTTGTTAGTAGAGAGCAAATCCTATTAATGAAGTTGCAAAGAAGAGCCACCTTTGTCTTCAAACTAAAATGTTAATTAGTTTGCATGGTCCTGAAGAAGAACATAAAGGAAAGTGGTGGACAGTCCAAAAAAAGCTCTAGTAAAAATATATAAAATATTCTTATTGACAAACTGAGTTACAACTTATAAGAATGTAGCACTTAGGATAAAATGTGATGGATCAGGAAAGACTGCTCACAAATTGATCTGATTGTCCAGGTTGATTTGTCCTGGTGCTTCTAAAATATTCATATTTCCTCTTGCTGTTTAGCAAAGTGTGGGATGCTGTGTCAGGCGATGAACTGATCACACTGGCTCACAAACACATTGTCAAAAGTGTGGATTTTACACAGGTATGAGAAACCTTTATACCTTATTCACCAGGGAAATAAGCTCTTGAGTATGTTTTGCTATTAGTTACTTTTTTTGCTTTTTTAATTTTATATCTTAACAAGTAAATAAGCTGAAATACTGCTGCTTGTTTGTAAGATTGTAGGGTTAATGTAACAAGTGTGTTAGAGGCTGTCTGAGAGAAAAAACTGTGATTTTAACTCACAGACAAAGGCTGCATTTTGATTCAAAGTAGAGTTGACTCTCTATAACTTCTGTTTCAGGATAGCAATTATCTGTTAACAGGTGGACAGGATAAGCTCTTGCGTATCTATGACTTGAGCAAGCCAGAAGCAGGTGAGTCTGCTTTTAAAACTGATTCCTGAGGGCTTTTTTGAGTTAAATAAAAGTTCTGAAATTAAGGGGCTGCTTTCTGTTGTGAATCACAAAGAGCAATGCTGAGGATTGTTTTACAAATGTAATGTCTATAACCTTTAGGTGTATAAGGGTCCCAGAATTGCTTGGGTTGGATAACGTGGTTCCAAACCTTCTTCTATGGACTTCTGGACCAGGTTGATTAAAGCCCCATCCTACCTGGTCTTGAACACTTCCAGGAATGAGACATCAAGCAAGCATGTTTCAGTTCAGTGCAGACACACTAGAAATTGGTCTGATTAATTAAAATTTAGTTATCTGAAAGAAAAAAAGACTCCCATGTGTTTAAATTCATGTCGATCCTCAACTATTGGTGGTGATAAGAGGCCAGAGAACCTTGATGTTCACCTGGTGAAGTTTTTGAAAGCTGGGCAATCAGATACCATTTGCATTTATCCTGTCCCTGGAATAACATCTACAAATAAAGTCCTAAGTCTCTAGTAGATGGAAATCTGTGTAGCTTAAGGAAGCCCCCAAACTGCTGCATGCCATTGTTTCATTTTATTCCATGTATTAAAATATTGGCTTTGTTTTAAGAACCGACGTTGTCAGTGGACATACTTCTGGCATTAAAAAAGCCTTATGGAGCAGTGATGACAAACAGATTCTTTCAGCTGATGATAAAACTGTCCGGTAAGAAAAAGTAACTTTCAGTTTTCTTTATTTGTCATGCTCTGTGTGAGGATATAGTTAGGTTATTTTGGTAAAGGATGTGAGTAACACAAGTTACCTGATCCTAGATTATTGTAGCTGCGTGCCTGATACAGCTCTGTTCTGCTGGCAGAGATCATTTTGCTAATAGTTTTAATTTACCCCATAAATGTGTGCTCCTCATAGATGTGTTCTCCCTGATAGAAGTGATATTTGAGAACTGCATAGAATAAGTTTATGCCTTTTGTAATCCCAAAGAAGATGAGTTTATAGATGAGGTCTCTTGCATACACTCTGTCCTGAGCTATTGCTGCTTTATCTTCTTCGGTTTCCCAGTGTTCAGATAGGCAAGAGCCTGGTCCTGTTTGTTTTTTTTAAATTACAGGAATAGAAATGCAGCAGTCAGCTAAGGAATAAAGATTTTTATTTGCCGCAGCAGCACAATTTAATCTCTATTTAGATACCTCTTGCACTGCTAGATAGAAAACTGTATTATGTTTAGTGAACCTCTGTAAATTGGGATTAGTACCTCTTTGTCTTTGGCAGTAAAAAAAAAAGAATAGGATAGAGTAGGATCTATTGTTTAGGAGACTTAAACCAAAATTTTTAATCTCCAAGAGAAACACTGAGTGTGTATATACCATTTAATGTTGTGGCATTAAGCTGCAAAGGTAGAAGTATTTTTAAAAAAGAATGTGTCTTAAGCTTGGCCAGGTGAGAATTCAAGTAAAACCACTGAAGATCTGAAGTACCTGTGGAATCAAACCACGTTCCTTGATGGATGCCTTTTTTGATCCAGGTCTAGCCATGGATGTGTGGTGGAAATTGTTTGATTTGCAGAAGTCTGAGAGTCTTTTTTTCCCTTTTTGTTTCCTTTTAAGCCTCTGGGACCGGAGTACCATGACTGAGGTGAAGTCACTAAATGTGGCAATGTCAGTGAGCAGCATGGAGTATGTTCCAGAAGGACAGATACTGGTGATAACCTATGGGAAGACAATTGCTTTTCATAGTGCAGAAACGTGAGTATTACTTCACAGGTGCAGCAATGGGCTTCTTCTGGGTAAAAACTGGTTGCACAAGGCAGAATCACCAAATTGTCAAATCTGGCATCTCTATGATGTTTCAAGAAAGGAAAGTTACTGCTTAAACATATAAAGTAGTTCTGTATGGGTGAGCTTTTGTTTTGCTTATTCTAAACTCATTTTAACTTGCAAGCATGATCTGCAAGTATCAAAACTTGTTTCAGAAATTCTGTGGGATTAGTAGAATCACAGTTTCTTTGCTCTCAGTTTTTTTTTTTTTGTAATATGAACTTTGTTAACAAACTTTTCTCCCTCAGTCTAGAGCAGATTAAATCATTTGAAGCACCTGCTACAATCAATTCTGCATCACTTCACCCTGCGAAAGAATGTTTGGTTGCAGGTGGTGAAGATTTTAAACTCTATAAATATGACTATAATACAGGAGAAGAATAGGTATGTTTGTCTCCTATAATCATAAAGGAGTTCTGAAATATATTAATAAAATAATGAGCAGTAAATGAAACTGTTTACTCAGATGAGGTTTTAGCATAGCATGATGTGCTAAGAGGTTGATGAAAAGGTATATATATATAAAAAGGTTAAACATTTTTTGCTATCTCAGTATACCTAATATTATTCTAGAACTAATTAAAAATCCATTCAACAATTCTGCACCTGTTAAAAAAATCTCATTCTGTATTGCTATAATAGCTATATGTTAAATTGTCATACTATTCATTAGATATGTCAGTTGCAAGATTTTATAAAAAATACGCTGTGTTAGCCAGATTTGTTTCAAAAAACCCTATTTTCTTACTGATGCAGTCCTCATTTAAAATTGTTTGTTTGTGGAAGGAGTGGTTGAAGGAACTGAGCATGTGTACTCCATGCTTTGCAGTTTTGTCTGGTATAACTAAGCACCTTTTTCCTTGCAGTTAATGAAACATTAATATCTTGCCTAAAGTAGCCATTGCTGACACAGCCATTCATGAAAACTCTGTTGTATATCAGAAACTGATTGGTGTGCGCTTAAATTTCAGTTGTTGGCTGAAATTTGAAATTGATTGGTGTTGCCATCTTCCCTTCAGAATCTTACAAAGGGCACTTTGGTCCCATTCACTGCGTGAGATTTAGCCCCGATGGAGAGTTGTACGCCAGTGGCTCTGAGGATGGCACACTAAGGCTGTGGCAGACAACAGTAGGGAAAACCTATGGCCTTTGGAAGTGTGTAGTTCCTGGTAAGTGTCTGCTTGGTCCTGCTGAAACTTGGCAACTCTGTGTGCACTTTTGAAGTAATGTCTATCTTTAGTGGTGAACACTGAATTTCATGCAGTAATTCCTGTCTCCTGAGGGTTTCTGATTATCTGTTAGATTGAAGGATGTACTTTTGTAGCTGTCATGTAAGCAATTAACATCACACCTCTAAGCTTTTTGCATATAGACACTTTGTGGAAATTCAAGCCAAGAGCCTGTTATATTTTTATATTAAAGAGTGAGAAATATGTGATACCACTTTTATAATTCTGAAAGGGAGCTCTCTAGGAAGAAGTGTGGATGGTAGATTTATTTTATATTGTACTCTGGTTCTTTCAGCTTGGGGAGAGAGAAGCAATAACTACACGTGGATATTCATTAATAGAATTGCTTGCTCAAGTGTTTCTCCTCAGCACTAAATTACATGGAAATGATTTTTGTTGGTTTGTTTGTTTTTTTTTTTTTTTAATTAAGGTGAGTGGGTGGAACTGAAGGTATTGACTGTTTTTCTACTCTTTCTCTACAGAAGAGGAGAATGCAGAAGCAGCAAAAGCAAGGACTACTCTTCCAGGAACTGCAGAGGAGGAAATAGGTAATGAGCTGAACTATCAGCTTCAACTGGTGTTCAGTGTTAAAAGATAGTCAAGATGATAGCATTTCTTAGTATGGAAAAAGTACTTTCCCTAAAGTGCTTTCTGGTATTTTTCACTCTTTTTAAAAGATTTTTGAATGCATCTGCCTGACATTGATTATGTGGTGTCAGACTGGTGTCTGGAGCTGTGCAGGCAGAACAGATCAGGTTGAATGGGAAAACAAACTTAACTGGTCTCTTTAAGCAATCCCTGCAACATTTCTGTGGTTTCTATATCTAAAGTGAGGCTAAATAACACCCTTTTTATTCAGTTGCAGAAGAGATTGCCTCTGAAAACTCAGATACAGTGTACAGCTCAACTCCTGAAGTGAAAGCCTGATTCCTGCAGCTGTTACGTGGCACATGGACATGCGAGACTAAATCAAGTGAGCAGTGACAGACAGCAGCCTTCCCGAGTGCGCTCCCTGCCAGGGGCAAAGATGGGCAGTAATTGATGAGAGTGCGTGGAACTGGCTAGGTGTTGTCTGTAAGAGAACTGAGCATCCAAATAAAAACCCAAAAGACAAGTAGTAGAGTTCTGCTGGCTTTTTGGCATGACTGCCTACTGTCTTTTCAAAGAAGTGTGCAAGCCAAGATCCAGTCTCTCCAATCTCAATTAGACTCATTGTAGTGTGTTTTCATTATTACGAAGAAGAGATACAATGGCTTTTACCTTTTTCTTTTTTTCCTTGAAAGTTGGAAAAATTTGCTCTAGTTGAAAAGAAAGGATTATGTACTTAAAAGTATTTGGTTCGGGTTTTGTTTCATTGTATGCTGCTTCTGAATGTTTAACTGTTTTCAGTTGTCTAAATAAAATGCCTCTCCAACCTCGTACGTTACTTTTGAGCGTTGGGTTCATGAAATGGAAAAGCCAACCACATTAATCACGTAATCCTTGGCATCTTGGGTTTGTACTGTACAGAGAGAAAGCAAAAGAATGTTTTAGTGTTGGTACAGAGGGTGGCAAGTTCTTTGATCTGTAAGCTTTGTATCTTTTTTTATTCTTTAAAGTTTGAATGTAAACATGAGTCTCTAAAAAGAAAAACAGTGAAAATTCCTAAATTAAACGTGCTGCCTGAAGTATTTGGTTGTACATGAAAATATCAGAGGCTGGCTGCAAATCTGTGTAAAGCTTGGGTTTAGTCCTCCAGACTGGATAAAAAAGTTACTCTTTCAAGGTTACAAATCATATTTTCTTCATTAAAGAAAATAATTGCCATTCTTCCACTTGTCATTTCCTTTAATGTTATGCTGAAAGTTTTACGTAATGCATTTTGTGGTGTAAGAAGAAAATAGAGGTATATTTATTCACGCACCTTTTTTTTTTCATATTCATACTTTTCCTTACTGTCCTGTTTTTCAGACTACACCAATTTGCAATTACCTATTTGAATTTTTTTCTAAAAACAAATTTAGCTGGGGAAAAAAAACCCTTTACCACCGAGTTTGACTGTTAACTTAGTTGTTCCCAGGTTCACCAGAAGACCATGTCCCTTGTTCTGCATTTACAGCTTGCTCTGGGATGCATAAAAATGAAAATGAAAAACCTAAAACTGAGTAATGGCTACTAAAATACTGGAAGAAATGAAAAAAACCTGACAAAACTAAAGTACTGTTATGAACAAGTGTTTGAAAAATCACCAGCAAGGGTATCAGCAAAACCCAGATTTAATATTAAGTGACAGGACAACAAAGTTCGTTGGCAAGATTCACTCTGATACTTACAGGACAGTTAAGGCATGCCAAGGAAAAACAACACAATCGAACAAAAATCCAGGGAATCAAACAGAAATGACCCAAGAACTGGCTAGAGGGGTGTATGTGTATAGTGAGGGTAAAGATAAAAAGGAATAAGGCCTAACAGCTTAACAGCACTCACCAGTAATGTTAACTTCTGCCTTAAATGTAACAATTTACAGAGGAATGACTTTTAATTTACACCTAACTTAACTTTTCTGTAACAATTTAACAGAGGAATAACACTTAACAGCATTTAACTTAATTTAGGACTTAACCCTACTCAGAAGCCTAACTTACTTAGAGATCTAGGGCAACAGTGTTTCATCCCAGACACAGTTAGGGTCAGCACTTTGTTTGAAAATGTGGTGACAGGGATGTTACGCCATTCAGGCAAGAAAAATAATTTCCAAGGCTTTTCATAAAGGAAACAAGACAGCAGCAGTCCTGGAAGCAGGCAGTGTTTCTGTGGAGCTCAAGAGGAGCTGGGCCCAGTGCTGTGTGTCCAGGCCAAGGCATCACAAGCATTTCTTAGATGACTGTGTGGCCTGGAAAAGGGGGAGGAGGAGGAGGAGGCACCACCACAAGTACTTGAAGGCTTGTAATTTTTGGACTGCTTTGATGGGTCTTAAAGTACACAGTGCAAATGGTATATATTCTAGAGTGACTACTGTCTTTCAAACCATTGCTTCTCAAAGCACATGTGGTTTTAGTAAGGAAAAGCAAAAAAGAAAAGTGTCCTCCAGTTTCAGAGCCTTTCCTGCTTAACCTGATGCTGTTGTGAGTTTGGAGTTTCTTAAAGTTGGAAACTGTTTCCCTAAATGTCAATATTAACAATGTATAACATATTTTTCATGAGACTTAGTGGCATTTTTCCACATCTGGAAAAAAGGCCCTGAAGTTTTCAGTGGCTGAGTTACCAGAATTTCATTCTGCAGGTACCACCAGAACCTTTACAAGGTTGGTAGCTTTATTGACCCCGTGTGTACGTGTGGCACCAGTTCCTCCTCGAGGAGTCAACATGAAGACACCGGGCAGTGCCTTGACTCAGTCACCATGGCAGGTTCGTCACTAATGCATCGCAAAAGGAACGGGATATCCATGAACGGAATATCCATGTACCTCCAGGGAATGGATATCCCTGAATGGAATATCCGTGTACCTCCAGAGGAACGGAACATCCATGAACCTCCAGAGGAATGGAATATCCATGAATGGAATATCCATGTACCTCCAGAGGAACAGAATATCCATGAGTGGAATATCCATGTACCTCCAGAGGAATGGAATATCCATGAGTGGAATATCCATGTACCTCCAGAGGAATGGAATATCCATGAATAGAATATTCGTGTACCTCCAGAGAAATGGAATATCTGTGAGTGGAATATCCATGTACCTCCAGAGGAACGGGATATCCATGAACGGAACATCAATGTACCTCCAGAGGAACAGAACATCCATGAATGGAATATCCATGTACCTCCAGAGGAACGGAATATCCACGTACCTCCAGAGGAATGGAATGTCCATGTACATCCAAAGGAACGGGATATCCATGTACCTCCAGAGGAACAGAATATCCAGGTACCTCCAGAGGAACGGGATATCTATGAATGGAATATCCATGTACCTCCAGAGGAACAGAATATCCATGTACCTCCGAAGGAATGGGATATCCGTGTACCTCCAGAGGGAAGGAACATCCCCGCAGCTCCCGCCGCAGCGGGGCCGAGGGCTGTGCGCTCCTTGCCCCTCGGTCCCCACGTGGCGCGGAGCTCCGCGCCCGGGGCGGCCCCGCCGCTTCCTGCCCGTGCTGGGCGGGGCTGGCGGGGCCGAAGTCTGCCCGCCCCGGCCGGGCCGCGGGCCGGAGAGCACAGGCCATGGCGGGGCGGAACCCGGGCACCGAGCTGGGTAAGCGGCGGCCGGCGGGGCCGGGGCCCGGCCGGGCATCCCCGGTGGGCGCTGCGGGTCCCCGGTGCGGGGCGGGGCGGGGCGGTGCCGACCGCCCGCTCCCCACCGAGCTTCCTCCGTGGAGCTCTGAAAGGCTGAAATAGGAACAGCACTAGGTTCCTGTGGGTGTTCTGACACGCTCCGGGAGGAGGATTTGGGTTAAACACGCGTTTCTGTGTCACATATTTGCTTCAGGGGTTCCCAGCAGGGTCAGGGGTTGTAGGGCAGCTCCGCAGCCCCGGTCCTGTCACCAAGCTGGAGCTGGTTCTCTCTTGCACGCCGTTCTGGTTCTCACCAGAAGGGGATAATCCTTCTTCCATTCTTTCTCACTAAGAGATTAAAAACACGTTAATTTGGGCTCTGGTTTGCAAACTCGAGACTCCGCCTCTTCTGGTCGCTTTTGTTGCTTGCTCTCTGAGGAGTGGTAGGGATTTCCCAGGTGTTTGCAGGTGATCTCTGGTCCCGAAAGGTGACTGTGCCTCAGAGAGCAGCCAAGAAAGACTTTCTCTGCCTTTTCCTGGAGTTCTTTTTCTCCTCATTGCTGGGGAAGGGGGGAAAGTGCTACAGCTTCCTCAGCAAAACCCACCTGCAGCAGCATTGGGATGAGTTAAAACAGAGACTTCCTCCAGTCTGCTTCTAAGGCAGACTGGTGTTACCTTTGTAAGGTATTACCTTTTTCTGATAATCTGGTCATTATGAGGACAATGAAGTCGAGGAGACACAGAGGTGGCCCTATGGAAGAGGGGGAGCAAAGGCCAGCTGGTGTGGGACAGGTAGGTCTCAAAGTTGGCACCAGCAGAGTTCAGGAGGTTGTGGCATCACGTGCCTGTCATGAGAACAAGCAAGCACAGGCACTTTTTACACAGCCAACCTGCAGTTTAAATGATCAGCCTGTGCATGGGCAAGTGAGAGCTGTGTTTCCATTCACTGAAATCGTGGAAGTGTTGCAGCTTTCAAAAGAGAGCCTCTGATTGCTGTCTGATGTCCTTGTTCATGGGGCTGCTTGTAGGGACAGGTAAACTTCAACTGCAGCCATCTGAAGAGATGCAGTTGTTTTTTATTATGAAAAAACATAAAAATGTAGTGATAAAACATTGCTATATGTTAGGAAAAACAGCTAGCACAGAAGTCTGCAAATGCACCCCAGCTGCTTTAAACTAGAGGTGTGTCATGTTTTTTCTTACTAAATTCAAGCTTAAAATTAGTTGATGTGTGGGGAATCCAGAAGCATGAAGGTGAAGCCAGCTCAGTTCTAATACTTGTTGCCATCCCTTCCCAGTGATCTTTGTTTAAACCACTTGTGGTTGAAATGAGCTGGGTTAGATGCTCAGGGCAGGTGCAGGAAAGGGAATGGTGTGGCTGTGAGCATGTTTAAGTGGCAGCTTTAGCATCTGCCTTGTGTTGGCTGCTTTAAAGAGAGAACTGCACCTCCCTGCCATTTGCTCTCCCACTGAAACATATCTGAAATACAGCACTTAACATATCTTAGTGCTGTCCCTTATCTGGTAGCAGTACTCAGAAAGAACAGGGCAAACCCTTACTTTTATCTCTCACAGTTGCTAACAATACTCACTGCTTCTGTGACTTAGGCACTTCAGCTTTTGAAGGTTTTACAAGCCTGTGCCAGCAGCTTTAACTCTGATTCAGGTGATTTGCCCCGTTTCCCACACAGCTTTGTGTAGAATTATAGTTTTCTAACAGAGACATCTAGTGGTAAATATATTTTACTTAAAGATATATTGTTGGTGTCCTTTCCTGTGTCTGCTGTTTCTGTGCTTGCTACATAATGTCATTATTGAAGCCAAACTCTTCACAAATCATGGCATGTAGTGCTTTCCTGTGTGATTTTAAAAAAAAAAATACATTTTTGTAAAATTCCTTGATTCTTCCCTCCTTATCTCCTTCCCTCATACCCAAGACAAGATATTTCCATGGAATAAAGACCAGGTGTATTACACAGATAAAAGACCCTGATGTGCACAGTCAGAGGCTCACCAGCCTCATGCACTGATACATTTGCCATCTGAGAGTCATGTAAATCAGCTGGACAAAGAGTTTTACAAGTTTTTCATTCCATGAGGACTCTTTGCAGAGCTTGTGTGCTCAGGTTCCCCACGATGCCTGCAGGGAGGGAAATGAGTCTGCCTCTCCTGCTCTGCTCTCCAGGTCACTGGTTATGATAGCCCAGATGTTCATGTTTTGTCACGCCTCAGAAAAGCATCAGATTCCACTTTTAATGCCACTGCACAATGAAATATTGGAACATGTCAGTGAGTTTTGGAAGTGCAAGCTGGTGGCACGCTGCTTTGGTTTAACTGTGGGGATGCAGACACGTGGGGACACAGGGACCATCCCCTCTGCCCAGCACTTGGAATGGACATGGAAAATTTGGGTCCAGTTTCTCTTTCCAGCAGGAGAGAGAGATTGATAAAATTGACACAGCTTCAGCAGAGGGACAGCACAATGGGGCTGGGGCTGGAGCACTTGCCTGTGAGGAAAGGCTGGAAGAATTAGTTTAGCCTAGAGAAATGGAGTTTAGGGGTCCTGAGGCAGAGAAGTTCATGCTGGATATGAGGGAAAACTTGGGGCAGGGCAGTCAGGTGCTGGGCTCAGAGAGGCTGTGCAATCTCCATCCTTGGGGATCTCAAAACCCACCTGAATAAAACCCTCAGCAGCCTGGCCTGACCTCAGAGCTGATGCTGCATTGTGCTGGAGGTTGGACAAATGATCTTCAGAGCTCTTCCAACCCCAATTATTCTATGATTATATGTTTTATTACCTCTGTGTGTCTATATAGATCAGAATATATATATACGTGCACACATATATATATATATGTATTCTGAGTAATAAGAATTAATTGCACTTGTTTTGCAATGCTCTTGGATTCCAAAAGAACCCCATTATCTATCTGTGTGGCTCAGACCCTCTAGCTGAAGGGCCAAAAATACATTCATTATGTTTCAATTGATATTTTTAATTATAGTTGGTATTTCTGAGCCATCTCCATGTGAGAGCTAGCCTGTTGGTAAGTTGGCATTTAGATAATGAAGTGTTACATCCCTTTTCAAGGCAGCATAATTCTGTTCTAATATATTAATAGCTGTTTTTAGCCTGCACTGTGGATCTGGTTCTTCACTGTTCTAACACCTTTTGAATCTGCTGGGTAATTTTAATCAAATTTGGAGGACAAGTAGATGTCTTGGAAATAAGTAAGGCTCTGGGTGGAGTGACCAAATCAGTTCTTTTGTTGAGGGAAAGGTAGAAATCAGCAATTACATGAATTTTCATTGCAACTGTTTTATTTTGGCCTTTATGCAAGTAACAGAGTTCTATTTTACTCATGGTTGTAAGGAGCACATGAGGACAGCTGGGTTTTTGGGGTGAGGAGATGTCTCAAGCCAGGGAAGAAGAGGGGGAACAACAGGGGACTTGGACCTGCAGGAAAGCAGGTCCTGATGTTCTGCATCTCACTTCCTGAGGGAAGGCTTGCCAGTGATTTCCAAAGGCTTTGGAGGATACCATGATCCATTTTGTGTGATCCATGGACAGCACTGTGTGATTTCACTGATGGCGCAGCAGAGCTGATTTCTAGGTCAGGGCTCATGCTTTGATGTCCTGCTTTGAGTATCTGGATGCTGATAACTTGGGGACTGAACTTCTGTCATACAAAGGAAGACCCACATGAAATTAAGGATCTGTTGGCCCATATCAAGTATCTCTATGGAAAAATAACTACGGCTTCTGTCTTGACAAAGCTGAATAACACCCAGATCTCCAAACAGCTTTACATGGTAAGACAACTGCAACAAGACCTGACCCAAAGCCATTTCTGTCCCTTCAGTGGCTTTGCTCAGCCCTGCACGGCCAGCTGGGGTCAGCCTGTGTCCAGCTGAACTCCTCATTTCTCCACGGAAGGTTCAGGATGCAGTTTCAGCCTCTTCTCCCAAAATAACAGCTTTCATCACTCCCCTTCCCCGTTTGATGGTGCGCTCATGGTAAGAGCAGGAGCACACATGCTGTCTCTGGCACACAAAATGAAATAACCAGTTGAGGGGGGCAGCTCCTTTTGGGAGCAGTGCTGCCTAAAAATGCTTGTGAAACCACCGCCTCAGGCGTCCTTGAGCTTTCTGTTTCGCCATCTGAAGGGATGCCATCAACACGTTTTTTAAAAAAGCTTCTGCAAAGCTTAGTCTGTTTTATGAGGAATGTGTTAGGAGGCTTGGATATTTATGTAATTACCCTAATGAAGTGGTTTTATTTATTGTTTTCTGAGGAAATGCTCGGTATTTTTGGATTCGTGTTCTTCAAAGAGAGGAGATAAATTTCCTGTTAAGGAATTGAATATGATTTTTTCAAATGTCTTCGGAGAAAAAAGTAAACTAGAAGAGTGATTACAGAATATTGGCTAATTAGCTGTAGTGTAACTGCTTTAATTACTTTTATCCTGAAGCCACATGACTGTGCAGATGACTAGCAGATGACTTATTTAAAAAAAAAAAAAAAAGACTTGTTCACACTGCAAGGTTAATGAGCCTAATTAAATATAGTTTTCCTTAGCCAGATACTAAATCATAAAGCTTGGGGGAGTGAGGGAGGGGGAGAATCCAAAGGCAGTCAGTTCTATTTCAAAAAATGATTTTATTCTGATATTTAATGAAAAAAAAGAGAAAAGCTGGAATTGTGAGTGATTTTTCTGAATAAAGGCACTTAGATCTAAAGATTTGATGAGACCTCACATGGCAAACTTTGAAAGTCTATTTAGAGACAATTATGCTGAGACATATTTGTTTTCACTTACCCATTGCTTTAATTAATGTAGGAATGGGCTTGAATAAAAGGTCTGTGTTCTATGGAAGTCTCCATCTGCTGCTGCATATTACCAGAACCTTTGTCCTTCCTTGCTGTGCCATTTTTAATGCACCATTTTATTTCCTCTAGTAAGCTGCACGATGTCGCACATTAAGTTGTACAGAAAGGATGGAGTTCTGATTTTTTGTTAAATTATTCCTTTTTTTTTTTTTTTTTTTTTTTTACTTTTCTGCCTGTGCTGTGCACACTCAAAAAAATACTTGGACATCCACATTCTGTGGTTTTTCAGGGACTCTTGCATCCCATGCACAAAAATGAGATATTAGATATTACTGAGTTGCCATGTGCCAGCTACCTTTGTGAATAGCCTTGAGTCACTGGAAACAGAGGGTGAAATGTGCCAGACAGTGAAAAGGGCTTAAACCAATGGATTTTGTCACATTTGCAAAGAGCATGCAGTCAGCTATTGCTGATCAGCTGATATTTGGTGACTTTCACAGGTGACTTTGGGCAAAGCAAAAGTAGAAGCTCATTTCCTCTTCCACTCTCCTTCCACACATTTTCTCCCATTATGAATTGTTGGGTTGTTTTTTTTTTTCCTTTCTCCAAAGGGCTTTATAGTTGATTATTTCCTTTAAGCTGATCTAGTGTGCAGGGCTCTACATCCTCAAAAGATTGCTTAGACCTGGGTCAGGATGCTCAAGAGTCAGGTGGGGTAGATACAACAGCTGTTTATAGAGACTTGAATCCTCTACAAACAATGACTAATAAAGAATTAACCCACTTGTGGGCAAAATTTGTGTCCTTTCATTTAAATGTTCATCTCAACCTTGAATGTTCTCTAACAGACTGGACACTGTCTTCGTATTCTCCCAAAGAATTGTTTGTATAAATCATTTAGTAGCTGGTTTTCTCAGTTGTCCTCAAAAATGTAGAAAGAATAGGTCAGAGCAGACCAACAGAAAGGATCCTTGTTAGAGAGGGAGAAGCTGAGTTCCTCATCTAAACTGCTTCCTTTGGTTTTATCACATTTTCCAGAGGGGCTGAAAGGTCACTGTGCACCCAGGAGGGTTCAAAAGTTATTATAATAAATGGGATAGTGATTAAATGATGCTACCTCAGCACTTGGTACATAGCAGAAGAATTGTAACACAGAGTTTGTTTGTCCCTCCTCTATTTATTTATTTATGTGTGTTTTCCTCCCCCATGGACTTTGTCAAATATATCCTATGTGCCTACTGATAGGCAAAAAAGGAGGGAAGTTGTAGCCATAGTTTTTGTAGAAATAGCTTTTCTCACTGGCTTTCTACAGGTCAGCTGAGCTGAGCTCCTGCTTTGGGGATGGATAAACCTATGGCTTTGAAATTGGAAAAGAAGTAACAAGGGTTTGTTGTTTGATGGCTTGCAACTTTCCTTTCCTTTCCTTTCCTTTCCTTTCCTTTCCTTTCCTTTCCTTTCCTTTCCTTTCCTTTCCTTTCCTTTCCTTTCCTTTCCTTTCCTTTCCTTTCCTTTCCTTTCCTTTCCTTTCCTTTCCTTTCCTTTCCTTTCCTTTCCTTTCCTTTCCTTTCCTTTCCTTTCCTTTCCTTTCCTTTCCTTTCCTTTCCTTTCCTTTCCTTCCCTTCCCTTCCCTTCCCTTCCCTTCCCTTCCCTTCCCTTCCCTTCCCTTCCCTTCCCTTCCCTTCCCTTCCCTTCCCTTCCCTTCCCTTCCCTTCCCTTCCCTTCCCTTCCCTTCCTTCCCTTCCCTTCCCTTCCCTTCCCTTCCCTTCCTTCCCTTCCCTTCCCTTCCCTTCCCTTCCCTTCCCTTCCCTTCCCTTCCCTTCCCTTCCCTTCCCTTCCCTTCCCTTCCCTTCCCTTCCCTTCCCTTCCCTTTTTGCCATGCAGTGAGCCTCATGCTGAGCTCTTAGAGAAAAAAAAAAAAAACCATAAATTCCTTAGGATCCCTTTGAAATTCCTTCACTGATTTATTTTTTTCTGCTTTTAGCTAACACTTTGTGGGTACCACTCACTGATAGCTTGGATGTGGTGATAGGACAGTGGTAGCACAGCAGGTTGCTTATGCTCAGAACAAGATTTTGTTCAGCTGTTTCATGTTGTCCTGCATTTCCACTGAGTCATCTTTACCCTAAATTGGTTTTTGTAAATCTAGGAAAACAAGTTTTTATTTACACATGCTTTGGCTAGTATATTAGTTTTCTACATTATTTTTTTGGCTATTAAAGCTATTCAGTAGGAAGAAAAAATTTAAGTTTAAGATTTCTGTACAAAATTAGTGATTTTGTCTGCCAGCTTTTTTTTTTTTCCTAAGTTTAAACCTCTTTTTTTTAATCAATATGCTCAAGGGAAGTACAATTTAACACCGTAGTAAAGAAGATTCATAGAGTGACATGCTCTTAATAAATTCAGTCACCCAGAATTATTATCTCCTAGTATCTGTCTGTGCCCATGTCCATATTCTGACCTTAACTGGTGATGATATTCGATGATTGATGGTGGTGATGTGCTGATGATTGGTGGTTAATGATTGTTGATGTTATTTTCAGAGTGTTTTCATGGAATGTTTATATGATCAGTATTTAGAATTATTATTTATGTTTTGGGATGTGAGAGATTTTAAAGATACTCCAGTTTCCTTTTCCTGTGTACTCTCATGAGCAGTGTGTGTTTGTTAATATTAAAAATTACACTCTGGATTTACCATGCTAAGCAGAAATTTAAAGATTCAAGAGCCTGAGCCCTCAGTTCTCCTTTATCAGTTACCCTTGCTTAGGCAGTGGCCAATATTTGGTTCTTCTGGCTCTAGACAGTTTCATTATTTTAGTACATCTGCTGCTCTTTGGGAATTCTGGAATCTAGAAATAAGTCATCAAGCAATGGCAGAAGGCTGTTTTAAAGGTTATTTTTGGATTTTTTTTATGCTACATGTATAATAAACTTCTCAGTCCAGGGCTGGCAGCACAGTGTCTCTGTCTCATCAGCACCCAGTTAAATTCACTTGTAATGGCACACAAAACATGCTGTGGGAAATACCCAGTTCACAGAAGCTGAGCTGATTTTGCACTGCTGATAAGTTCACAAGCCCTTAGAAGGACATGAAAGCACAACACACTCCTCAGAGGGTCCAAACTTTCTACAACTTTCTTCTGAAGTACCACACCATATATTAAAAGAACACAGAAATAGATGAGGTTTTTTTCCTTTTTTTTTTTTTTTTTTTAATTTGTTTCTCCCCCCAGAACTTGGCTGGATCTCAAAAGTGTATGTGAATCGACCTGCAGTGGTGAGGCATGCAGAACAAATTAAAAAATGGAGAACTGTGAAAGGTAATTGGCAAGTAAGTGCTCTTCTTATGCATTCTGTTCCTGTATTTTTAAAGCAGTCACTCTCCCTCTCCGGGCTGTAATATTGAATTTTTTTCAAGATACATGTAAACTTAAAAGATGTGCTTGTCCATGTCTTATTTTAGTAATTTGTATTTGATGATGATGGGATGGAATAAGGTGACGCATTTATCCAAACAAGTTAAAAACCTTATAACTCATGACTGGCAAAACCGCAAATGGATTTAAGTCATCTTTATTCATGAGTGGATTAAATTGTATATTACTACCCCTCCACATTTATTCTGTTTCCCAGACAGACTTCTCGGCATGCTGCCTTCTTATTTTTTAATTTTAAAGCTGTAAGATATGATCATGGTCCCTGTCAAGTTTGACCTACCTGGATGATTTTTCTTTGCTTAAACATTCTCAACGTGTGTGATTTCATTGCTTAACTAGTTTTTTTAGCTAAAATTCAAAAACCCTGACTGGCTGTGGCGCTTGGTGGGGGGGAAGGAGCCCACTAATGTTAGGAAAACTGGCTTTTCAGCTGCTGAGATAAGGTAAATGGTTGGTTTTTGATTGTCCATCTTAGTATAAAAAGACAAACTGTTTCTCTGTTCATCAGCAGCTGCTCTGCAAACAGTGCTGGGGATGCCTCCCCTCTGCACACTGAACAAGTTGTGCAACAGCAGCTGAAAACCTTGAAGCAGGAGGGAAGGGAGGATGATGAAGGATCAGTCTTAGGAGTGGAACAAACCAGAAAAAACCAAGAATCATTTAATTATACTCAATTCTTTAAAAAGCTGTTCAAAATAGTTGACATTGTGCAACCATTCTGGAGTGACTGAAGATGTGTTCACAAGGAGCACAGATTTGGGGATTGCAGGGATAATTTGATGTAGGTGTAAGATGCTAACAGAAGGTGATAGAAAAAAGTTTCCTGCCTGTGTTTGTGCTTTGTGTGTTATGATTAAATTTAAAAAAAATGGAGGTGAACAGAGGAGATTTAGACACCAGTTCAGCATTTCTTCAGAGTTTCTGATGCATAAAAAAGTTACTTGACATCAGGTTTATCAGTCCAGTGGCTCTGAGTTGGGAAACAACATCAGTGAGAAGGTCCAGATGATATTCCATAACCATGGCTGTCCTCAGGTACTGCAGGTACAGAAATGTAAAAACAAAGTCTTCTTTTGACTGGTTGTATTTACCATGTAAACAACAGAGAGAGCCACAGGCTTCGATTGCAGAGACTCATTGGGAAGAAAGGGATTTAGTGTCATTCCCACAGCACAGCTGGAGGACAGATGTTTATTCCTAACACTTCTCCTCTCTCCTGTGGAGAAACACCAGCACTCGAGCAAGGTTTTACTTTGGAGAGTGTCAGAAGCATCTCTCCTCTGCTTGAACATTGTCACTGCAGGGCAGCCATGTGCTGTTTACTTAACAGAGCTGATTTTGAACCTGCACGTGTTTGAAGGTAAGCAGCACCATAGATTCAAATTCTGTAGCCTGTTCCTCAAAATACCCAGTTGAAAAACCCTTTAAAAAAACCTTGAAGTTTATATTTATACCAGTTCTTGAAACCCCCTGACTACATCTGTCTTGAGGACTATGATTCATGTCATAAGAGAGGAGACAAAAATTCCCTCAAACAGAGGATAAAAAAATCCAAGTAAAAGTAACATAAACTATTTCAAAGGAAAAACCCATTCAAATGATAGGATTTATGGATGAAAGGAGAAACCAGAAACAATCAGTCAGGCTTAGACTAACAGGGGCCAGTGCTGGTTCATTACCCCATTGCCATTGCAAACTTTTCCCCTGTAAGAGAAGTCAGCTTTGAGTGAAGCCATCACTGTAAATGAGCATTTTCTGGAAGACCTTCAACAGATAATTCAAAATAATGTCCTAAGCTCGATTTTTTGTTCAGCAAAAAAAGCTCATAAAATTTTTAGCTATGCTTCTGTTCCATTCTTTGATTAATAAGTCTTTTAAAATTCTGAAGCATTTCCATCTGAAGAGTGCTTTAACCTTGCCACTTACCTCTTGCTTTTGGGGCTTTTTTGGTTTTTTGCACCAAAATTACAGATGTTTTTATTCCTGATTCACACAAAAGGAAGTGGATCCTTTCTGTATCATTAGAGGCTGCTGAAGACAGGAACAAATATCTGCCAGCCCTGTCTGTCCTAAGCCATTATTTGCTTGTTACATCCTATATATTTCCCCATTGTCAGAGTGAGAGCCAGGCTTCTGATTCCTACATCTTCTAAGGCAGTTTGGCTTTGGAAGTGTAAACAGAAATGATCCATTCCTTGCTTTGTTCCCTTTGCAGGCAGCTTGGCTGCTGAAAGCTGTCACCTGCATCGACCTCACCACCCTCTCAGGCGATGACACTCCCTCAAATGTTCAAAGGCTGTGTTTTAAAGCAAAGCACCCCATCAGAGAGGACCTGCTCAAAGCCTTGGACATGCATGATAAAGGTATGGTAGCTATTGGTGTGTGTGTGTTTTGTAAAGGAAATGTCTGCTTTTCCTCATTATTTTCATTTTATTTTATTTTATTTTATTTTATTTTATTTTATTTTATTTTATTTTATTTTATTTTATTTTATTTTATTTATTTTATTTTTTTTTTTTTTTTTTTTTTTTTTTTTTATTTTATTTTATTTTATTTATTTTATTTTATTTTGTTCTCATAATTTTAGTTTTGGAAAGGACGTTGGTCCGCTGATGGATGTCGGGTGGACCAAAGGGGGGATTGGGCCTCTGATTGATGCCATACAAATAAAATATCAAAGTATTTCTTTAAAACTTGGATTTATGGACTCTTCAGATCTGAAGTATAAAATATGAGGTCAGTTATCTGACAGTTGGAGAGAAGAGCTTTTTAGCTAGAAATGCAGGAGGGCTGCATTAACATGAAGACTGCTCAGTTGCTGCTGGGCTCAATCTGGCTCCACAAGTAAGAGCAGAGCTGCTTCTCTTGCAGCATTTCACTGATCAAGCATGCCTTAAACTGGGTGTATTGGCATGAAGCTGTGGGTCTGTGGATAAAAACCTTGGAGTTTTGACTCCTGCTAATGCAGACTTGCTCTGGGGTCAGGTGAAGGAACGTGAGGAGGAAACAGCACGAGAATTACCTGAACTGTTTGAGCAGTATAGCAAACATCCCTGGTGTTGTGCTCAACATCCTTGTGAGAACACAGGGGTGGGAGGTGAGGACGATGCACAGGTGCTCCTGGAGAAGGTGGAATTCTCTGCGTGAAGAAGGAAACTGTTGCTTTTGCTTTTGCAGGTATCACTGCTGCAGCAGTTTGTGTGTATCCTGCAAGAGTCTCTGATGCTGTGAACACCCTCAAGGCTGCTGGTTGTAACATACCAGTGGCTTCAGGTGAGCTTTGTTCAAAAATATCCCAGTAAACAATTTGGTGTCACAAGATACATAGGAAAAATCCAGAAGTTTGGACTTGCTTTTGTGTCAGGGAGTGACAAGGTGAAAAGGTAACAGGTGGAAGGAAGGGAATGGAAGGAGGATTTTCTTCTGGTACAACCTTTTGTTGTCTTTCAACTTCAAGCTTATCAGGAATGCCAAGTCTTTTTTGCTGGAAGCTCTTCAAAGAGGCCTTTAAAATATATCAGTGTTTTTCTCACCTGGACAAAGAAATTAAGATAGAGTGCTGAACAAATATCAGTATACAGTAAGTAGATGATGATGATGGGAGTTCTAATAAAGGTTTATTTCCCTATCATGTTTGGCTTTTAAATGTAATCCTGTGTCAAGGTTTAGCCCAAGCCAGCAACTGTGTGCCACTCATACACCCACTTCCAGGATGGAAAACCCCAAATCTAACAGGGTCAGCTCTTCTCCAGTCACCACACATGACAGACAAGTCCTGAATGTGCAGGAAGCAAGAAGTGGAATCAGAGAATTACTCAGGTTTGGAAGGGAGCCCTGGATGTGATCTGGTCCACCCCTGCTCAAAGCAGGGGCAAACTTTGAAGTTAGATCAGGTGTTTAATGCTAAGGTGCATGTGGGTTTTTTGTTCTTGTTTCGTTGTTGTGCAGGGGAAAAATACATACTAAATGCATTTATATGTCAGAGAGAAAGACAGTCTCTGACAAGGCCATTATTTTTTCCATTTCCAAAGTTACCTTTGGGTTTTGCACTTAAACATCATAAACTAATATTAAATAGAACTCACTGAAAGCAATTTTTGCTGTATTGTGATTTAACTGTTAAATAATATTATTATATTTAACTCGAATAACTACTTAAAATAATTGGAGAAAATTAAATTGTATGTATTGCTTCATATCTGAGTTCACTCCTTGTTTGCTCAATTCTGCTGGAAGCAATAGATACTGTGCTTTTATGTAGGCTGGTCTGGAAAATACCAGGGCACGTGAAAATTTTTTCACAAGATGCACTTACCTCACTGGACATTGGTTTTTGAGAGATGAAGAGAGGGTAGGATGAGGTGCCTTTAGATTTTTTGAATCATGGCAAGCATTAAGAAAAAGAATAACATTCAAACCTTTTGGTGTATCACCTGGCATGGTTTTGAGGAGGAGAGAGGGGTGCTTTAGATTTTTGAATAAACATTAAGAAAAAAAACAAACCTTTTGGTGTATCACCGGTATTTTCAATTTCATGGTCAATTTATAAAACTTCAGCACACTGATAAAACATTTCTTCCTTCTACCCTCACCTCTTTCTTGCTAGTGGCTGCTGGGTTTCCATCTGGACAAACTCCTCTCGAGACCAAGCTGACTGAAATAAGCTGGCAGTGGAATATGGTGCCCGGGAGATTGACATTGTCATCAGCAGGAGTTTGGTGCTGACTGGCCAGTGGCAAGGTAAGAAAAAATGTTCCTGTGGCAAGGAACCTAAAGCTCTACACATGCAGGGTCTGTCTTTGTCCCCTCCCCAAATCTCTCCATCAGTCCTTGAAGAATTTGGTCTCTCACCTCAGAGTAACTGATAATCTGAGGCTCTGAGCTGAATAAAAACTATTTAATCAATTTGTGACAAAGGATTGGCTTTTTTTGAGAGGAATGCTGTTGGAGGTTGTGTCAGGCTGGGCAGGCAGAATGGCTTGGTGCTTTGAAAATTCAGGTCTATTCCCTCCGTGCCTTTAGAGGAGTTTGTGTACAGCATTAAAAAAAGATAGCAAGTAAAAGCCTAATTATTTGAAGAGTTTTGTTAGAAAGCCCAAGGGGCTGCTAATGTAGATGATACCTTTTTAAATATACATGTTTCAATTCTTGACGAAAACACGTTGTTTTCTTTTTTCCTGAAAGTTGAGCGTACAAATTGACTGTTCCTATTATTATTGATGTTCTGGCGTCTGCAGACTACTACTAATTAGTAAGAACAATAATGCTGAAGATGGTTTTTGCTCTAATTGCATCCTTAATGTACTGTGAATGGTTTGCCTTAAGTGCTGACAGTGCTCCTATAACTAATCTCCATGTGAAGGTAGACACATCATTGTCTTGGAATGAATTTTCCATTTAGCTGTGCAATGCAGTGCCATAATATCCTATTTGCCTGGAAGAATTCATAATGGACCCCTGGTACCTGATTTTATTTAAGGAAATAACAGAAATCATGGTAATAGATCATGTTTTCAGGTCTTCTTTCAATTAACAGTCAGAATGAACCAAGAACCTCACATGTTTCTGCATCTGTATCTTCAGGATTGGTTTCCTTGCTGTAATATCTTGACCTCTTTTGTAGTATTTGCAATCTCCATACTTTTGGTCCTAGTTATTTAAGGATTATGTGAAGGAAAACTCAAAAAATCCAGGGCTTGGATTGAGAGAGAGAGAGTTTGGATCATGACTGAAATGAGCTGGACATAGGTTGTCACCTTTTTCTGCTCAGAAGATTAATTACTCCTTGTGGCCACAAATCACAAGGGAGGAGTGCACAGACACAGCAATGATGGATGTGATATAAAGCTGCCAGTTTACTAAATTAGTAAATTAGGGATGGCTTTTAATTTGATATGCATATTCTTTTATCCAGAGCTGAAGTCATGACAAGGTTGAAAGCCATCCTATTTTGGCATGGCTTATATATATATATATATATATATATATAATATGTATGTATATATATTTATATATATTTGGGTTATATTTATTTTTTCACTGATGGCAGAATTCAAATTATTTCCAAATGATTTCTGAAGTTTATTAATCAATCTGAATCTGTCCGTGACATGTGTTTACATGATCTTGAAAAAAAGCAACTTCAGGAGCAGAATTTACTTGCCACAGAGATGCCACAAGGTGACAAATTACAATATTTAACTTTCCTATTAAAAAAAAGTATTTCATTAGATGATCTGGATATTTTGGTGATAATCTAGTGTTCTATCTTCCTGTTTAGCTTTCAACAGATCTGTTGCCTGTGTGATTAGAGATAATACAGAATAATCTATAAAATACTTCTAAGGAATCTAGAAGAAGGGACAAAGAAGGATTTTTTTTTTGCTAAATCTGATTAATTTATATTACATAAAATTAAGTAGTGCAGTTCCTGTGTGTTTAAGGTGCTTCACCAACTAAGCTGCCTTGCAGTTCTATTATAACTTATGCTAATAGTAGTAGACATAATAATAATAATAATAATAATAATAATAATAATAATAATAACAACAACAATAATACTTCTATGGGTATTTTCTTTTGCTGATACTCTTCCTAACTTCAGAAGTTATTGAAAAAAAATCTGTGTGGTGGAGTGCTTTATCTCCCTGTTCATTTTTAGCTTTTCTTCTAGCCTGTGCAATAATTGGGGTCACCACAATAGAATAGTGTTGCTTTGTGATTTGCTTCAAAGGCTTGTTTGGTTATTAAATATTTTAGTGCATGTCCAATTATGTCAAGTTATTTTAAAGCAGTTCTTGAGTATTGCTGGAGCTCTTTATGACACTCAGAATGTGTTTTCCAGATCTTTGTGAAGAAATTGTTAAGATCTTTTAAAGAATGCTGAATATGAAAGCAGCTTTGTTGGACAGCAAAATTACATCAGAAAATAACATTAAATGAGATATAAGTTTATGAATTTACATACCTTATATAACCTTTTAAAGCAATACTACTTTAAAGTAGTTTACTCAGCTATTCTCTTGTGTTAATTACTTGACCAAGTATGGATTAAACATAAATTATCAATTTGGATACTTCCTTTAGACACAGAATGTGGAGTCCTTATGGAAGGATGATCAAGTTGACCAACAACTTGTTGAAATAGACTGGATCTATTTATTATTCTTTTTACCCCCCTGTTTTATTATTCTTTTTACCCCCCTGTTATCAATATTTGTGTACCTCCTGAGGTTGTGTAGGGTGCAGTAATATTGGTGCTAATTCCACAGCTGTTAGCAAATACCTGGATGTGCTACACCCTCAGTGGCTTCAGGAGCATTGTTAATCCATCACTTGCTCACTTTCCTGTAAGAAAAGGGAAAAAACCCCAGTTATACCCTGAGCAATTTGAGCATGGCTGCATCCATGGCATAACCTCATTATGGAAAGCGCTTTTCACTTCTGATTTTTCAGATTAGGAATTGGGACCCTACAGGCTTCATAAACAGCTCAGGCAAAACACACTCCCTGCTCCAGACACTTGGGGAAGACTCCACACATTGTTCAGGAAGGTTGTGGTTGGATTTCCTATTCCTGGATGTTCCTGGGTTTTTTCCTCTTTGATATTTTAATTTCCTTTGTAGTAGATCTGGATTATCCCCTTTATTTTGTGATTTTTAGGGCTAATGTATTACACCAAAGTAACTAACAGCCATCTAGACAATCTAGTGCAGATTACAGCCAACAGAAATTATCAGGGATGTTTGCTTGGGAAATCTATGGAGAAGGAACATTTCTTTGTTGTATTTAAAAGCTGCTAAAATTCAATATAATGTACTGAATATTTACAGTGTTAGGAAAATTACAAGAAAGCTTACAACTCTTGTGTTTTATAACAGTAAAATTAAACCTATGAAATCTGAACAAAATCTGAATTTTTCTGACTTCTCTTAAGTGCATCTAGTAAAAGCAGATCTAAAGTTCATGAAAACTGTCAGGTATCTCAAAAGGTGCAAAGGAGAAGAGTTTTATGTTCATCCATTTCTACAGCTGGGTCAGTAGAGCTACTGCAGACTATATTAGTCTGGCTTCAGGTATATTCTATATAGGTTGGCTTGCTTGGGGTTTTTTTATGGGTTTTTGGTTTGGGTTTTCTTGGGTTTTTTGCCTTTTTGGTTTTTTCCCCTGGCTTAAGATTTGGCCTGCTTTTAGAATGGATAATACTTAATATACTATATATAGAGTAATATAATATAATAATAAATATAATATATTTTACTTAATACTTATATCCACTTATCCAAATACTGGTGCTTTGTTTAATATGCTGGAGAATATTGGCCATTTGCTTTGAGAGCTTTTTCTTTGTTTTCAGGAGTCAAAAAGAAATTCTCTTGCAACCCCTTCATGATGCTCTTAGCTCACAGATGAAAATATGCCTGCAGGGTTTCCTGTGATAGAGTTTTTTGACCAAAATCTTTGTGGCACTGCTGCTAACCAGAGGTGCAGTGTCTGCTGGGGCAGTTGTGCACAGGTCACAGATATTCCTGCGTTTGTAGCATCCAGCTTTGATCCTGCTGCTGTTCAGCTTGGTGGAACTGAGTCGTTCAGTTCTGGAATTTTTGGCAGCACAGACTGTCCCACAGGGAGCCCAACACTCATTAAAACACTGGGTACATTTTGAAGTGGCACTGACTCCACCCTTACTTTAGATATTTGCCCAGGATTTTCAGGATAATCCCGTTATTTGTGCCTTGATTTAAATCTGACTGAGTACTGAAACTTCTTTTATTTTTGAAAGTGATGCCTTGGGAAGGCTGAGCTGGACAGAGACTGGACAGAGCTAGAAATAAAGTAGGGATTTATTGAAAGGCCTCCAGGATCCACCTTGGGCAGGACAGGGCCTGACCAGGCTGCACCCAAGGTGGGCCCAAAATGGTCACAAAATGGACAAACGGTCATGAGGTCTTACATTTTTATAAGTTTTGGTGCATTTGCATCTTGGGGTTTCATTGTCCAATCCCAGCTCCAGGCTGTGAGGTCCCATCCTTCTTGTTCCTCCCTCCAGCCACCCTTGTTTGTGCTGTTGGGCTGAAAGTTGTCCTTGGTGTGCAGCAGGACAAGGATTTGTTTTGTGTCCCTGCTGTGTGCAGAGAGCTGAGTGACACTGACTGTGAGCTCAGAGCTGCACCCCTGAGTCTAAAAAACATGAAAGTTAAAACTTAAGGCATCAAAAGGAGTAGGAGTTTTTACCCTTGTCCTGTATCAAAGCAGAACTTCCAGCTCTCACTGGCACTGGGATGCTCTGGTTAAATTGCCCTGTCCCTAATACAGCCCCATTTCTATCTGCGCTTCTCCTGTGGGCTTGAAAATGCCCCATGAATGTCAGCTATTGTCTGCAATAATTGGTCTCTGAATAAAGAACAGCCTTTCTTACCTACACGCCTGCCCCATTAGAGTGTGCCCACTCCTCCTGCGCCCCAGCTAACCTGACAGACACGGATGATTGAGGATCCGAAATCATTCCTGTCCATGGGATGATGAGTGCTGGCAGGCAGCGAGCCTGCTGAACGCTAATTGCATGTAAAAGTACCTTCCAACTACAAGGGAGGGTGCTGGGGTTGAGAAACAGCTGTGAGGATGTAATTCCTTTCCACGGATCCAACCTAAGTGTACATTTTGTTGGTTTTATTCTGACAAAGGTAGAGGAAAAGTTTTTCCTCTTGTTACCGAAAGTAGCAGGAGAAGAAAGCTGCTTTCTCTGGGTTTTCAAAAGCTTCAGGAAAGAGTCGCCCCACTAAAAGAGATTTCGTTCTGATCTAACATGAGCAGGGTTATTAAATGCACCAAAAAAAAAAAAAAAAAATAGCACAGGTCCTTTGTGTTTCCTTTTTGAGCCTCGATTTGATGTGGGTTTCTGGAGCATCACCAATTGATCAATAAAACATGTTAGACTGCATGCTAGTACTGATTAATTCACACCTTTGGTACACAGTAAGGAACAAGGTGAAGCCTGGTGTCTATAAAGGGACTTGCTAAGTGCCTTCAGCCAGTTGTCTGCTAATGTGTGCAGCATGTCTCAGAAGGCCAGGCCAGCAATTCCAGCCTGGACACCCTGGTGTGCCCATGGCATCAGTCAGATGAGGGCTCTGCCACAGCTGGCAAACCCTGCCCTACCCTTCCAGGTCTCACTTAAAGGCTGAGGGAAAAAGAATCTAGTATTGCTGAAAAAAAAAAGTCTTTATAGCCTGGGCTGTTTTAGCAAAACCTATTTAAAGATGTATTTTAGCCTTGTGTCAAAGAACTTTTTAAAAATGTGTTTGAAGGTTTGTCAAAAGGACTCTCTTGCAGAGCATCCTGTTTGTTTATTTTGCATCTTTTTTTTTTTTTAAATTTAAAATCCAGAAATGGTGACTGTGCACTGTAAAAGCTGCTTTTCTCCCCACACTGGAGCAATTAAAACATTCCCAAGCATCCAACTTCTAACAGCAATGCTTCATTCATTTCTAGCTCTTTTAGTCTCCCTGTGTGTAAACTTTTGTGGGAGCACTGCTGAATTTTACCAGGAAGATGGGAGGATTTCACTGGCCAGGTATAGAGGAAAACAAAGCTATCCTGAGTACTGATTCAATGTACTGCCATATAAACCAGCTGGTTTAAGATCAATCTTTACTATCATAGCATTTTTTACTCCTGATGTATTCATGGGTATTTTGTACATTTGTAGTTTTGAGAGAAGAGGCATTAATAGCTATTAAGTAAAGTCTGGAACTGCACGGCGTTGTTAATTACCTCCAGTCATGTAATTTATTGAACTTACCAAACTTAAGTTCCTGAGTGCTACGGCTAATTACAAGATTGGAAATTAATCCAGAAGTGGAAATTACAGCCATACTTGAAAATATCTCTGAGGCAACTTTGATAATTTCATTTAATCTTATGCCTTCATCCTCAGGTCTGTACGAGGAGATCCGTCTGTGCCGCGCCGCCTGTGGAGAAGCTCACATGAAAACAATCCTGGCTACAGGTGAACTGGGCTCCTTGCCAATGTCTACAAGGCCAGTATGATAGCCATGATGGCAGGTAAATGCACTTAATTCTCCTTTTAATCTAAGAATGCCTCTGCTGAATTATTTATGAGGCTTAAAAAATTCCAGTCGTGGAAGTTTGGTTTTGTCGATCGTGGAAAAAGCTTGTGTAGCAATTACTGAAGCTGCAGGTGGAGTAGTGAAGTGTCACTTGTTTTGTGTAACCTACAAAAAACCTGCATGAAACGTTAAGTAAGAAACTGTTGAATGGCAAGGGTTGTAGGAACAAGTAAAATTCAAACATCTGATCTGATCAGAATATTTAATAAAGTTATTTGGGGCAGACACACTTCTGGAGGCAGCTGTGCTGACCTACAGATAGGATGTAGGTGATGATGGCTCCCAACCTCGGTTTAAATGCAGGGGGAACTTCCCTGTGGAGATTCATGCCAAAAGCTTCAGTTTTGGTTTGTGATCATTTCTGTCCCCCTCTGAGAGGGCAGCTCGGGAAACCAATCTTCCAGTGAACATGATAAGAGTTTCCAAGGACTGTGCATACTTTGGAAGTGTTTTTGCATACATTTTTGCCGAGCTTAGCACCCATTTGATCCCAGATTTCCAGCAGTATATTCTCCCTCTTCAGCTTTGGGTCTGTGCTGGTACAACTTTTCCTAGTTGAACCAGGATTATAGTTCTGTGTTTCAGTGCTATGTTGGAGGTGCAAAATTGGGAATTGGCTTCCAGGCACTTGCTTTTCCCACAGAGCTCCTCAGGTTTATTTCTAGAAGTGTAAAGACATACTAAGAACCACTTGGGTTAGTCTGGCTTCTAAACATCTCATTTTTTGTGGTTTTTTTTTCCCCTCCTTTTTTCTTTTTCTTCAGACTTGAAATTCTTACTTTGAAGCAAGAAAAAACCTAATCAAGTGTCTTGTCAGTATTTAAATAAATATTCAGCTTGCTGCTGACCTCACTGTTACCATACACAGTTCTGTGCTTCTCTGATTCAAGTGGAATGGAGAGCATTTCAGGCTTCTAACAAGCCCAGCTACAATGTCAATTAGTATTATTAGACAGAGGATTGGTATTAAGCCACTAAATATTGCTTTTAATTAGAAGAGGTGTAAGAAATACACATTTCCTCTTATTTAAACTGATGCACTAATCATTATGATCACTTTTTGTACCACTGAGTAGTGAAGAATTCAGCTTGTAAAGCATTTTACCATTTTCAGAATTTTGCTGGTGTAGTTTTTTTGAAATACAGCAGATGGCTCTATTGTTAATGATTTTCCTTGCCTAGTTATTCACTTTACAAGATACTTATCCATCTGAATATATCCAGTAATTTCCTTATTTCAATCTTATGCTTTTTCTTTGTGGGTAGGCATAAAAACAAGAATTTATTTGTGCTCCACATACGTGCATTGAGGGCCAGGCTTTCAGACTCCAACTTGTCAGAACTGCTGAGAGCCTTGAATTCCAGTTGAATTTTGTTTTATTTGTATATTTGTATCATTTTGGGGAGAAATGAATCCGTAGTGTAGTGGAGTCAACTGGAAAACTTGCTTTAGAAGTTTTTGCTGCCTCTGACCAGTTCCTCCTGCCCTTTACAGCAAAATACAGTTTTGTGCTGTTAGAAGTGCTACACATGGTCATTGCAAGCTGAGTTTTCAAAGAATTACAGTTGAAAATTATTCCAGAAAAGGGTTTTTTTTTTTTAATGGTCACATTCTCAGTAATCTGGTTCACAGCCTTGCTTTGCATGCAGTTGTGTCAGTGCAACTGAGGATGTGCAGTCCTTAAACTGTCTCACTCCACTCTCCCTGATGCCAGCCTGTCACATGGGGAGCACAAAATCCTGGGGTCACTGATGTTTGCAGTGCCTTGCTGAGCATGCACACATTCAGCAAAAATCCTGAAGCACAAAGCCACCCAAGGTATATTATAGATAATTTAAAGATATGAGATATAAAATATCAATATAATTAATATTATATTATGTATTAGATATACATTAGATATATTTAATTATATGTATATAAACCAGTATATATACACACACTATTATATTATATATAACTGAAGTTTATATAATATATAATATATAACATAACACAGCATATAATTTATATAATATAATATAACATATTATATTATATATATAATATATATATAATATATTATATACATTATATATATAATATACAATATATAATATATAAAATACAACACATAATATTATATTACATATTACATATAATATTACATATTAATGATATATTATATATTATATATTATATATTATATATTATATATTATATATTATATATTATATATTATATATTATATATTATATATTATATATTATATATTATATATTATATATTATATATTATATATTATATATTATATATTATCTATTATATATTATATATTGATAGATAATAATAGATAAAATATAATATAATATAATATATATAAATATCATTTTTCTCTGTTTCAACTGGTGGCTCTTGACTCCTGTTGTCTCTGAAATAATTCTCCATGGCTACTTTTTCTCCCTTCTCCAGTAAAGTCCATAAGGGCAAAGACATCAGAATGGGAGGAGGCACACAGTTATCTTAAATTCTTTTAACTGTGCCTTTACCAACTCGACTGACACGCCACAAATTCTCCTGGAATATTTAAGCAGCTATTCTGAGTGAAAGAGGGGACAGGGAGTAAGTGGTGTTCAGTGTCTGCTGCTGTGTAAATCATGTCCATTTCTACAGCAGACACTCAAATCTGTGCCTAAGTATTCTCTTGGAATAAACAGTCCTAAGGAGCACAGATGGGTGCTGACTCCCCCATGCTAGTTGTAACTATTTAATCTTTCTTCATTGAGAATTTTCAAGAAGAAATTTCTCAATTTCTTCTTGAGAACATTCAAGAAAGTGTTCTACATAGTATGAGAGGTGGGCCAATTTTAAACTTTTGTTTCTTGACACAACATCAGAAAGAGCCAAGGGAGGCAGACAAGGAAGGGAAAGATGAACTTGCAGTGGGAAAGGAACATTTCACTAAAGCTGTTGATGACTTAATTGCATATTTCACTCATATATAAGGTTTTTATTCTGGAAAACCATATACCTAATTACAAATCTTTATTATACTGTGCAACAATTCCTAATCATTAAGATGCACACACCAGGAAAGAGGTGGAGGAAGTGATTTGAAAGTGAAAGCTTGATCTTTTCAAGACAAAATGACAAAAAATTGTCATTTTGACTGTGAGGACTGCTTTTACACCACACTTTGGGAGGCTGAGGAGCACAGCAGTGACATGTGAAAGATACTTGTTTTCTTTATATATATCTAAACCAGTACCTGTGTAAAGAACAGGAAAGGGTGATGTATGTTCTTCTGCATCTCTACTGGGTATGGGTTTTAAACAATTTTTTCATTAAACAAGTAGTTAAATAAGTGTATGTGGAGATACTGACTAATGCAAACATTAAATTTAGGAAGGGAATGAGTTAGTGCTGAAACAAACCAGCTTCTAGAGTCTCTAGCACAAAAAATCCTGCAAGTAGTAGCAGAAGGTGGCTGAAGCAATAAGGTCTCTGATGTCTGGAAGGGGAAAATTAAAGCACATTGAATATGTGAGCAGAAATTTTAGATCCTTTGGTGCTGTTCATTCTGAAGTGAACAGAAATAACATAGCCAAGCAGTGAGGAAAACCTCCGTGTTGCAGTTCACAGGAGGGAGAGATGGTTTGGAACATCACAAAACAATGCCTGGCTGCACAAAGCTTTTACCTAAGCTCTAAACAAGATTTTTATCCTGGGGTTAATATTAGGGAAGACAAACTGTAAGATGCCAATAGCAGCTGTTGTTCTGAGCACTTTCTTGCACAGGTTTGTGTGGTGTGGCTGTGAACATGTGACCACTGTGAACCAAAACTTCTGCCAAGTGACTGTTCCATGAAAAATGAGAGACCAAGGAACCCAAACTTGCAAGATTGACTGAAAAGCTTTGCTCAAATGCAGCTAACATAGGAAACAAGACTACTGAATAAGTAATAATACTTGGCACTTACTGCTTTACGTCTTCAAAGCACATAACTGACATTAGCAGAGCAAATCTTACAATTGCCTTGTGAAATATGAGACAAAGATAATACCAGACAAAGCAAAAGTCAAACTGGGATCTGTTGTGAGTTTCTGGGTTTAAATCTCATGCATCCAAAAATCAAGGGTGCTTCCTCAGTAGCATGTGAGTTGTATTAGGTGTTGGTTTAATTATGTGTCTACAACTTCAGCTGTAATTTGATACCAAGTCAGTCAGTTATTAGAGCCCAGAGCATTTGCAAATGAAAGGCAAGCCAAGGGAGGAGGCTTGGTAGCACATAAACAAAAATCTCACTTCGTGTCTTGTTTCACTTGTCTGAAATACAACCAACTGTGCTGAGTTTATGGTGCATTTGTAAAAGTGAAATCCTAATTGAAATTCCAGCATTGTTGGTAATTTTTCATTTATTTAATGTATTTCATATTTTGGCAACAAAGCCACCTTCAGAGCTGTAGTTAACGTCACTGAAAGTTTAGTGCAAAGGACAAGCTCAAAAAACGGTGTGGAAAACTGAGATGCAGCGTGACAGTCTGTCTCAAAAGTTTTGATATCATGGACTAACAAAGTTATTGAATTAGGAGTAAGATCAAAAGATGAAGTATCTTTAAATACAATCAGCCTAAAGGAGGTTGGAACAGAAACAAGTGACTTCATTTGTTCTGGTACAGAATGGGGAGAAATAAAAAAAGAAAATCTAGCAGTATGAAAATGCAGATAACAGCATGTTCGTGAGGCACTACAAGGATGCTCCCTTCAATGAGGTAATTGCCTACAAGCTTAGCAGTGATACTGCAGCTAATCACTAGAAATAATGTAGGCGTGATAGATAAGCTGGGAGTTGAAAAGTTCCAACAATGCAATCACAATATCCTCAGGTCTGAATTGCTGATGAGAGGCCATACAAAGACTACCAGAAAAAAAACCCCAAAAAAAGTGGAGCTTGAGTAAAGCAGACCTTGAAGGAATGTGAAATGAGACTTAAAAATCTGTCTGGAGCTCGGTAATATGTGTGTAGGGAATCAGAAGTGAAGGAATGGAAAGTGGTTGAGACAGGCTAGGGCAGGCTCTCATGAAAAGTCTTTCCAGTTGAGTCAGCAGAGCCCTGCTTGGGTAAGTAGAGGACAGAAGTAACACTTAAGAGAAACAAAGATGTTGGGGGAAAAATAAAAAGAGTCTGTGAAGTGAGAACAGAGTTAGAGTGCATACAGTGAAGCCTCATTTGTTTGCAGTTTGTTAAGAACCCAGACGTGCATGCAATGGCACATTTTGTTATGCATTTATTTATGTGCTCACTCAACTGTGTGCCTGCCTGCACAGCCATAACTGAGGGGAGATCTTTATTTGGGGCCATTCATATTTGTCAGAGCAGGATGCCTGGCAGCTCTGCTAATTTTGTGCAGGGTCTGTTCTATTAATGGTCTTCTCCTGTAATCAGAAAATAAGAATATATACCTTCCAATGATGTCAAAGAGGAAATACCAGTGTAAAACAGTGTAAAAGTTGTCAGCTCTGTACCTGTTTGTTTGATTTTGTGTTACCCACACCACCACCTGACTTTCTCCCTCCACCATCTCCACTTATAAATAGAAGCAGTGCTATTTCCAAGCACTTCTCACCAGAAGAACACCAAGTCAGGAAGCCAGAAGATGGGTTTGAGGTTGCAGAATGACTTCCAGCATATCTTCTTGCCTCTCTGGCTTTCTGTGTGTAAAATTAACATTTGCACGTTTTATAGAACCTCTGTGAGGCTTAGTAAATTAAGATGTAAACAAAAATGTGCTCCTCTCTTTAGAAGGTAGAAATTTTGTGCCTGTGCCTGAAGATGGAAGCTCTTGGTCATGATGCAAATTGGGAAATGGAGCAAGAGAAGGGCTGGACATTTTCTGGTGGGAGCTGCTGGCTGTGATTTCCTGGTAGAACCAACCCTGGGAGTGACAGTGGTGGTGGGAGCCAGCAGAGCTCCAGGTTGATGCTCTGTGCACTGGAGCAGGGAGGTGCCCTTCCTGCAGCTGTTCTCACAGCACTCTGCCCAAAATGTGATTCCAAATGGGAGAGTTCTGCCTGTTCTGTCCTGCTTTGGTGCTCTCCCTGCCCTGAGAAAAGTGGATTTGCAGAGGGGCAGGAGTGGGGCAGCTCCTTAGAAATCCCAAGCTTGTCCTTCTCTCTGCGTGATGCCTTAGGTTTTAACTTTCATATTTTCAGATTCTGTGCTGCCCAGGGGTGCAGCTCTGAGCTCACAGTCAGTGTCACTCAGCTCTCTGCACACAGCAGGGACACAAAACAAATCCTTGTCCTGCTGCACACCAAGGACAACTTTCAGCCCAACAGCACAAACAAGGGTGGCTGGAGGGAGGAACAAGAAGGATGGGACCTCACAGCCTGGAGCTGGGATTGGACAATTAAACCCCAAGATGCAAATGGACCAAAACTTATAAAAATGTGAGACCTCATGACCACTCAGCCATTTTGTGCCCATTTTGGGTCCACCTTGGGTGTATCCCTGGTCAGGCCCTGTCCTACCCAAGGTGGATCCTGGAGGCCTTTCAATAAATCCCTACTTTATTCTCTGGCTCTGTCCAGTCTCTGTTCCAGCTCAGCCTTCCCAAGGCATCATGAGGAGAAGGGTTTGGACGTTGATTTCTGCTTCTTGACCTTTAAGAAAGGGTTTATTCTTTATTATATTCTTCATGCTTTGGAGCTGGTTGTGAAATAGCAGGTTGCAGTGAGTGGGCAGGTACTGACAGAGTAACACGCTGCTGAGAGGGGTCAACCTTCTATTAGCAAATTATCCTCAGTGCCTGAATAGCACTTTGCTTTTGCTGATATTCAAGATCTTTCCAAAACATGTTAATTAAGGAATATCTAAACGGTATACTTTCAATTTATAACAACTGATGCAGAGAGGTGAGAAAGCACCCCTGTTGGGTTAATTTTCCCCATGAATGAAACCTTGTCTCTATGTTAAATAACTTGTTAGAATTTGAATTAAAACTTCTGAAGTTTCATATCGCCTCAGACTCGGAAATTGTTGCACAGTGAATGGTTCCAGTCAAACATGCCAGCAAAATAACAGGGCTTCCTGGCAAAAAACTTTGCATCTGTGAAGCTCTGGTATTGGAGGTAATGGTTTGAGAGAATGCAATTTTAAAACATGGAAATATTATGTAAAATCAATAGATGTACTGGGTACTGTTTATTTCTCTGATATTTCAGGTTGGGTTTTTTATTCTGACGCAGCAGGTGTTAAATTCTACTAAACCAGTGAAAAATATAAATAAATATTTAATTTACTGTACCTATCAATTACATAAAATTGGCTTATGAAATATTAAAGTATCTTTTAAGTGATTGCAAGTAGGAACACTAGATAGAAAATCCAGTTCCTTAACAGAAACTTAATATAGATGTGGAAATAAACTAAGCATGATTTTGGGGTTGTAGATCCTGGATTTTTTTTTTCTTTTTAATTGCTTTTTAAGGTATCAAGGCCTAGTGGTTGTCTGTCTTAATTTGAAGACATATGCTCATGGCAGCAGTAATGTGGAAGACTTCTGAAAAGAAGTGTGTTGAGTGGGAAAATACATCAGGAATATGGATGATATATGATATGGATCATTAGGCTACTTCAAAAAACTATGGATACTCACTTGAATATACCTTTTAATCATAAGGACACAGGGGAAAACAGGGCATAACAAAGATGAGCACAAACATGAGTGAAATACCAGTTGAGCCATGAAAATGGGACAAAACCCCTGAAGTTTCCATAATGAATGAATTCAATCAATTTAACAATGAGTGTTAAAGCTGAATTTTAAACCACACTAATATCAATATAAAGACACCCATGAATTTTTAAATCATGTCCTTATGGTGCTGATGCTGCATTTGGAAGAGTTACATCATGAAGTGCAGAGAAACACTGAATGGCCCAGCTGGCTGCTGGGTTGCATGAACACATTCCTCACTGAGCTGCACAGGACTGGGCAAATGCAAATGCATTTATCACAGAACATGCTCATTTCCATGATGTTTGGAAAGGACTCTTCCAGCTTGCCTCTATGGTTGCTTGCAGTGTTTTTGATAAATTACACAAGGAATCTGAATTTCTTTGGTAGGTGCTGGGTTACTTGGAGTCTGTCTCCCAGCCTTGCTGTGTTCCTCTGGTTCTCATTGTTACAGCTCAGATTGTGTTGGGGAGATCTTGGAAAGAATGGAAGATATTCCCTTCTTTGGAATATAAATACTATACTTTGGAATTTCATCCCCTGGGGAATATTCCTGATTAGGTGTGTTGGGTTTTTTTTTTTTCAATTCCTTTTCAGAAATTGTAGTTTTAAAACTCAGCATCTCTCAGATAAGACAATTTAAGATTTCTGCCTGTACTTATAGTTACTAAGGACAAAGTAGTAGTGCTCCTTCTGAGGGAATTTTTCAAAGACTAAATTGACAGCAAAGGCCATAGTCTTCATGGCAAGTCAACAGGGATCTGACATCTGATTGTCTTTTGTGCCTTTGATGTTTCTTTCCTGCTAGCATTTGGGCTGTAAAGTGATTTCCCTGCAGTGCACAACTGCAGCTGATTTCTAAAGTTGAGTTCTCCCTAAATCTAAGATTCCTCCTTGGTAAGACCAGGAGATTTTCTTGAGTGTAACATCTTCTTTCCATCACCTTTGCAGTCGTGTTGCCAGTCCAGTGTCCAATTTACCAGCCTATCCCAAACATCACAGGAGTGAAGGAGTGAAATCTTGTGGTTTGTCACAAAGATCTGTCAATTCCTCTCTAATGGACCAAAAAGGAAACAAGGGATGGTGTTCCACATTCCATGCCTCACAATGACCTTGAATTATGGAATCCAAATTTTGAGGCATATATCTTCAAAATCCTCCTTCCCACTAGTGAACCTGTGGAGAACTCAAAGGAAGCACAAACTCATAAAGGGAGCTTTGGAACAGAGCTGACCTCGGGATGTGGAAGCAGCTTGGTGGGGTATGATGGAGAGGGATGAAGAGGAGAGGTGGCATTTTTCAGCTGGTTCCCTGCTACCCTGACACCACATTCATGCTGTTGATAGCTGACTGGTTGGGTTTATGTTGTCAGCAGGCCCTGTGTGTGCAGCTGCTCTGGATCTCAGCAAATCCAGCTTCTCAGCAGCTTGCTTGGTCGCTGGTTGCAGCTTCAAGGCAGAATCCTGCAGGAACCATGCTGTGTAACCATGCCATTTCAGGGCCTGGGTCACAGTTACAGCTCAGCTTTAAACTAAGTAGAAATGCCTTTTTTCCCCCTAGAAGTAAAACAAAAATATCCCAGTAAAATAAACAGAGCTATTCCATGCCCTCAAATGACTTCTTGTGAGTTCATTTGCAGGCACTTGCTTGTATTATGAAGTAAGAACTGAAGCTGGGAGAGAAACTCAAGAAGAAACTAATATATTTTTCTTTTAAAATGTTGAAGAGCTTGAATAAAAAAACAAATTAGTGAGAGGTAAAGAGAAGCTTTCGGGTTTGAAGTGTTCCTGTGCCTTTTTTACTGTCTTAAGAACGCAGTTTTGGAGTGAAACATGGGAACATGCAGAGCACTTTGTCATCTAAGTATAAAAGTGCTGCAGATGAGAACAAATAATTATTAATTAGTAACACCACTGTATTTTGGTGCTCCTTCCTGTCTAATGAATGTCTTGTTTGTGAAAGGCAGAAGCAGAAGGGATCTGAGATTATTTGAGGGGAATTTTTGTACAGTGGAAGGCAAAGGAAAGGTAAGAACAGAACCAGTTAAAGTCAGAAGGAGGCAACTAATCTGGCTTTTGAGGTATCAGTGATGCATTTTGTATTATTCATGGCAGTGACTCCTGTATGGCCTGTAAGTTTTCTACGTTTTCATTTGCTAGATTAGGTGGGACATCACATAAAGAGTAAAGTAGTCAGTGAAATGTAAAAAGATTGAGATCATCACGATCATGCAGAGCTTGCAGATGCCTTTCCACAAAATATGGTTAGCTACAGCGCTGATTTTTATGTTAATTTACTAGTGAATAATTTAAAAAGACCTGTTTACTTTTTAATAAAAAGGAAAGATATAAATTGGCTGAGTGTTCCTAATGTTACTTACAGCTGCCATTGAGCAGATGTTAGGGATTCTTAGTGGTAGGCTAGACCAAAATAAGTTTTATGAATAAACAAACAATTTCATTTTACTACCAACTCTTTCAGGATGATTCTCTCCCAAATTCACTGTGAATGGCTTTTTAAAGTCTCATAAATAATTACCTTTCTCGTGGCACTTTTTTCCTAGGCACTTGGATTTTAATTACAGTGATGAACTGTTTTAATAAGTTGTTAAATAATTTTATCTTTTAAGGAGTGAATCCATTTTCTATTTCTCTTTGCCTTCATCGGTTCCTGGGACTTTAATCCTTTTAATTCTTGCTAATTCACTTTATAAATTCGTGCTGGAGAAGTAAACAGCGTGCAGCAGCATCATTTCCTTTTGAACCCTGTGCACGTACACCCACCTCAGCTTGCTGGTTATCAATGGTCTCCTGTTACTAGTAACCATTTTGTTTAACTCAGCCATTTGGATCACAGTAAGTATGAAAAGAGAGGCAATTAAATGGAGACAATGTGGTTTTGCTTTGGGCTAATGTCTGGGGGCCTTAAAGCCCTCCACGGAGGTGAATACAGTGCTTAGTTCATAGATAAGGATATGTAACACTGCTGTGCTTCACCCCAGAACAGCATCTCCAATGTAAATACTTATCAGACACCTTTGCCTGTGGTTTGATGTTGGGAAATGCTGAACACGGAATTGCTCCTGGCTTTTTTTTGCTGTTTGTGCCAGAAGGAAAGGTGCAGACAGGGTGGTCACGCTTCCCAGTGCCTCTGCAGTTTGGCACCTGACAGCTCAGCAAAACACAGGGGATGTTCTGCTTGGCCACTTCTGTTCCTGAACATCTGAGAGAAGTCATTGATACCACAGTGAGGCTCTGAAATATTTTACATAGATGGGTTTTGTTGTTTGGTTTGGCTTTTTTCCTGTAAAAAAGATATAAAATGTGCTGTCTCAATGAATAGTGACATTTAATAACTTGCCACTAAATACCTGTGAGGATATATATATATATATAAAAATATATATATATATACATCCAGCACAAAGAGAGTTTCATATTCCATTTCTTTGATTCATAGTATTTCAGTAAAAGGAGTGGAATGCCAAAGTTCAAAATGATAATATATATTTATCAAAATGGTAATATATATTTATTGTAAGTTTTTAAAAACGTAAAACCTATCTATAAAATATAGGTTTGAAGACTAGAATTTCATCTTTGTTTTGCCAGTGGACTGGTGAAATCAGCATTTCTCCATCAGTTTCAATAATTTTTTTAACCCAAACCCATGCAGTTGTTTAATCAGCTCGTTGGTGCTTTTTTGAGATGCTCACCATCATTGCAGTCTGTGGTAAGATCAGCACACAGGGTGTTGACAAAGGGAGGTGGAGAACCAATCCCCTGGCATATTAAATACCTTTTTATGAATTGCTCCCTGTTTGTGATGGTCTTTTTTATTTCCTTCATTCAAGTAGTGAATTTCCTTCATAATAGATGTTATGCCACAAAAGTCTGACTAAATTTATCAAGCAACACACCTTCAAAAAGCATCCCTTTGAAACAAAATTGTTAGTTTTGCCATGTGAGCATTGTTAATAATGCAATGGGAGGAAAAAGGATTTCTTAAAAAACCAGAGGTGTCTTTCACTGACCACCAGCAGAGAGGTGCCTCCTGCTTGGAAGTGTGGCTGCACAGTCAGGGGTTTTGGTTGCTTTTTTCATTGAAGGGAGCTGGCAGGTCTTTTGGTATTCAGGCTACCTGAAGAGTTGGAAACATTGCAAAACAACCCTACAGACAGCAGTGAAAACATCTGTCTGTACCTGGAAGTTCTCACCTGCACTGCAGCCTACACACGTGGGCTTTTGCACTTTTGCTGAACGCCAAATTATCAAGGTGGTGAAGGAAATAAGAAAAACTCTGAGGGGCAAAATTTCCTGAAAAGTAGAGCTTTAAGTAAGATTGATGCCCTTTAAAAACGAGCATTGTGATGTCTTATATGTGTAGGTAATAACCAGGGTGTTACCCTTTGGGTATTTGTTGCATCAGGAGAATCCAGGAAGTCCATGATAAAATCTGTGTGTTTGCAACTTGTTGGTTTGAGTGTCCTAAAAAATAAGCTGGAAGTGCCTCACATTTCTCTGGTAATCACTGAAGTGGAATATTCATCCCTCTGTGCAAGCCCTCAAGAAATCTATTCTACCTGATTTGTAAAAGCCAGGTGGAAACAAACAGATTGCAGATGAGTCTGGTGAGCTCTGGCACCTTGTATTTTTTTGGTTTTCAGGCAAAGCCAGAAGCCAAAACATTGACCCCTCCAATTGCTCCAGGAAAATACCTTTGATCCTGGAAATCCCCCTGAAGCCTTCAGCTGTTCCAGCTGCCTTTGATTGTAGGGGATGGTGTGGAAGAGGGGCTGATGCTGCTGTTTGTCCTCTGCATGACAAAGAGGCTGGATGCTGGATGGATTCTGACTGTGGCATTAAGACATGGACTTTTAAATCTCAAAAATTAATCCTGCCTTTCTCTGGGTGAGCGTAGGAACAGAATCTTAAACTGCTTTTAACATCAAGTGTTGAAAAACACTCAAAATGACATTGAAGTGTCATGATTTTGGCTGTATTATGGATGGTGGATTTTTAAAAATCTTTAAAATTCATAGCACCTTCTTGATAAAGTAGACTGATTTTCTGCTTGCTTTATTCAGTGTGGAGTGTTTGCAATTTGATTTTAAACAGCTATTTCTTCAATTTGAGTAATTTTGTTACAAGCTAATAGACAATACCTAAGTGTACCTGAGCTTTAATGTTAACATATTTGTCTCAAAGTTGTTATCAACGTTAAAAAGCACAAAGCTAAATGTAGTTGCTAAAACATGGAATGCAATATGCCACTGCCGTGGTTCTAAGCCATCATGCATATTTATTATTTTCTTCCAATTGCAATTGCTATTACTGGTAGATATATCAGGGTTTTAGCCTCAGTCTGTAATATGTCATGTCCAGCACAACAGTTTGAGAGGCTGAGATGTATTGATCCAAAACCAAGAATGCCAAGAGGGAAAAAGCCTGACCTAGACCGGTGCTGTTTTAATTATATCACGGTTTAAGCTAGTTTATCATTGTTTGGCTTAATTGAAGTGTGAACAAGGAAGTGATGCAATGAATTTTGGTGTTTTTAAGGGAAGCTTAAAGGAGGAGGTTTTCAAATCTAGTCCAGTTTATCCCACAGCATTTTGGTTTTTCACCCATCCTAGCCAGAGCCTGTGGGTCAGTGCTGAGAGTGCTTGCATTCAGTCTGAAAGGAGAGGCCAAGTTTTATGTTTCTTCATCAGTAATTGCTGGAGGAGGCCATGGATTTGGGAATCTGGGGCTGGAGCTGTGCCACCAGCACTGCCTCCTGCCCTGGATGCACTGTGCTGCACTCTCCAGCTGTGCTAGACAGCAGATTTTTACTGATGTCTCTTGTATTTTCTTGCCCAAAATCAAGAGCATGGCAAAAAAATAACCCACAGAATGGCTGGTAGAGGAAATCAGCACTGCAAGTGGGTAAGCTGAGAGAAAGGTCTGGTTTTTCCAAGTGATGGTGAGGTTAGGATTAGGTGTTGGGATGCCTTGATTTATTTTTTCCTTCTGCCTTTGGCTTGCCAGGTGTCATTAGGCAAACTGCTTCAGCAGTTCCAGTGGTGCCATCTGCAAAAAGAAATGAGGTTAATGTAGGTCATACACTGTAGCACCCCTGGGTGCAGTGTTGGTACACCCTTTTAAAGAAGAAAAATGGCATCCTGATAAGGAAACAGGAGATTTAACAAGCGGGTAACAATACAGGAATTCCTTAAACTTCCTTCTTGTCCTGCAACAAGCCACTCCTGCTGTTTCCTCCTTGGAGAGGAAGAGGAATGGCTGTTCCAGCAGCACATAATTGCCTGATCTCCTGCACCCTGGCATCTCCCAGCACTGCTGCTGCATGGCAGTGAGGGGAGGTGACTGGGAGCGTGTTTCCTTCTGGGCTTCAGCGTGGCTCCAAGCCAGGTGCCACCAGTGACAGGGATTCCAGCTGTGGTCTTTGGACCTGGAGAACATGCCTGTGGCATTTTACCTTCTTTTTGCCAGGATTTGGATTAAATGCAAGATGGTATTTCATGTTCGGACTCAGATGTTTATTAATCCTTACTATTTTACAGTCTCACAAGCTGTGAGTTTTACAGCACTTCTAGCTAAGAATGGAGCCTTCTTCTCTCTCTACAAGGCCTTTTAAGAATAAACTGTCCAATAAAGAGATGACACCTAAATTATTTTTACTTTTAGCCCAATAACCAAGCACCTGTGGCCTGCAATGTGGACTTTTCTATCCAATTACAAAATACCACCCAGACATATGAAGAAGAAGGTGAAGAAGAAGGACTGGCCTACACCCTAAAACCTCCATCTTGCATTATATCTATTACTATATTCTAAAACCTTAAACTCTAAGTTTTCCACCCTGTGATATCTCATACTTCTATTCAAACTGCCCACCCACAATCCCAGTGCTGTCACTCAATTTTGGAAGCCTTCTCCATGGCCTCCAGGTGAATGCAGTGTTTGCTTGGGGGTCAGTGCAGCACAGAAAGCCTGAAATTCTCAGTGCCCAGGGTTCCAACACATGTCAATTATTTATCTCCTCTTTCTCCATGCCACATAGGGATTGGATGGGAAGGAATGCTCTAAAAATACCAAGTGTCTATGCTGTGTAGCTGAGGCACAGAAGATGGTGTGCTCTTCCTGCTGAACCTTCTGAAGAAACATTTTAAATGAACACACAAGAAACTAATTAAATAATATATTCTGTGGAGGACTGTGGTAGATGCTGCAACAGTGCATCAGCAAGCTGTGCATCCTTCAGCAGTGCTGAATTCTTTCAGACATCATCTACAGGGAATTTTGCATAAGTATGGACCTGATAATTTGTCTTTTGTGTAAATGTTCCTAAGGGCATCGTTTGGCCTGCAGACCCCCTGTTACTGGAGGTGCTGCTCAAGAAAGGGAGCATCCATTCTGAGTCTTGGAAACCAAGCTGGGATGGTAGGATGGGTTTTCAGAAGGTTGTCCTACTTATAAACAGACACTAAGTGTGGAGCCCTATGATGGAATTTTTACTTTTTTCCCCTCTGTGCAGGCACTTTTTTGAAAAGAGCTGCAAAAATCGGGCAGTTCTCAACAGACCAAGTTATAAACCAGCATTTTCCAGGAGTAGCTGAGACACAGGCATGTGAAAACACTCACAGGCACCTCACCAAGTGGTCTGGCAGTGTCATGGAGCCAAAGCTGCCTGGTGAGCTGCTGCTAAAGTGAGTTGTCACAGCTTTTCGTTCTCTCCTGGATGGAAAGTTAAGCAAACGGGGAATGTATTTTATCTTGCGGCTGGAGCAGGATAAGGACGTTTAAGTGGGACAATTAAGGATGAGGACATGTAAGTGGGACAATTAAGGATGACTCAACTGACAAGAATTAGCTGCTACATTAACCTTTTATATCTTGCCCTGCCTCTTATTTTCAGACGGTTGTTAACCTGCTCACCCCTGGTAAGGCTAATTGTGTGTGAATCTGAAGACCCTTAGTTTGGGTGCCCATAAAATAGAAGGATGACTTGCTAATGGCACTTCATGCACATTTGATACGGTCCTATTTTGTCACTGCTGCCTTGTCAGCAGAAACAGCAGGTGGGTCTGTAGGTCCTCTGGGCAGAATGCCACTTTTTGCCAAAAATCCTGTGTAAGAGAGATAGAGACTCCAGGCAGGTCTTTTAGAGGTGCTGTTTATTTCATAGATTGAAATTGCAGCAGTCATGGGTCGTGGGTATACAGAGCCAAGCCTAAAGCTGTCAGCATCAGCTTATAGGCAAAACCTGAAGCCACTTAATTTTGGTTACAATCCATTATATAATTTTTTTTTTTTTCTGAGCATATTAATACATAACTAATCAGGATCAAACACAATACCTTTACCATATTATGTTACAGTTTAAGCTTAAAGTGTTTTTCTGTTGCAGTGGAAAATTCTTCTTACTTGGTAAAAACCTGGTTTTTGTTTGCTTATGCTTTTCCTGAGATTTATCTTTACTTGGTCAAAACATCTTTTTTGTTTGTGGTCAACATATCCCTTGCTCTAGCCATTAAACCTCCTTCCAACTCGACTTAAACTTTGCTTTCTTAGTTGTTCAATTACTGGCTCAGCAACTCCTAACTTAAACATCTTTCACTTTTCTATATCAAAACTTGGTTCCACCTTCAGAGAGCCTCCTGTTAAACTTACATACCTGTAAAACTTTCTTGTCAAACTTTCATCATTCCCAACAGTCCTGGAAGTGTTGGAAGGATGTGTGTTCTCCCTATGTTGTTATATCTCAGTTGCAGCAATGAAGATGTATTTGTGCTCATTGCAAATACTCACAAAGTAGCACGGCGTAATTGTCCCTCTGCAAGCATCTCTCTCTAAACTATTGTTTAAAACTGCCAGCCACATCTTTGTTCTTTATTAAGACTAAGGCAGCAACACAGAGTCTGTAGGTATTGGGAGATAATCATTCCCCCAAGGGCATTTGAAACACTTCACAACCAAAAGGTTGTGATTACTCCACGATTGCTCTGCTGCTTATTATTCCTTATTGCTTAATTATGGAATCAGAGTGTGTTTCCTGGATGCTGTCATCTGAATAAGATTCTCCACTCCTCGTGCTCTGCTTCAATGGTATCTGGACTGGAAATCTCTGTAGATGTACAGGATAACCATAGAACAAGCCAGTTCTGGAAGCTCTTCTGAGCTTTTGGGAGACCAGAGCATCCATAAACGAGGCTGGGTATCTAGAAGAGAAAAAATATAATGAAATAAAATTTACTCCTCTGAAGTAAATGGCCTGTCTATGTTGAGCCCACAGCCTTGGTGTTGTTGCACCCTGTTCTAACCAACTGAGCTCATCCCATCTCCCTGGTTCAGTGAGTCTCACATTGCTGCCTTGAAAGGAAATGAACTCTTGTGGCTTCACATTGGAAAATAAAAATAGAAGAGTGGTCTTTTCCAGGCTCACTGGCCTAGGAATCTACCCTGGATTTTGTAAAATCTTGGATTTTATGCTTCATTGAATCATGTAATCTACTGTAAGGAAGGGGAAAGCCATTCAGTGTGTATTTTAGCCATAACCTTGATTTTTTGAGTGTATTCATTCACAGGAAGATGAGAAGATGGGTGATAAAACTCAGGTTTCTAAATCATCACCTAAATTTCCAGGTGAAACTCCTTCTGAACTTAATTCCTTAAACTTCTTTTTGGAGACTTGAATAAGAAATAGACTGGGTGAAGCTGCCTTACAAGGTTGGCATAAAATTTGCTTAATGAGGTGCCTTTTATGGCAGCACTTGGTTTTTAGATCCCCCTTTTCATTGCTGAAATCCAAACATTAACAGCACCTTCCACCGTGGCTCTCTGTGCTAGTGTGGGTCCTCTGTCTCCTGCAAGAGGCTGCCTGCAGTCCTGCTAGCAAGCCCTTGTGTCATAAAAAGAATTTGTTCTGGAAATAAAAATGTATTGTTTTCATTGTTAGAGGATGCTGCTAAATTGGCTGTATGTTTGTCTAATAATCACATCTAAAGCTGATTATTCCCGTAATAGCCTTAAGATATTATTTAAAAATAAATATATAAATGCACAACTTTTGTACTAATACTAGTTTTTAATCTCTTCTTGTTTCTATGAAGTCTGAATGAGATTTTCAAAATTGAATAATAATTTGATCCGTTAATCTTTTGAAGCTAGTAATTTTATTTTCCCCTCTTTGCAGTCTCTGAGGCTCGCAAATGAATAGAGCTTCATTACTGGAGTCTGCATTTAATAACCATTATCCATTATCTTGTAATTAAGACTCCCTGTAACGAATCATGAGGACAATGCAAAAATACATAGTACATTTCTTTAATGAACTGGAAAATGTTCATCTTGTTCTATTTAGTAATGAGTTGCTGAATAGTCGTTAAATCCACTGGAGAATAGAACTAGATGGATTTTGAAGACTATCTTGAGTTTGTGGTTAATCTATTAGAATTAAAATTTCATCTTCTATTTTTATCAACAGCTGATTAGAAGTCATTCTGTTTGACCAAATTGATTAGAAGACCATATACAAGGGCAGCTGTTGTTTAATGAAAGTTTTTAATGAAACTGTACCATAGAGACTTGTAATTATAAGACTTATAAAAGCTTTGACTTACCTTATAGCAGAAAAAATGAGAAGCATTGCACTGAAGGACTTTAAGTGCTACATTTCGAAAGGGAAATTAAAAAATATAATTTGGTGATGTTGAAGTTTCACTTCCACTGCTCCTTGTTTTAATGGGACTATCAGATGTCCGTAGTGTCTCTGTGGAAGGGAGCAGCTCTGAAATGTGCAACTCAATTGTCTCTCTTGTGTGCTCTGCTCTTTGCAAATCTCTACCAACTATTAATTGCCTCTTTTGCACGTTGCACTTTCTGTGGAGTTGGAATCTTTCTGGCAAATAGCTGTTTCTCTCCACAATGGGAGCTGTCACAGGAAGGTGCATTGAATCACCACTGGGCTGACGTGGTGCCTAGTCAGGAAGCCCACAAAGAAAACTGTGGGCTTAGAAACCCCAAAGTTGGTGATACCATTTCATTGTGTTTAAAAGCCACAGAAGAGCTCATGCCTGGCTTTGTGCTGCCCTGCCAGCAGGCTGAGACCCAGCTGTGTGCCTGTCAGCAGGAAGGCACTCCCTGGAGGGTGCTGCAGCTCACAGAATGCAGTCAAGGCAGCTCCTAACTTGGAGCCAGGGCTGAAACTTTTCCCTAAAAAAACCATGCTTCATTCCAAAGGTAGTGCAGCAAATCAGCTGTCACCTGGGCATAGATTGGGAACTCCACATTCCATTTCACCCTCAGCCAAGTGGCCATGTGGAGAAGATGAACCATTTATTAAGCAACAAATTGTGAGGTGGGGTCAAGAGGTTAACTTACCCTGGCCCCAATGTCTCCCACTAGCACCACCAAACCAAACCCAGAGCTAAGGAAACCCTTAGCCCCTTTGAGATATGTATGGCAGACAATATGGAGTGCAAAAAGGGTTGTCTGCTCAAGCTGGGGATGAAACATTGACCACTTAGGTGGTGGCCTTGAGTAAACAACTCAAAGCAATTGAAAATCATGAGGCTGGAGCTCGGGGTGCAGGGCTTGATGCAGCTGGACGTGACATATAGCCTGGAGACTGTGTGTGTTAACTCTCTTGCATTAGTTCCTAATGCCAGTAGAGATGATTGCAGGGGCTGCTTTAGCTATGATTTTGCTAAATCATTTGTTGCAGTGCCTATGTTATTCATTAATATTTCCAAATCAATTCCATTTAGGAGCCCTAGCTCTGTTGCTAGCAGTTCAGTTAAATCTCTTTGCATTCTGCCTCTAAGGTGTGCCTGTAAAGCCACAGAAAAGCTCATGCCTGGCTTTGTGCTGCCCTGCCATCAGGCTGAGACCCAGCTGTGTGCCCCTCAGCTGTGCCAGCAGGAAGGCACTCCCTGGAGGGTGCTGCAGCTCACAGAATGCAGTCAAGGCAGCTCCTCACTTGGAGCCAGGGCTGAAACTTCCCTTCCCAACTCCAGGGGATGTTGTAGAGGCATCATCATTCACATAAGAGACAAAACGGACCCCAAGCCAAATTTGAAGTGGAAGCAGATGCAGTTCCAATTGACTTAAGTGGATGATGCACTACTACATGATGTTTGAATTATCCCTCTTCTTCTCCCAATTACTTTTGATAATTAATGATCCCACAGTACACCTTTTCTAAGAAGTAGGTTCCTAGGGATGAAGTGCGTCCTAATGAAATTAAAGAAGTTTTGTCATTGTGTTCCGTCAGTGCTGGATCATGCCCTGCAAGGCACATTGGTTTTTTGTTAGTTTCTTAGCTTTTTGTTATGCTGTGCTTCAGGATTTCTTCAAACCAAGGCAGAACAGCAAGAAAACACAAGAATGTTACACAAGCATTAAGACAGGCAGTGGAGAATATTATTCACTAGTGAGAAAACTGGAAAAAATCAGCCAAGGTAACTCTTGTTCTTTAAAGAACACAGATGTTTTAACCTTGTTGCTGCATTAAATCAGACCGTGGATTTAAGAATAGTAACTTGCAATGTTACAATTGCAAAATGCATAAGAGGGGAGTTTTCCCTTGGTTTACAGCATTACACAGCTGGTTTAGTAAACACATACGAAATATCTTTCCCTTCACCTAACAACAGCTGCAGGAGATACAATAGCAGACTGTCAGACACGAAGTTAAATTAAAAAAAACCTGATGAAAATGGTTTCTATTCCCAAAGATCCTTGTGGAAATACTAAAATGTTGATTTATGTACACCACAGGGACACTCGTGCAAAGGAACACTTCAGAATTGCTGTGAAGCAGGAGGGCAACTTTGAGGCTGTGAACCTGTGTGTGCAGAGGGACTCTTGTTCTAAAACTGCTATAAAACATTTTACTTCCTTGCAGGTTCTGATTTTATAAAGACATCTACAGGAAAGGAGGTGGAAAACGCGACCTTTCCCGTTGGCATAGTCATGATGAGAGCCATTAAGGAGTACTACTGGCAAACTGGCTACAAGGTACATTTCCTTTGTAGGAATTAACCAAACAGGCTCACTCGGATAGAAATAAGAATGTAACAGGATTGATTTGCTAATATTATTAATTTTTTTTAAACTTTTGTCTTTTCTCCCTTGAAGAACTGTTACTTCATTCCATAAAAGCCCATGCAATCACAGTGTTTGTGCTGCATCTGGATTTGAATTTTATTTCCCCATTTAAGTGGCCATGTCCATCAATAGCAGGGCTGACAGTGGCTGATGTGCTCCCATAAACCTCAGCAGAGCTGTACAAATGTAGGGCCATTGAGTCTGTCCAGTGTACACAACTCTGTTTTCTGACTTTGTCCTGGCAACCCAAGGGATACATTTTGCTCTTTCCTCCCTTGCCAGAGAGGCTTTCCAAGGGGACAAGGAGGCAGATCCAGTTGTGGAAGGAAGGATCTTGGGATGAAGGAAGGAGAGAGGGACAGGGGTTGGAAGAACATTGTGTCCTGTACTTAATGTTTAGTGATCAGGTGGCTGTCAGGTGAGGTCAGTGGAGAAAAGGGGAATGTACAGCAAGGCCAGTGATGAACTCTCTGTGCATTCATCCTTTTGCTGAAACGTTGAGAAAGGAGGAGATTCCCAGGAGGGCTTAAACCATCTCTCACCTCCTTTTTCCCAGTTGGATCTGGTGCTGCTGTTCAGCTTTGTCCTCACCTTCAGCACCAGGGCAGGAAGCCACACCTCCAGCTAAGAGCCTCTCCCCATTCCTGACCCCCTTTCCTTCCTCTCCAGCTTCTCCTTCTGTCCCTGCTGCAGGTGGCCTTGCAAGGTGCAGTGTCAGGACATGGGGTGAGCAGTGGGATGGGGGCTGAGATAGCTTCAGGAGCTGTGGGAGTTTGAGGAATGTGTGACACCAGGTCAGGGCTGTGTCCATCCTCTCTCTGGAGCCATTCAGATGAGGCCAGCATGGATCCCTGGGCTGTCCTCACTCCTCCTTTCCCTCCTTCCTCTTTCTCTGCCACACAAGAATTTGAGCAGCTCCAACAGAATTTTTCTGTGGGAGCACCATCCCTGGGGCCAGCAGCTCCCCTGGGCACCAGAGCCGTGTGCCACACGTTGGACCCTGCTGCATTAGCACAGATTTGTCCCCATAATTGTGAATATAAATGTTGAATTCACCTTTTGCTTTCAAAGGAGGCATTCAGGGTATGAAATGTGTTGTTAAAAGCACGTGCTCGTGTCCCTGTGCACGTGTGTGCCGGTGAATTAGATGTAAACTGACTTTATGTACTTTTATTAACCCAAGACAATATTATCAGGGACAAGAAATTTCTAAATGGTTTCTTTAACAAACTAATTTTGCTGCTGGAGGGATGCTTTCTAGCAAGGCGTTGCCTGGGAAAAACAGGTTAATACAGAAATTAAACTTCTTCAAGGAAAGGAACAAGTTGCAGAGTAACATTTATTGACTGATAAGCTGTGGTGGTGATATGAAAAGTGTGCAATATAATGGGAAATAATCTTTTCCTGTCATTATTGAAGGACATACATAAATTGGTTTTTCTGTTGGGAAAACCCCCAATCCAGAAAAACTTATTACTTTTAATAATGTAAGGTGAAGAGAAAATTCTTGAGGAGATGAACTTATTAAGCAAAATAATGAAATGCTGTGAAACAGCAGGAAAGTGGTAGCTGGACTTTGTACTGCTCTTGAATTAAATTCCAACCCCCCTTCCTTTTTACCTTTTTATGGCAGTCAGATGTGCTGTTTGGGAAGCTGGTAAATGGAGGAGAGGACAGGCTTGTCTTTGTCAGCTTTTTTTGCAAAGAAAGGAGCTTTCAGAATCTGCTAAAAGGGGAAGGAATTCTGAATGATGGTTTTAATTCTCTCATTAACTCTGTTTCACTTGTTTTTGCCACAGATTATCTCAAAGAGACGTAGCATTTCTAGGAGGAGATCTAAATTCAAATTTCATTAGAATTTCTCTTCCTGAGGGAAAACACATTCCAACTGGTTTTGTTAATTATCTAGAAGATGCTTTTCCAGTTGCTGGGCTTTAAATTCTTCTTGGAAATCTAATGTTAACAGATGTATGCATACACTCACACATCTATTTGTCCATCCACAAAAAAACATCTTCGTGGTTTGGATTTATCAAGCTTTTCCTGCTTTTGTTCCTTTTAATCTTATTGGAAATATGCCATTATCACAATGCTCCAGCATGAGAGAAGGATTTATTCTGTGTTTGTTGGTCCTGAAATCACTATAACAAAGATTACCAAACACATTTAAAGACAGATACTTTCTGATTCCACTGTTATATCCATAAAGAAAATCCTCGGTGCACTGAGGTTTTGGGAACTTACATACAAACCAAAATGATAATTCTTGCAGAATGTAAAGGCTGATGGCAGAAGGAAACACAGGAAGAATCACTGTGTGCTACACGTTGTTCAGATTTACTTTTTTTTTAATGCAGGGAGAATTTTTCCTGATCCTCCTTGCTTTTCAAGAGTTCAGGTAGCTGCTGCAGGCCAACACTTTGGCATTTTTGATGAGGGATTTGGTAGGAGTGTCACAAGCTCTGTCTCAGGACGAGATGTGTTTAAATGGCACATAACCAAGGGACTGGCATTAGGCAGGTCCATCATGGCATTCAAGCCATGCTTTCCCTCAAAGATAATTGCTCAAAGATGAATTTTCCTTGGTGTTTGTGCCTTTGCAGAGGTGGCAGTTCAGGTATTACACACATCTCACACCGAGGGACTGAAAGCACATCCAGCCTGTGGTGGGGGACAGAAGTTTTGCAGTTCCTGTGAAGCACAGACCTTTCATTTTTTTGATAAAGACATGATTTAATTCCTATTTAGAACATTTTAGTAAAACAAACCCTCAGATAGGTTTGAATGTACAGCTGTACCTGTGCTGCACAGTTACACACGATTTGGCTGTACATTCAAACCTATCAGAGGTTTAATTTTCACTAAAATTACACCCTAAAATTTCACTTAAAATTACACTAAAATTGTTCACTAAAATCATGTACACACGATATTTTTATTTTTAAAAAACACAGCCAGTTCTCACTGCTGTCCATGTGTCAGCCACCTCACTTGCAGCATCTTTAGTGCTGTGTTATTGTTGCATGTTTGCTGTTCTATATTTTGGATTGGATTAGTAGGTGATGATGACATGGGCACTCTGTGATTATATGCAGATACCTGGGATATCTGCACTATGTGATTATATGCAGATATGACTGGGATATGCAGATTTCCCAGTCCTGCCTAAATCCCTTGTACTAGAGACAAAGAATTCCCATCATACCTCAAGCCCAGCTCCTGAGAAAATGCACAGGGGTCAAAACTATTGCTCCCTCAGGATGAAAATGTTATCTTTGGCTAATGGCTGAGGCTTGATAGCTCCCAATGCCAGTCCAGACCTTGTCCTGTTTTCAGCCAGGTCCTTACCAGGTAGAGCTGTTGCATCACAGGCACTTGGAGACTGCAGCTCTACAAACATTGGATGAAAATGTGTATTACACTTCTTTTCTTTGTTTGTTTTTTCTCTCTCTCTAAAGGTTGGATTTAAACCTGCAGGAGGCATTAGGACAGCCAAAGAAGCTATTACGTGGCTGATGCTGGTGAAGGAGGAGCTGGGAGTGGAGTGGCTGACACCAGAGCTCTTCCGCCTGGGTGCCAGTAGTTTACTGGGGGACATTGAGCAGCAGGTTGGTTGTTGGCAGCTTTGCAGCTCGTGCAGAACAAAAGTGATCTTCCTAAATGTGCTGGCTTACTGCTTCTGCAGAAATGGAACATCCATCTCATTCGTTTTTAATGGCAGGTTCACTTCCAGCTCAGTATTTCTTTAGGTTTGAGATGTTGTTTATTTCTTTAAGTTTGAGATGTTGTTTATTTCTTTAGGTTTGAGTTTTTGTTACAGGCTCTGGTTCTGGGGCAGCTGATCATAGTCTGGGCCATGTTTGCAGTGTAAAACTTCACAAAATTTGGGCAAAAAGGGCTCAGTTTGTGCATGTACAGATCCTTTTCAAATGCATGGCAGTGGTTTCTCCTTCAATCCCAGCTGTGACTGAGCCTGGCAGACCTCTCGTGTCCCTGTGCCACAACTCCTTTGGGATTGGTGATCCCAAAATTGGCCTGATCCAATTGATTTCACCTAAAAGCTGCTGTAAATCCTGCAAATTGCTGACATTGGTTCTGAGTTGTATATTCTGCGGCCTAATTGTTTGCTCTGTGATTCTCACGGTGGATTTCCATCCTGTAGAGAAAGTCACATCCCATCCTAGATGTGGGTGCTGCTCATAGAGCATTTTTTACATGTTGGCTGTTTCCTGGGGAAGAAGTTTCCAGTGGAAGGGAAGATTCTGACCTGTCTATCCATGATCTGCATCAGTGGCACAGGGTATCAACCCCAAAGGATGCAGTGTAATTGGGAACAGTGTAGAGTTATAGGAACTACCAAAAAGTGAAGGCTTCAGTCTTGACTCCCATGTTCATTAAGCCCAGGAGAGGAGGTGATATTACCTTTAACCAAGAAAAATACCTCAGAGTCATTATCCTGTTCATGCTGCTGGGGAAATGTGAGGTACAGGGGATTTGGGGGAGGACAAAAGCACCAATCTTTTCCCTTTCCTCACCTTTCCTAGCAATTGAAATACTGACATGCTTTAAGAAGTGTTCTAAGAACAGCTGAGAGGTGTCAGGTTAATATTCATGACTGCTGAAAACCCCTGGCTCACTCCTGCAATGAGAATAATATTGTCTTGCTCCCTCTGCCTCACTCTTGACCTAAAATTCTGTCCCTGGCTATGACAGAGCAGCGTGAGCTTTCTCTTTGCCACTGCCATCACTGCTGGGTGTTAGAACACAACCAGTGATTGTGTTGCACCATTTGTTCTGGTTTCTTAGGGGTTCTGTCTTTTATCTGCCAGGGATTGCACAAATGCCCAGCCATGACCAAAGCTCTGCTGTTCTGTGCTGTCTGAAAACGTGGAAGATAAAATGTCCCAGTCAATATATTCAATATAGTCAAATATTGAATATATTGAAATAATCAAAGCCAGATTGACAGAGGAAAGCATTGGCTTCTACCTGGCTCTTTTTGAAATCTTAGTTAAGAGCAATAAAATCTTTGCTTTTTATTTTGTCTTTCCAAACACAGCAGCAAGAGCCCTTAGTCCATATCCTACAAACAAATATTAAGGGATATTACATCATATTTTATGCACACACACAAACAAATATCTATCATGCTCATCTGGCATGCCTTTAATTTGTTACTTCCTTGACACTTGCAGCTTTATAGTCATATATAATTCCATCATAAATTTTTTTTTTTTTTTACAGATTTTCTATCATGTGACTGGCTCTTATGCACTTCAGCATGAACTGGCAATGGCTTAGACACAAACAACTCAGGATTACTTTACAAAAGAGGTCTTTAAGCAAACAGCATTCAGAAGTCTTCTGACAACCAAGTGCACATGATAGAATTAAAGGCCTAATTCTCCCTTCTTCATATTTTATGGTATTTAAAAATATGCTCAAGCCTGCTGGTTGTACTTGATCCAAAAGCAGGAAAAAAAAAAAAAAGTGGCATTTCTGAAATAGTTAAATAGTTAATACGTACAGATTTGCAAAGTTAATCTTGCAAAGTTCCTCAGACCAGCCTGAAAAGCTCATTAATGGCAACACTGAAATGTTATGGAAAAGATTTAGGTGGCCTGGTAACACTTTGCAGTTGCAGAATATGAAATATCTATGAAATGCTTCAGCTTGCTAATTAAGAGCTACCAATCTTGGAATGGATTTCCACTGACCTCGGACAAAATCTCCTGGCACAGATGTGTGCCACTATTAATTGTTCTGTTGATTCAGTTTCAACTGTTGTAACGGGAAAGAAGAATGAAACTTGGCTACTGCTTCTCTTTTATAAAATGTCTTCTGTAGGAAAAAAAAAAAAAAGAAAAAGAAAAAAAAGGCAACCAGGCCTCTTTTTTATTTTTTTTGTATTTTCCCCCCCAAACTTGGGCACAGACATCCATATTTAGACCCTTGAATAAAAGTGGCTTGATTTCTAGAACAGCTGAGTATCCACAGTTGCTCCTGAAGTTAATGGGAGCTCTGGGTGATCAGAACAACTGAAAATCAAGCAGTCTCTATATAGGTGCCTAACTATGCATTCAGGGGCCTATTTTTAGGCATTTCACTCTTAAAATTTTAGTCTAACTTGCTTAGAAGCTCCAATTCCTGTCTCCTGTCATTTTAAAACACATTCATGCAAATCTTTCCATTTTAATGTAGGGGGGTTTGCCTGTCAGTTTGCAGGTGTCACTGCTGGGCTGGCTGAACTTCAACTTTGCCATTCCAAAAGAAATACTTTAATTTAAAAGATGATCTGAGTTGTGTCCTACAGGGGGTTTAATGCTGTAATGTTAAAAAAAAAAAAGTGCTTTTTTTCAGAGAACATTTAGAACAATAACACCTTTTGAATATCAGACTGGAGCTGGTAGATTCATTTTATCAGAACTGCATTCTGCTCACTAACCAGAGTTGTACTAAAAACTTAATTATCTTATCATCATGACTAGTCTCACTGACTTAAGTAGGTCTCATCATGGAAGTAAGAGGAGGAGGAGGATTTTGCTGTAAATCAAGCTACAAGGTGCATTTATTACAAAGAGATTTATTATAAAGATAATAACTCTGTTATTTATCTGGCTGTACCACCTGAATCACTAGAGTGCTACAAAACACCTTGGACAGATAGGAAAGCTGATTAGGGGGAAAAAAATCAAGAAAAATAACATATACAGAAAGCAAAATCCTATATGAAGTGCTCAGGATTAAAAACGGGCCTTAATTTCTCAGGAAATGGTTCATCCAAGGCTTTCAGTCTTTTTCTGCTTTAGGCCTCAACAAAGAAGGTGAGGCTGAGCTGTGACTCTGTTTTCACATTTGTTTTCCTGAAAATGGCCCATTTTTACCAGGAGTTTTCTTTCTGATTTCATTGCCAATCTCATCAAGGAAAAACCCAAGTGCCTGTCTGCATAGGGATGGGGAAAATTCTGCTGCTGAGTTTCCAGGAATACAGAGCCTCTCACAAGAAGTCAGCTCCCACCAGGTTTTGGCCAGTCTGACCCTCTGCTGTGCCCTCCCACCACACACTGGATTTTGCTGCTCAAGCTCTATAAATGTTATTAAATGTTATAAACGTCCATACTTTCATGGTGGGAAATAATGTCACTTGCAAACCAAACTTTTTTGTTGCCTGTTGTCTTTCAGAAAAAAGAAAAAAAAATAGAAACTATTTTTTTTTGGAGATGTTTTGTTGTTAGGTGGAGGACTCTGTATAGCTGAAATTAATGGAGGTCCAACTTTGCCACCTCGCTGTGTCAGGTGGGTCTCTGAGAACAACCTCAGTGTCTCCATGGGAACTGTGTTGATGAAAGAAGTTGCCAGGAGGAATTCTGTCGACAGTTTTGATGTGCACGTGGGCTGCTGGTGGTGACTTCAGGGGTAGAAGCTGTGTGTGCATAGGGAGAGGCTCCTGAAGAGTTGAGGATGGCCACTTCCCTTTTTCAGGAACATTAAAAACACATCTATGTGAAATACTGGGCAACTCCAACCATTGTTTTCTGACAAGCTGGATTGGAATGTCGTTCATACATTTTTTCTTTTCTGGTGGAACCTTTTGTCAAAAAAAAAAAAAAAAAAGTAGCAGAGTCTGTAAACACATCCAAATAAAGATGATTCTTTTTCAAGGAATGAGCAGAAGGCTAAGTGTTTCTGAAGGCTAAATGTTTCAGTGCAACTGGTTATCTTTGTTTAACTCCACGGTGATTCAGGTTTTATTCACATTGTCTGTGTCTGCGGGCCACCAGCACAACCCAGAGCCTTTTCTCTCACCCCTCCTTGCAGAAGCTGCTGGTACCAGCCCAGAATTACTGTGGGGACAGCCCTGAGTGATGTGAGGGGTTGGACCTGGGCCAGGGATGCCATCCGGAGCAGCAAGGGATAGGCTAGGGACAGGGAATGAGGCTTGTCCAAGGGGTCTGTCCAGGAAAATGCTGCCACCTGAGCAGGGATGGGATCCATCTCCTGGGATGAGGGAAAGCTGGAACGTGAGCAGGGACAGGATCCATCCTGGGATGAGGCAGGGCTGGAGGCCAGCTGAGCAGGGATGGGATCCATCCTGGGATGAGGGAGGGCTGGAGGCCACCTGAGCAGTGATGGGATCCATCTCCTGGGATGAGGGAGAGCTGGAGGCCAGCTGAGCAGGGATGGGATCCATCTCCAGGATGAGGGAGAGCTGCAGGCCAGCTGAGCTGGTTTGGGATCCATCCTGGGATGAGGAAGAGCTGCAGGCCGTGTGAGCAGGGATGGGATCCATCTTCTGGGATGAGGGAGAGCTGGAGGCCAGCTGAGCAGGGATGGGATCCATCTCCAGGATGAGGGAGAGCTGGAGGCCAGCTGAGAAGGGATGGGATCCATCCTGGGATGAGGGAGAGCTGCAGGCCAACTGAGCAGGGATGGGATCCATCCTGGGATGAGATCCATCCTGGGATGAAGCAGGGCTGCAGGCCACCTGAGCTGAGTGAGACTGCTGGGCAGGGCCAGGAGCATTCCTGGGTTCTCTCACTGAGCCTGTGAGAGATCCAAAATCTGTGACTCCCTTGAGTTCTTAGTTGAGGTTGGAGGTGGCATGGCAGATTTTCACTCCCACCCTCCAATAGCTGGGAGTGCTCGCAGTGTGGGCTCCCAGGCTTGCTGCCCTTCACCCTAACCCTTCACTGCCCATTTCTCCACCTTTCCCACTATTTTTCCTGCTGCTCTTCAGCTGAAGTTTGTGGAGGCTGCAGCAGCACGTGAGGACCTGAACTCCTGGGAAGCATCGCTGCACAGACTCTGGGAAAAGTTCAGATTTAGTTCTGTGCTTCAGGCCATTAGAAAAGGAACAGGCAATTATGCACTCATGTCTAAATATATTTCAGAGTGTAGCATATGTTTTGTGCAAGTCAGTCTTGTATACTAATTTATTATTTTTATAACACTTATTCATTTAGGATTTTAAATAGCTTCATTTTGTAGGCCGCATTACTTCACAAAGAAGAGAATAAATTCAAGAAGAAAGTAAAGTAGAAGCTGCAAATCTAGAATATTCTGCATCAGCTTATTTACTAGAAGAGGGAATTGGGAGAGAGGGTAAGCTTTTTTCCTGGTTTGTAGGAAACAAAGATATTAAATAGTAATTATATGTGAAGTGCACATATCAGCTGGGGCAAGTAATACTTTGATATCTTTATTTCATCAGTCATATAAGTTCATTCTTTCATTTCCTTTGTGAAGCAGGGAACATACATTATATAGCATAGCACATGCCACTGAGACAGAAAAAAAACTGATCTACTTTTAATTTTATTTTGCTCAGTTGGAACTTTGGCTCCTTGCCTCTCTTGGGGAGAAAAAAAACCCACAAACAACAGCAAGTTTTATCCAAATCTTGGTGAGCTTTTGCTGAAATTACAGCTGGATATGTATTATGTGGAGTAGGAATAAAAGGAGGGAGCTGCTTTTATTTAGGTGCAACCTGCCCAGGAGAGAAAGAATATTGTCCTTCTGGTCAGTCCTTATGTAACAGGGCAACCAGAGAGAAGAGTATTCTTATTATGTAAAGACACCTTTGGTAAAATTACTGATTGCCTGTTACTAATGAAGTCCCAGAAAGTCAGAACAATGCTAAATAAAAGGTGATTACACTTAGAAAGAAGCACCAAGAATGTTTGCAGCCCTTGCACTCCCTAAAAGCAGGAGTAAGTGGGTGATGGCTGCAGAAAAATACAGCAAAGCTTTCTTGAGGCATAAAAGTTTCAGATCTCTGAGATCACAGGGAGTGTTTGAAAACACTGAATAGAGGAAGCATAAATTTAAAATTGCTTCTTTAGCTGAGATGAAAACAAAGGGATTTTTAAGCAATGTTAACAAACTGAGGCAGCCATACTGGAAATGACTACACTTGTTTTTTTCCAGCCTTGCTTTCTGTATGGAAGGAGTAGGGGAATCACAGAATCACAGAATGGGTCAGGTTGGAAGGGACCAACCTCCCTGTTCCCAGCAGGGCCATCCCAGAGCACACAGCACAGGGTTGTGTCCAGAGGGTTCTGGAATATCCCCAGTGAGGGAGACTCCACAGCTTCTCCGGGCAATCTGTTCAACGCTCAGTCACTGCACAGGAAAGTTCTTCCTTGTGCTCATGTAGAACTTCCAGAGCATCAATTTCTGCCTCTTGTCCTCTTGCTGGGCACTGCCAAGCAGAGCCTGGCCCATCCTCTGACACTCTCCCTGCAGATTTTGATGGACATTGATGAGGTCTCCTCTCAGCCACCTCTTCCTGAGGCTTTGCAGGCTCAGCTGGTGGAGATGAGCAATATCTCTCTACACCACAGTAACCAAACTCCAAGATGGATGATGATTTGCCCAGAAGGATGAGGGAAAGCTTCATAACCTGATTTTTCCATTCCAGTAACAGCATGAGCTCTGCTTTTATTCAGTCTTAAAGGAGTTCTCACCTCTTTACTAGTTAACAGGACAAACAAATGAGCACATCAGCCAACCAGTTCCCTCTTTATGTCTGGGGAAAGGCTGTTTTGGTAATGCCATGGGTTAGTGTGATGGTTCTGCCTTCTCTCCTGCCAAGGTGGGGAGCCATGAGCTCTAAATAGCAAGCTAGAAAATGAAGGTAAAATGGAGCACCTCTCTACCTCTACAAAATCTTTTCAAGGACAATGTTGCAGTAGGACATGAAATAAAGATAGTTTGACTCCAGTTTTGACAAGGAGGACATAAGAAAGGCTTTATTTACAATCTTTTTGCTTCTTATATAGCATGCTTTGCTAAAAAAGGTATTCATTGGTCAATAGGACTGACACCTCTTTCCGCTGGTTAAGTAATAGAAAACAACACCTGGGGAAGATTGTTATGAGAAAAAAAGCACTGCTTACCTAAAGATGTTATGGGAAAGTAGTTATTTTACAAACGAATATTTTGGGAAGGAAAAACTGTTGACAACTTTCCCTTGAGAAAGGAGCTAACAATAGTTAGCAGGCTGAAAATTCTCTCAGGCTCACAAATATTGAGCCCACAGGACTCAATATCCATCCAATTATGAAATGCTGCTTAAATTATTTTTACTTTAAACCCAATAACTAGCCACTTCAAGTCCACAATGTGGACTCCACCAACCAGTTACAGAAAATCAGTCAAACCCATGATGAAGAAGGAAGAAGAAGGTGAAAAAGGACTCAGACAATGCCTTAAATCCTCCATATTACCCCACACCCCAAACTCTCATATACCAACACCCCAAACTCTCAGTTTCCAGAATTCCAATAGGTTAGGGGGTCCCTGCCACTGTCACAAGTGGAGAGCAAGAGGTGGAGGAGCTGGGCGAGCTTCACCTCTGAGCCTGGCAGCTGCAGCAGGCAGCCCCTGCTCTCTCACTGCCTGAGAGGCTGCCCTGGGGCTGGAAATGCTGAAACCCTCTGTAGTGATCACTGCTCCATCGAGAACTCTTCTTTTTCCCACCCTGCAGCTCAGAGCTGAGCTCCTTAGGAGAAGGCGAGGAATGCGTAATGCTCGGCGATTGAATTTAATTACACGTAAGATGATTAAGGATGTTATCTTCATTTCCCCTGGAAATGGAACGTTCAGCCAGCATGGTGTCAGAAGGCTTGGCTGAAGGCTGGCACGTCTCAGTGCTGGCTGCTTTCTGCTGCCTTCTGCAGGGTCTGGGGCTTTCTTCAAAGCACCACGGCTGACCCAGAGCGTGATTTCTTGGTGGAACTTTTTGAAAGGCATGAATTGACCCAGAGCGTGATTTCTTGGTGGAACTTTTTGAAAGGCATGGATTCAAACAGAGCAAAGAACAGCTATCAGGGCTCTGAACAAGAAGGGTTTTGTGTGTTCCACACGTATCTGCCCAATTCCAAAAAAAAAAAAAAAAAACCCCATGAATGCCTCCACCCCGTGTGATAGCTGCTGTAACGAGGCCTCTGGGATGGCCGTGTGGGAAGATGTAGATAAAGGAGAAACAGAGGGGTGTGAAGAAAAAGTTGTGAGAAGTGAGGGAGATCGTTGCCACCGCTGTTATTGCTCCACTGAAGTGTAATCTTTTGTGATCTCTTTGGAACGGGAGGTAAATAATGAAACACAAGGGAGGGAAAAAAATTAAAATAAATGCAGCGCGCGAATGCATGTTAAAACAGATGTCAGATTAAAAATAACTGAAAAAGAAATTCTACTGTAGGGGGAAAAGCTGCTTTTTCCTTCAACATTTTATATTCCACCTTCATTAGGCGAAAAGTGAAAGAGCTGTAAAAGGAAAAGGGGAACTTTTGTTGTTTCCCTCTGAATGTTAAGAAAAGCCTAATGCAGGCACAGAGGGGAGGCTCTGTGGCTCGTGGTGCTGGAGCAATTCTCAGGCTGAAGCCCAGAAGCTGCAAGGATGTTAAAGAGATGCTGTGTGTGCCTAGCTCGGGACTTGGAGCTTTAAACCTGCAGTGCTGCACATCCAGGTGGTTTCATCCTCTCCATCCTCCCTCCCTGAGTCCCTTCAGGGTTGACAAGCCCTCTAATGTTGTAAAGAAATAAACCCTGCGTTCTGGTAGGATCACATCATCCAGTAATGCCCCTCTAACTATAGATCCAGGCACCAGGGACTGACTTCTGGTTTCTTCAGCACTTTTTAAATGGGTTATTTCAGTGTTTGATGACAGCAGAGTGGGGAACATCTACATAGACACAGATTTTTTCCCCACATGGCAGTCCAGACCTCACCTATCCTCAGAGCTAGGAAATGCTCACAAAATGAAAATCAGTGTCATCCTGGGTCTCTTCTGCTAAATGTGTTTCAGAGTGGTCCCTAAAAACTCATGATCTGAAAAGTGACCTGCCCTGCACCTGTTTAAAGCTGAAGGAGCTTTAAATAAATACCTGAAGACTGAGGCTGGACAGGGAGCCACTTCTTGGGGAGCTGGCATGGGTGCTTGGCTTCTTCAGGTCAGCTAATGAAATGGGAATAATCCTTACGTGGTTTCCTTCTTTATTTCTGAGTGTGGAATGCAGGTTTGAGTGAAAAAGGCACAGCTCTGTGACTAATGCCTCAGCTTACAGGAAGAGTCAGAAATGACAGATATCTTTGGCTGCTGTTATAGTGTGGATGTCCAACGCATTCAAACAGCCTGATGGGATCCAGGGCGAGTATATTCCTACAGCAATTGAGAAAAATATCTTTACTTTTCTCTACCACGACCCCGAGCAAATTCCCACAACTCCTATTTCTTTAAGGCAAGTTGAGGAGGTGAGGAGGAGGCAGAAGAAAAAGGTATCCCCAGCAGACTGAAGGCAAAGCTGTTTCATAATTTCTGAAACATTTCTTGAGCTTGCCCTGACAATGCCAGGTAAGATCCCAATGCAAGATCCCTAAGAAGAGCTGCTGATGAGCAGCAGGATCTTGCCAGAGAAGAAGGAGCAGATGTGGCCCAAAGCAACTCCATAAAGCCAGTCAGGGTGAAAGAGGAGTGTGAGCAACATGCAAGGGTTCAGAGCTGCTTAAATGTGTTGTGTGAGACTGCAGGCAAATCTGCAGGATGGACAGGCTGTCCTTGGACACATAGCAGGGACGTCCCCAGCAGCAATGACCTCCCCATCAAAGTTGTGCAGGTTTTCAGGAGGTCTCACCTGTGCTTTTCCCTCTGATGTAATTTCATTCACTTCCCATCCCTGCTTCTCTAAAAAAAAAAAAAAATCCTCTTGACCTTCTGCTCTGAATAAACAAATAAATGCATAAATAAAAGTCACTTCAGCTGCACACAAGTATCTTTCCACTCCTCACTGAGCATGTGTTCCCTGAGCTGCCTCCTCCGGTGGAAATTCCTTTGTTTAGTGTTAATTCCATTTCATTTTGCTGATCGTGGCTGCCATTGTCTCCATTAGAGGGCCTCAGAGCAGTGTGTTACAGTGTTTTAGGGTTGGATTTAAACCTCTATATGTACTTTGGGCCTAATTTCCTGCTGTATAGCTCTCCTGAACTCAATGGGGTGTAAAACCGGTGCAACACACGGAGAGAGAGCAGAAAAAAAAAAGTGCTGTGCCTAAGAATACATCAGTGCTTTGGGTTTTGCTGACGAGATTAAGAAACGTGAGATGCTAAGAGAGAAATTTAAATACACGTGTGACAGGTGAGGGAGATGAGTAAGTTAATTGCTGCTCGTGTGTTTGAACACAGCCTAATTGGTCAATAGGGTATGTTTCCAGAGAACAGGAGTGAAGAGCATGAGCAAAGCACAAATAGAGCTTTAAATCCTTCCTCAGAAATTACACTTATTCAGGCAGAAGTTGGAGCCTCAGACACTTACAGGAGCCATAAACCTTTTATTCTCCATTATGCTCCGATTGTGGCACTGGCGAGTTAATTGTTTGGACTGAAATTTTCCGGGTAGGTGTCTGCCTTGACTGAACTTCCTTACAAAAGGAGTGTCAGAAGTTAAAGCTGAATAAATATAAGGAGTGAAACCTTAGAAGCTGGGGCAGCTGAGATTTGTGGAATTCCAGTGTTTTGGAGCATGAACCTGTGGCAAAGAGGAGAATGGATCCGCCTTTGTGGGGTCAGTATGGCACGTGGTGCTAGGCAAAGTGTAATTCCATCAGCAGGCAAGAGCTGGACTGCAGGGGAAGAAAGGCACGGTTAGAGGAAAAAGGAAACAGGGACTGCCAGAGGGAACAGGTAAAGTGGAAGGAAAAGGATGAGGGGAAATGACTCAGAAGCCCCAGATGCAGAGCAAGAGTGAGGTGATCCAGAAAAGTGGGAATGAACCTGCCAGAACATGGTTCCTCATTTGGAGAGAAGGAACACCAGGACCAAAATAAAATGGTTCACAATCAATCTGTGGCCAGTATGGGAATGTCTGGGAGACAGACAGATGGATCAGGAAACAACATTGTCCCTGAAAATTACAAAGGTGAGAGGTGATGCAAGGGCAACTTAGTCTGTATGACTTTGAAATGCTTTGCCCTCCTGACCTCTGGTTTATTCCTTGTTTCCTGTCACGTGTGGTAATTTTAATTCATCTGGGAAATTAACTCACTGAGTCAGGGATTGATTGTTTTTTTCACACAGCCCTTGCTGGGATGTGTTGTGGTTCTCGTTGATGCCTTTGGTCATGGATGCAAAACTGTCCATGGAGGCAAATGTGAATTCCAGCACTGGAGGAGAGTGGTTTGATACAAAATGCTGGGTTTATTCAGGGGCACCAGGTGAAAATAACAAAGGGGAGTTTAGGATGAGTGCACAAGTCTTTCTGTAAGTCATTATCTGAGATTGTTTGTCAGCCCTCTGGGGAGGCAGCAGGAGCCCCTCAGCTGGGACCCAACCCAACGCAAGAGGGCCACGTTCAGAAAGCACAAACCTGCACAGGGAGACAGATGGGTCTGGTGGGTCCACTCCATCTTTAGCTTCTCAGATCCTGCACAGCCTTCCCCAAAAGCCGGCACAAAGGAGTGTCAAAAGACAGAATACATATTCATGGCCATTTCTGGAGCTGCAAACTGTGAAAAGAAATCAAGTCGTGGACTGAAATTGAGAGTACACTCTAATCCAAAAGGATCCCAGCTCACAGAGTGGTGTATGAAAATCTTATAAAGCACTGCAATGCTCCATAAATAATTTTCAAACAAGAAGCTTTTTGTTTCAGTGATGGCAATACTAAAAAGGAGAATGGCAAATAGCCGTCAAGCAGGGGCTGAAACACTGAAGCACTCTGTGCTGATGTTAACTTTAATCACTGCAAAGTTACACCCAGAGTTATCAGTCATTTATTAGAAGCTGCAGATGATCATTGCAGAGGTTTAGATTAACATGGACTGGAGCCTGGTGCTGTGCCAGTGGGGTGCCACGTGACGGGCAGCCCATGGAATAAACATTCTGGCACATCAGAGCGCTATAAATCCTCCAAATGAAAGAAATTAAAAAGCCAGGAGCAATTTCGAAAATGATTTATGATTGGAGGTGCACTTAGGGATGCTTTTATTGTCACGGGAACATCTCCTTTCACATCCTTAAGGTGACAGACCCACTCTGCTTCCCTCTGGATTTCTCGGGCTGCCCTGTGGATGTGAGCACCACGGAAAAGTGCTGGGGGTTGGGGGGCATATGTGCACCTCAGCAGCATCCCCTGAGTTGTGAGGGCTGGCTTTGCACAGCCAGAGGGTGAGAGAACTGCAAATCCATTCTGACATTTTAAGTATGAGAGAAGACACCAGTTGTGGGGTGTTGTGGTTTTTTTTTTTTTTCCTTCCCTTTTACATCTATACCATAACCATGTTCCTAAGTGCACATATAAACATTTTATAGCATGGATTTGGAGTAACGCTTGAAAAATAAACTTAAGAATAGTTCCTAAGCAGAAGGTATTCTTATCAAAATAGCAGTCTGTTGCAAGTCAGCCCTTTGCTCCATACGTAAAAGATGCAGCACTATCTGTTAGTGTTCTGCTGGTGTAAATATTGCTGAATGTTTCGCTAAAATACAATTCTAGTGCTGATATAGATATGTTTTCTTAAACAAAAAGTGCTTTCACTACCAAGTGAAAGGCGAAACACTCTGGTTTGCAGGCAGAGTGCTCTCTTATGCAAGGAGGAGCAGTGGTGACGGGAGGGAAAGCTGGGATATCTGGTAAATCCAAGATTTGGGCATGTCAGGTAACCATGCCCCAAACCAATGATACCCTGGGCCATGGACACAAACCTCCCTGCAGCTTTCCTGCCTGCCTGCCTGCTGCTCTGGGCACAGCTTCCCTGCTTGGCCTGGTGCTTCTTGTTCTTCTGGGGTGGCACTGGGCTGTCCCAGCTGGCTGCCTTGCACAGGTTGGAATAACTTGGATTAGCAACCCCCGTGGTCATCACTATCCCCAGATGGATCAGAACTTTAAAAAAAAGTCAGTGTGGTGATGGTTTCAGGTAAAGCTTGCACATCTCCCAGTGTTGCCTGCCTTCTTTAGTGGTTGTGGAAACCTGTATTGATCCGCAAACATTTCCTCCGCACGTTCTCACAGTTTGACTCCTTAGAAAGGGTTAATTTTGCATCTGTCTCCTGATCTTTTTGATGTTCCCATCCTGGGGCAGTGCAGCAAAAACAACTTTTTTATAACTTGGTTGGAGGTCGGTTCTTCAAAGCCCAGCAGCTCAGGAGCTGCCTCACAAAACTCTGCGTGTGTTTGCTGAACGTGACTTCTCCTGTGCTGGGCATTCAGCTCCTGCAAGGTTCCCTCACCCTTCTGGGGAGAACCCCTGACATCCCCAGCCCAGCCAGGGTGGACACACACCTTGAGTGAGCTGAGATCTCAGGGAACCTAAACTGCAGCCCTGTGGGGTCCCTCTTCACCTTAATTTAGGGTGAATGTGGTGGGAGCCTTTTGGGGATTACGTGTGGAAGGCTTTTTGGAATTTACAAGCATGTATTTGCATTTTGAAAGCATTTAAAGCACCCCTTGTGTTGTGGTTTATCTGTTGTGGTGCCGATACTGACCCTGGATTTGTAGTTCACTGATTGCCAGTTAATTACATGCCGTTAATAAATCAGTAACTTGCTTTGATCCCGATTTGCTCTAAAACATATGAATTGAGCAGCTTTCCCTGCAACAACACAAATCTTTCTCTGTCCATTTCTGAGAAATAAACCAGTGAAGTTGTAAAGCAGCTCCCCTGTGCCACCCACCAAATTCAGGTATCTTTGCACCTATCAGACCTCATCCAGCACGGGGAGCAAAAGGGGCAGAATGGGAAAAAGAGGAGCTGGACACTAAGGGAGAAGCTCCCCATGGGAATGAAGGGTACAGCTGAGTGTTTCCCAGGGCAGCAATAACTCAGGGGTGAGGGAGAAGAGCAGCAAGTTCTTGGAACACAGGGAGAGTCCTGTGAGTTGTGCAGATTCTGCCAAGGGACACTGGAGGGGGTGCAGGTGTCTCAAACCCAGTCAGCACAAAGAGGGATTTAAGGCACTCAGGACTCTGTGCAAAGCCTGAGCTGAGGCACTGCACACTCCTGGCTTCCCTGGCTCTGCACAGACCAGGGGTTTGCTCTCTGCATCCAGGCCAGTTTTGATATCTCTTCCCACTTTACTGACAAGGCTGCTGAGCAGTGGCTGCTATGACATTAATCCCCTATTTAAGGATAAATAACCTGGGAGAAATTCTCTGTCTGCATAGTAGGTTAATGTTCCTCCCTTTTTGGTAATTTGGATTTGATTTAGAAATGCTAAGCCATAATTTGAACAAGGCAGGTGCTGCCAGAAAGGCGAGGTGCAAGAAAAAGTGTTTTTTTGTGTTGCATTTAAAGCAACAATATGAGTAGATGCAGTGAAGGACATTTTAGCACGGATCAGCTCCACAAGAGGTTCCCCATCTGATACCTTAAGTTTTAACTTTCATATTTTCAGATTCTGTGCTGCTCAGGGGTGCAGCTCTGAGCCTCATATGAAGTACTAGAAGCTCACTTCACAGAGCAGGGACACAAAACAAATCCTTGTCCTGCTGCACACCAAGGACAACTTTCAGGCCCAAAAGCACAAACAAGGGTGGCTGGAGGGAGGAACAAGAAGAATGGGACCTCACAGCCTGAAGCTGGAATTGGGCAATTAAACCCCAAGATGCAAATGGACCAAAACTTATAAAAATGTGAGGCCTTGTGACCGGGCAGCCATTTTGTGACCATTCTTGGCCCACCCCGGGTGTAGGCGTGGTCAGGCCCTGTCCTGCCCAAGGTGGATCGTGGAGGCCTTTCAATAAATCTCTACTTTATTTTCTGGCTCTGTCCAGTCTCTGTTTCAGCTCAGCCTTCCCAAGACATCACATCCTAGGTGGAAGAGCACATCTGAACCCTGGAAGTCAGAGGGGCTGTGACCCCCCCTACACACCCTCAGTTTGTATTTCTGAACTGGGAGGTTTCTGTGGATTTGCCAGAGGTTTTACCCCATGAAATCTGCCCCAAACCTGCCCGTGGAGGGACAGACAGATCTCAGCTCTCCAAGAGCTCTGTGTGGATGTATTCCTTGTCTTGCAGGGCCCTTCCTCCGTGCCTGGCTGTCCTTTCAGCAGTAGCAGGGGATGCCATCAGGCAGGGTTATTAATGCACAATGCCATGTGTGATTGTCTGCAAGTGCTCCCACGCTTTGTGCGCTGCAGATTTAGGGATTTCATTGTAAAGTCGCCTTAAACTCTGAACTAATGGGTAGTTTGGCAACAGCTTCTACGTATGAAATCATTATTAATTCCTTTAGTACCATAATAACATTGATTTAGATGAACTCTTATAACATAGAAATTGTATAGTATTTAGCTGTAATTAACGTCCCCTAATTAGGAAGTGTTGCCAAGTAGTTTTCTCTGCTGGCTCTGTTGTACTTAAGTGCAGCTGGATGAAAATTAACCACAAAGGGAACAGCTTGTGTTTTATGTGAAGTTTGCCTTTGATTGATTAAAAAACTATTCCTTGGTACTTTATTTTATTATCAAAGAGGGTGCACTGGATTTCAGTGTTATGAAGAGACACAAAGTCCACATGCCATAAACTGCACACACATTTTGGGTGGCATTTAAGCCAGTGTGACTTATCTGCACATTCAGAAAATCCACAGAGTTATTTTGTCTCAATACGACAAGTTACCATAGTAAAAGCAAATTGATTTTAATGTGTCTGTCATTAATAAAGTCTGTAGAAAATCAAGCAGAATTAGCACAATTTAATGTCCACTCAGAGGAAAGAGTCATGCACTGCAAGCTGAGAGGCATTTGTTGATGTGAAAAATGCTGACATTTTTGGAAATTCAAATTATAAATGAAATACTGCTGTCAGTTTACTGTGCAACTTTGTAGCATATGGTGCTTCTGCTGGTGGGTGTTATTTCAAAGTTTGCAAATCACACCATGAGAGTGTCCCTCTGGTGAGCTTTTGCAACGCTTAGCAACTGTGAATCAAAAGTGACAGTACAGAGGAAGAGGGACTAAAAAAAAAAAATTCTCTCTCCAAGTTGGTAGAACAAAGTACACAATAAGTACACAATAATACATTTTAAAGGGGAAAAAAAGGAGGCCAACATGCCAAAGCTGAAGGAGACCAGTGCCTCTATTCCTGCAGAATAATGCACAAAGTCCTCTAAATTGTTAAAATAAAAATATGGTTTGTGTCTCCCGGTCTCTCCGACTTTGCTATGACAAGAGAATTAAAGCAACTGGCAGGTACAACCTATAATGATTCACTTTTAGAATTAGGAGTTGCTGCAAGACATAATGCAACCCTCTCAGAAAGTCCAGATGTTTCTTTTATCCATCTCTGAAAGAAGTTCCCACGACCACAGAGTAGAATTTGCCATTTGGAAAGCGTTGTCCCTCCAAGGCTGGCAACACAGAGGAAAAAAAAAAAAAAATTAAATTTTGTATTAGGCCAGCAGTGTGGATTCCAACTAGGCTGATAAATTGAAGGTAAATTCACAGGCAAGGTAAATTTAAATAACTGAAATATGAAGACATCCTTCACCATGGTTTTCAAGAATCTGCCCCCCAGTGACCCCTTTGATGTGCATTTCCACTATCAAGGAGTGAACTTCAGGCTTGGATTCGCTGTGGTTTGATCTGACCGAGGTTGCTGCTTGCTGTTCTGCTCCAGGTAGTGACTTTTGGCACCAAGGTGGAACTGTGGCTGTGAGGTACAGGCCTCATCAATTTGCCAATCAAGCTGGCTGAGAATAGAAAGTGATGGGGCTGTCAGTAGCAGTTCAAGCGTAAGCAATTCTAAACTAAGCAATTTGGAAATTTAAATAGTTATAATGACCAAGATTCTCTACGTTGGCCCTTAATTACTGCAATGTCAATTCAGCTGAAAATTGCCTTTCCTAGGTAATGATAATTCTTAGAAAAGTCTTTGCTTATACACCCACCCATAGCACTCATTAAGTCAAGCTCCTTCCTTTTGCTGAAGAGCTGTCAATTTTATGTGACATCACCAATCATCTGCCATCTGAAACATCTCCAGGCTGTGTAGCTGAAGGCAGGTTTGTTCTGTCTCAGCTGCAGTGCTCTGCATGGCAGCCCAGCCTGCTGCTAGGAGCAGTGTTGCACCAGATGAGTTGCTCCACTAAACAATGAGAGACTCAGAGTTGGTTGTTGATATCTGCGGCCCATGAAATAGCAGTGTGTGTTTTATGTGTGAAGGGACCCCTCTCTGTTCCACAAACCACATTTCTTATCTTTCTTTTGCAGCAATCTGCAATTCCCAATTCACCACTATCACATTACAGCTGTCTGTGTTCATCGACACTGGTGGACATCACTGCTGGTTGTCTTTTAGCAAGGAAAAAAACATGAGAAAGAAGCAAAACCACCTCCCTCACCTGAGTGTGTTATCAATGATCCACTGTCATTGCAACCCATGTCAGAATTTTTTTATTATTTCTTAGAAAAAGCCAGCAGCACCTTGCAGCTGTGATTGCAGAGCAGCAATGCTCCCTTTTCCTCTTCCAGTCAACCTGGAGCAGAGTTTGCCTTGTGTGCTCATAAAAGTAATACAGAATTCCAGGGAAATTAGGAAAAAGCACAAGCAGCTCCAGCACACAGTGCAGTCCTTGGGGTGTCCTGTGCAGGGCCAGGAGCTGGACTTGATGATCTGATAGCTCCCTTCTAACTCAGCATGTCCTGTCCTGTTCCTGTTCCTATTCCTCTCTATTCTTATTCTTATATTCTTATTCTTATTCTTACTCTTACTCTTACTCTTATTCCTATTCCTATTCCTATTCCTATTCCTATTCCTATTCCTATTCCTATTCCTATTCCTTTTTTTTTCTATTCCTATTTTCTATTCCTATTCCTATTCCTATTCCTATTCCTATTCCTATTCCTATTCCTATTCCTATTCCTTTCTTTCTTTCCTGTTCCTGTCCTGTTCCTGTTCCTGTTCCTGTTCCTGTTCCTGTTCCTGTTCTATAAAGAAAGGGGAAATGGGCTCCATTTTTGGTTTCATAATTGAAGAGGGTTTCTTGCACGCTGCTTTCTTGGCCAACACTCCTCTCACCAGCCCTGCATGCTGGATGTGCCATTCTGCCACACCTGTAACAGCTGCATAAGGGTTGCAATCAAACTCTTGCAGTCAGAGCAGTTTTCACTAGTTTTGATGCAACTTGCTCACTTTTTCACCCCGCTTCTAATTCTTGGCTTGCACACAGTGAAATAGGAGGGGCCTTAAGCACTTTAAAAAAAAAACCCCAAAAACCAGCCCTCAATAAATCCCCTTAAGGGCCCGTTTTAATTCTGCTTATGCTCTTGATGTGCAAGTTCTTACCCTGCTATTCCCCTAGAAGCAGTTTATTTCTGTCTGCCAGCACTGCCAAAGTGACAAAATCCCCTTTCCCACCCACCAAGTAATTGCTCTGTTGATGCCCTTCCCACACACGCCTGTAGACAGAAAGCTCCGGCTTTATTTGCAGTGCTGAAGTGAATAGCATCCCTTTCCTCCCTCCCTCCATGTGGCTTTCAAGCAGTCACACTGTCATTAGTTGTTTCTATTCTGGAGCAGCACCCCATCTGAGAGGGGAGCACGTTCCAAAGGAAGGCAAGCCAAGGCCTGATCTGCCAGCCCTCGTGTGCCTGCAGCTCCTGGAGCTGAGGAATTTGGGGGTTGTCAGCTTTACAGATAGGGGACATTCAGAGAAAGGGAGTAAAATAACAAAATCAAAGGCATGTGTTTTAAAATTGCTTTTTTTTTTTCTTATTGCAAAGGCTATGGGATAAAGTAGCTCCCTCTGCTCTGTGCTTGCACAGTGCCATGCTGTTAATTTTAGGTTGTGACAGGAAAACTATCCATTGGAATTAGGTTGTTTTAACTTTTCCAGTGCCTCTCACTCTCAGTCTTCTTAATGTAAACTTCTACTGTATGCAGAAAACAAAAGTAGTTCTAGAATCAGTCTAAAGCTATGCTTTTCTTTTAATTTCTTTTGGATTTATTTGTCCATCTGCTCTAAAGGTGCACCAGAGATTAATTTCCCCACCTCATTCCAGCTGCCTGGTGTATGATTACAGAAAACCACAGCACCACTACTAACTAAATCATCAGAAATAATTTCTTCAGCTTGCCTAAGGAAACTGACCCCAAACTCTTGTTAAAACTTCAAAATTTACTGAAGCATGGCTACGTGGAAACAAGAAATAGAGTTTCAGAACCACTCACCTCTAAGGCAAACAATGCTTAATAAATTTAGTTCTTAATAAAATTTTAAAATATAATAACATGGCCCGAGACAGAACAAATTTTTGCTTTAGACACGCCAAGTTTTTCATGTCATTTTGCTCCTCTGTGGTTTGGCAATCTAAGATTGGTAAATAACCAATTGTTAAATAACAGGAGAGCATGGTTGTAACACGTTGAGCAGTCAGCATCCCATTACATGCAGCTTCACAATTTTGCAATGTGACAACTCTCTTGGCGGGAAAAAAGTCCTCAACAATGGCCTGAATCACACATTCCTCCTTCCTCTGAGCACTGGTGGTTGTCAGAACCTGTTGCACTCTAGCAGGGGACCCTTTTAGACATATTCCAGGGTTGGCTTCATGCAGACAAAATGCATTAAAGGCCACTCAAATGCCACATCTGAGGAATCACAGAAACCTGCTCGTGCCCACACCATCCTGAGCAGCCCTGTGTGCCACATGCAGTGGTCAGCCCTCCTCCTCCTCCTCCTCCTCCTCCTCCTCCTCCTCCTCCTCCTCCTCCTCCTCCTCCTCCTCCTCCTCCTCCTCCTCCTCCTCCTCCACCAGGCTCAGCAAATGCCAGGGCCTGGCTGCAATCCTTTTTTTGTGTTACTTCCTTAGGATGTGTTTAGCACATCAAAGAAGGGTTTTTTCAAAAATAATGCATATTTATTTATTAAATTTATTTATTTATTTATTAGAAATTAGGGGAAAATGGGAAGGGTCTTATTTTAGTAAGAGCATAATGGACTAACCTGTCCTTCTCTGGGTATCCAGACTTTTCTCTTTGCTTCTTTACCATTTCCCTCTGCTCTGGTTATTTTTTCTTAAAGCAGCCTGCTTGTATTTGAACTTCTGTTTAGTTCAGTTTAATTTAGTTCTGTTTAATTAATAAGTTAATTTTTGAAGCAGCCAAAATGTATCTGTGGAGGAGCAGTGTTGATTCCCATTCTCTCCCTGGGCTAACTCATGGAAATCTGTTCTGGAGAACTTTACCATGCAACTCATAATGCTCTTCTGGTGGTGCTGCCATGCTAGACCCTGGCTGTGCACATTTAGCTTGGCTTCCAGTCCTTCACTCTGCTTTTTTATCCCCAACAGGACCTTCTGTCTCCAGTTCAGGTATTATCATATCTCCATAGCTGCACCTGATTACAGCATTTTATAATCAGCCCTAAATTTTTCCATTTAAACCACAGCAGCATGGATTTGTTAATGGCAGCCTGCAAATAACAGCTTTTGTCATAAAGCCCTGCATTAAAATTTTATCTTTATGGAAATATTTATGTTTGGGTTTGGATAAACAGAAACCAGTTCTGCTGTGAGTACAAATCAGTGCTCCTGCTGTGCAAATTGAGGGGATGAAAAACGTGAGTAAGATGAGGCTCTGCAGTATGCTCCCCAATGATCTGCAGAATGCCCCCAAACCCTCTTATTTATTCCTAGACAGTGACTCCAAAGCTGAAATAAAAACATATTCCTCAGAGTGGCTTTCGATTGGTTCAAAGGTGATTTTTCCATCAGCAGTGATTTATTTTTCTCAGCAGTCCCACTGATCCAGCCCTTGTGAGAAACTCAGAGAGGAAAGTTGGGCTCACCCTCACTTGCCACCACCTCCCACAGGGTTTTGCAGTGTTACAGCACTTAAAGAGACTCAGCACATCCAGACATGCTTTTCTCACTGAAAGAGGACCCATGTGCTGGAGGTTTGCACAAATGGGATGGGACCACTGTGAGAGTTCCTCGAGCCTTTATTGAGGCATCAGCCTCAGAACAGGGTTTGAGACAATTGAAAGATGGCAACAGCTCACGTCTGCCAGCAGCAGCCAAGGATCTCTTTGTCACAGGGCATTTTAAAGGTTTTCCAGCCAATGGCACATTGCTAAAGCTTACAGACAATTGTTCTACCAATCACTGAAAGCACAGGTGCACCTGCTTCAACAATGCCTGCTTGGATGCTTTCTATTAACAATATACAATCTCTTATTAAGCTTAAAACCTTCTGCTATCTTGCTGGGCATATTTTTCTGCAGCCTTAAGGTCCATCCTAACCAAACCTAAAACTCAAACTATTGTTTCATGTCCTTGCTTGCTGTACTATTGTAACTTTTCATACTTTCAAGTAGGAAAAGCAGTATTTGCAGTTGCAGCTAATTCTGCATTCTTCTGCTCTTTCTGTTTCTGGGTTTCACAGCTTTCTGGAAGCTTTCTTACCTTTAGTACTTCCCACAGACCCAGATCTGCATGTCCTTCCTCAGCCCAAGGGACAGCCCAGCAGGACATTGTGCCCCTACAGGTGTGGCAGTGCTCTGCTGTGTGCCATAACAGCTGTGAGTGAAGGTGGCAGCTCCTCTGGAAAGCCAAGGAGTGTGAATTGAGCTGGGAAGAGAGGAGAAAGAGGGTGCACAAGCAAGAGGTGCATAATCCATTCAAGAGTATTTGGTCCCAGTGTGTACTCCTAGGGAGTGATCTTTTTTACATAGCATGTAAAATTACATTACACACATAAAATACAGAAAGAGCTGGGACTGGAACTCAGCATCTTTTAAGCAAAATGCCACAAGCACACAACTGGCTGTGCTCACTCTCCCTCCTGCCCACCAAATCTTTCCTGTGCCATGGTACAGCTATCCAGAGGGAGGTTGGAAAATGCAGCTCCGTCCTGGCAGCTCAGAGCCACACCTTGAGAGGAGAGGGGAGGAAACAGGTCTGGGGCTTCTCCTCTATGGCCAAATGTCCTGACACCACGTCACTCACAGGACCAGAAAATCGCCAGTTTATAAAAGAAGTTAAAGGAAAGCAAAGATTTCCACCATATTCTACACAAATTGGTCACCATTCCCAAAATTTTTAGATTCCTCTAGGGTAAGCAAAAGTATTTTTTGGAGATCTTGATCAGGCTTAGGCAAAGAGCTGGTCAGCCATTTCAAGGCTAGGAAGATGATATCTGTGCATTAAAATGAATAATGAGGTTTTTGGGAAGCACAGAAGGGAAAAGCTGCCCATAAAAGATTCAGAATCACAAACTGGGGGTCCAAATAAATGGAGCTCAGTAGGACTGCAGTTTTGGATATACTTGACATTTAATGGAAATAATGCTTAGGCATCCCAGCTCTTTATCTGCCTTCCCCTTTGGAGGCTGGCACACCTCCCTGAGCGGAGCTGGAGCCCCGCTCAGCTGACGAGGTCACAAAGTTTCAGCACTTTGATTCCTTCCCGTTTGAAGTGAGCCTCCATGGGATGAAAGACAAGCACACACCCTCAGGCAGAGGCATTTCACTTTTGGCTGTGTGACACAGCGCGAGAGGCGCGCCCAACCTCCCCAACTTCTCGCCTGAACTCGCGCTTCCTTCGCGGCTGACATTTCTCCTGCTGCCAAGTCAAATCAAGCCCCTCTCTCTTTTCTCTCTCTCTCACTCACTCACTCACAGCCATCCTGAAAAGCTGCATTTACAACCAGCCCAAGGCTCCCGAGCCCGTGCCAGCTCTTCGCACGTGTCAGAGTGTTTGGGAGGCAGGAGAAGGGCCTCGTGAAACGCACCTGCTTCGCTTTGCTTTGTCGGGCAAGAAATCCTCATTTTTTCTTCTTCTCGTTTAAGAAGCCAGGCACAACGCTTGGGAAGGCACGGGAATCATTCTAGCGCTAACCACAAGAGCAAAATGCATCCCCCTCTACCCGTGCAAAATGCAGCCCCTTCCTTTTGCCTTTAGGATATGCTACCATTGGCTCCAGACTTGCTCTGTTGTGATTTAAATCACAGTTCTGTAGGGTAAAATTTGGCTCACGATGCCCTGTACTAATTTAGGAGGAAAAGAGGGGCCTCGCTCATGAAATATTTCAGGTATAATCAGGAAATTGTGGTTACAGATGCAATCCAGGAGCGTTTTGGGTTGGTAACCAAGGCAACACTTCTTGCTTCAAGACACACTTTTCTGTTGATAATCTATTGTAATGCCAGTAATTGCAGCTGACAAGGCTCTGTTTGTTGTGAGAGATAATTAGCACTTGAAATAAAGTAACAGATTTAAATAAATTGGGGGGAACTGAGTGGTGTGACCTGATCGCTTTAGAAACAAACAAGAGCTTTGGGGGCCTACACACTGTGTGATGTTAGTGGTGGCCTCCACGGAGGCTGAACAATACCAACATTTATTAGGAGTTGTTTAATTGGGAATTACAGTTGCTTTCATGATGAAAACAATTTTTCTCTTTCTCATCCAGTTTGTATTTACATTATAAAACACGTTTAAAAAAAAACCCACACAAACACCTCTACCTACTTCACCAAATGAAACTACTGATGTTTTCGTGTGCTTGCTTTTTGCCTAGAATTTGATTGAAAGCCAATGTTTTAAAATAAGTGGCTTCTTTGACAGCTGCAGAGTTTAAAGACCCCACGGTGGTTGTGCCCAAGGGTGTGGAGGGAGCACTGTGGATTCAGCATGTCCCAGGTGTGTCCCTAGGGTCAGCTGCAGTTTGCTGTGGTTTGTTCATGCCTTGGGTTGTTAACATGGCCCCTGTTGTTGTCTTGGTGTTGTACCCAGAGCTGGACAGGCAAACCTGGGCTGGGCCTGATGTCAGTGGGATCCTGTGTCCTGCAGAGCTGTGTGAGGTGTGGGGTAAAACCACAGCATTCCTTAGGCTGCACTAGGAAAGCCAGTCTAGATATTAAATTTTTCTCACTGTCACTGTGAGACACAGCCCCTTGCTTTGGATAGCAAGAGGAGGAATACAGTGCTAATAAACTTTCCTGCCACGGGGAATGGAAGTGTTTTACATAAACTTGTAGCTGTTGAAATGATGATGCTTCCGTGATGGAGTGACACAACGTGTGCCTGCATGCAGCCAAAACTAACTTGGTTATGTGATCCCTTTTTCCACAGTGCCTGAGCATCGTTTCCACAGATAAAGAGAAAATGAGATTTCCTAACAATATGAAATCAGCTTGTTTACAAGACAGGAATGAAGGCTCAGGCTGCACAGCTTTATCCAGGCTCCAGGCAGACACAAGGCAGGTTTCCTGTGAGGGTGGGGAGGCCCTGGCACAGGTTTCCTAGAGAAGCTGTGGATGTCCCATCCTGGAACGTTCCAGGCCAGGCTGGATGGGACTCTGAGCAACCTGACCTATTAAAAGGTGTCCATGCCTATGGCAGGGGGATTGGAACTGGGTAAACTTTGAGGTCCCTCCCAAACCAAACCATTCTATGATTTCATGATCAGTGAACTGAGCCCACTTCCCACAAGGTCAACAGGAGCAGCTGAACCTGGAGGCCACTTTTGTCTTCTGAAAGCCAGGCTAATTTTGGGCTGGAATGATTCATCTCCTTCACAAGATCTCACCAAATCTGTGAAACCTTCTGGCCAGGACATGATATCATATCTAGTGTCAAAACAGAGGCTGTCACACAAATGAATTCATCTCAGGGCTGGCCAGAAGGCAAAATCAGAGTCCCCTCTTGAGATTTAGTCATGTGAGACATTAAATGCCTCACTCTGGCTAGTAATAGCATTTCTTTCTCTAATATTTCATGAAAAAGGCAACATCTCTGTTATCCTCAAGACAACAGCTGCATTATTCCTTCAGCAAACATTAATCAACAATTCACATCAGAATGGCACATCTATTGTACATTACTATTCACAGCCCACATCAGGCAGGATAGTGATATCCTCAGGGGTCCAAAACTGCATTATTACTTTCTTTCTAAAAGTGAGGTCTGTGGTTAAAGATACCTGAACTGAGTTCCCAGCTGTTTGCTAACCTCTGCTGAAGTTACAAACCTGGCTAGCAGAGGAGACCACACTGAAGCCCAAGGGATTTCATGCTCCCAAGGTGCTCAGGTGTCCTTGTGGGACACAAAATAAATTGACTCCAGTAATTCTCAGATGACAGAAGAGAAAAATGAAGGCTTTATTTACAATTCATTCTGCTTTTTTGATAGCATGCTGCACTAAAAAACATGTTATTGGTGCATAGCTTTTGACACCTCTCAAATTCATGGGTTAACTATAGAAATAATACACAACATCTGAAGAGAGGTTTGTTATGGGAAAAAGAATTTTGTTCACTTAAAAATGTTTTAAGAATAGTAATTATTTACAGAAAGGTGTTTTGGGAAGAGAAACTGTTGAAAGGTTTCCCTTGGGATAGCTAGCACAAGCTAAAAATTCTCTCAGGCTCAGAAAATCATGTCCAGGCTCAGAAAATCATGTCCACACTCAGGCTCTCCCACAGCAGCTCCCCCATTCCCTATTTTCCATACAAGTTCTCCAGGAGCAATCAGAGAAAGGTGCTGTGGTAAAACTACAAGCTCAGCCCATGGATTGCAGTCTTTAATAATCAGGAACTGAGCTCCACCAGGCAATGATTCTGCTTTGTAAACGCTCTGAAACGTGCAAAAATGTTGCATTTATAAGTTATTTAAAAACCCACAAGAAATAATGAACTGCAGTAGCTCCCCAGGAACTCAAATTTGCTTACAATTTGTAGTGTGTGCAGGACCCTACCACAAATCCCATCCCAGCCCCGCTTTTAAGTAGCTCATAAAAACGGCCTGTTTATTTTCTTAAAACGATCTGCATAAAAAAAGATTAAGCTTATTTATTGTGAAAATTAACATCTTGCTGAAGCGGTAATGGCTATACCAGAGAGGAATGCTCTTCCCTCTGGATGCCTCCCTCAGCAGTGCTGTGCAAGGAGACCTGCATTTATGGTCTCCTGGAGTAAAGTTAATGCTCATAAGGCTCCGCTCTTGTACGCCCACAGCTCAATCCTGGGATCTAGCAGATGGTGTGTGTGTGTTTCCCAATGCAGTGCTTGCATGTGTGTAGTTGTCATAATTAAATAATAACTCCCAACACCAGCTCGTGTAACGGGAGAGCCAGGGCCATGTTTCCCCTCGGAGGGAAGGCATCAAACCCAGCCTGGGGGTAGATGGAGGAGGAAGGAAATAAGGAAATAATACCCCACAGCACCCCATCCCCTCTGCTCAGGGAGAAAACAAGTTTGTGGCCTGTGACAGCTCTGGTTTCTTTTTCTCTCTGCCAAGGTCAGGATGAATAACACAGAAATGTAGATGTCGAGTTTGGATTGGATGTTTATTGTTTCTTATCTATGTACAGCCTCATGAGGTGGAGTTCAAACTACAAGTTAGAGAACAGAGGTAAAATGGAGAGCCTGTAACTCTTTCCAAGGTTATTTGAGTGATAATCCCCAATAACGGTGACACCTATATTTTTATACTTCTGACCCAATGATGACCACCCAAGGCCTGCAATGCCTTTTTCACCCAATTACAAAAAAAACCACCCAAACCCATGAAGAGGAAGGAAGAAGAAGGTGAAGAAGGAAGAAGAAGGTGAAGAGGAAGGACTTAGACAACACCCAAAATCCTCCATCTTGACTCACACACATTACTATATACGAAAATCTTAAATCTAAGTTTTTCACCCTGTGAGATCACACAATTCTATCCAAACTACACACCCACAGCCCCAGTGCCATCACTCAATCTTGGGAACCTGTTCCAAGCCTCCTCAAGTCAAATGTGGTGCTTATCTGAGGGTCAGCACCCCTCAGCTCAGAAAGCCTGAAATTTTCAGCCTCCAGGGCTCCAACAGTGGCCAGCCTGTTTTTAAAGGTAAATAAAAACCTCTCTGCCCCAAAACTGGCAGAAAATAGGATCCCAACACATCTGAGGTTAAGTAATCTATTATTGTGGGAGCGGAGTCTGACCTTATATATTTGGGATTTTCCCTGCTTTTCATGGTCATCCTCTTGATGGGGGAATTGTGGACATCTGCAGGAGAAGTGCCTGTGAGATGAGGCAATTTACAGTTATCGTCTTCTTAAGATAAATGCAACAGCTGCTTGTTATGTTCCTTTATGGATGGAAGACAGAATGATAGGTCTCTGCAGATATTCATTCTTCCCTTGGCTTAGGGAGAGAATTAAGTTGTTGATTACGCCCAGCAAGAAACATCACTGCTCAAACTGAGGACAAATGTGACTTATTTTAAGGGTACGAGTTTAACAATTCCACTATTATCCTTCACTTTGCTGTAAAAAAAAATTCCTTTTGCTGAGGATACTATAAATGACTCGAACAGATGAAAGGCATTTAGCCTTTATTTCAGAGGAAGAATTAGAATGTGAAACCCAGAAAAGCATCTTTCGAATTTGAGTGCGCAAGTTAAACAGGAAGGGGTTGGAGCTATTTACCTCTTTTGTGTGGAGAAATACAAGGACTCTGTGGCTCCTGTTTGCTGAGGCCAGGCAGGGCTCTGTCCCCAGATCCTCCTGCCCCAGCAAGTCACACTTCCCATCAAAAAGGTGATTTCTTGGGAGTGGAAGGGCCGTGGACAACACCTCCCTGCATCCTCCTCTCCTGTAAGATGGGACAGCAATAGTTGATCTTTTATTCTCTTCTCTTTCAGCTTCAGGGAACTGAGAATTAAAAACACAAGTCAGTTCTAAACTTTGCAAAGGGCCTCCACCTGTTAACAAACAAATCACTCCTCCTCTAGCTTCAGGATGCTAATATTCTTTGTTTGGCTTGAAAAATGGAAGGCATAATTTTCTAGAACACATGGATGACTAACTCAGTGTTTTATTTCATGCTATGATCGGTTTGCTTTACATATGTGAGAAAAAAAGAAAAATTCCACCTTTAAATTTCACACCATATCCTCTAATTAAAAGGCAAGGTGAGCTATTGCCACAGGAAGCTCATAAAGACAACAAACCCACTTTTAATTTTTTTTTCCCAAAGTTTACATTATCATAAATATTCATGCCATACTCCCTTCACAGTGTAACTGCTAGAGAACACACTGTAATCTGTTTAAGAAGAACATGAATCAGACTGATAAAAATAATTGGTTGGATTTTTCTTTTAATTTTTTTTAATGTTTTAAATAAAGCTGTCAAAGGTTCCTGTGGTAATGAAGAGCTTTGTTGTTATGACAACTGCTTATTCCTTTTCCTTTGAAGAAGTCTGCAATTTGATAGGTAAAAGCATCAGGAATAATTAAAAAAATGTAATGGAAGAAAAACATCTGTTAGGACAAATCCCCACCCAAAACCTCAGCAATCATGTCATTAGTGAAGTGACAATCTTCAGGTGGAGTGTCTTCACATCAACAAGCACAGGGGTGTTCAGCAGCTGCTGGGGGGTTCAGGTAACCCCCCCGTCAGAAAGCTCCTCTCTTTGTCAGGGGCACACATGTTGTTCATGTGACTCTTTCTCTTCCTCTCCAAAGCCTATTGTTATCAAAAAAAAAAAAAAAAAAAAAAAAAAAAAAAAAAAGGCCCTTTCAGAAGTTAATTCTGTTTCTTCTGATAATTTATTCTGCTGATCTGTTTCAAAAGCAGCCCTCATTTGAAGCACGGCCCCCGAGATTTGGCAAACCACGAAGCTGGTGTCTCCTGCAGCACATCCCCCTGTGCCCACAGCTGGTGGGATAACAGGGCAGGGAGCAGGGCTGCCCTTGGGGAAGGAAAGGTGCAGAAGAGCCCTCTGGAGAAGATGAAGCAGAGCTCAGAGCAGAGGCCATGGCCAGAGTGGGGGTGTCTGACCCTTTGTGTGAGCAGCTAGGGCTGTCCCATGGCAGGGAGTGCCAGCAGGCAGCCACACACACAGTGGTGGTGAGAGCCACACAGCGGTGGTGGTGACACTCACACTGTGGTGGTGACAGCCACACAGTGGTGGTGACAGCCACACAAACACAGTGGTGATGGTGACAGTCATGCCGTGATGGTGGTGACAACCACACAATGGTGGTGGTGAAATTCACACAGTGAGGTAGTGACATACAGTGGTGATGACACTCACACAGTGGTGGTGACAGCCACACAGTAGTGGTGACACCCCCACACACAGAGTGGTGGTGGTGACACTCACAGTGGGGTGGTGACAGCCACATGCACACAGTGGTGGTGGTAACACTCACACAGTGGTGGTGACATTCACACAGTGGTGGTGACTACCACACAGTGGTGGTGGTGACAGTCACACTCACACAGTGGCAGTGGTGACAGCCACATAGTGGTGGTGACAGCCACACACACACACAGTGGTGGTGGTGACAGCCACACAATGGTGGTGGTGACAGCCACACATACACAGTGGTGGTGACACCCAGTGGTGCTGACACACAGTGGTGGTGACAGCCACACACACACACACACACACACAGGTCCCTGAGAAACATCCATCAAAATTGTTTCTGCTGCCTGGGATTTCTGTGAAGCTCTAGGGGAAAGCACACCGCCAGAACTGCTGAAAACTCGGGAAAGTTTTCCCCAAAGTGATTTCTTTTTTCTCCCCCTCGTTGACATCTCCTGGGCTGTCCTTCCCAGGAGACATGTGACTGTCAGATTTTAGTCATTTCTTATGTATGCTAATTAGTCTGCTCCACTTTGCACACTGTGAGCCTTCACCCCGTGGATGCAATGTGACAGAAGGGACACAAACGCACGCTCCTGGCTCTGTAGTGCTAATAAACCAAGAGTTTGGCAATAAGTTGTAATGATACATGCTGCTTGGAGGCTGGAATTGGGAGTGCCAACATTCCTGCTGTGCTTCTGACTTCATGAGAAATAGGACACTTTGCAGTAATTTCAGTTCCTTTGCACGCCAGCTCGCTTTGCCAAGCACACCATGGTCTCATTTTGCTGTTCTTTGTGGCTCACTCTGCTCTCCATTTCTCCATCCTCTTGGAAATAATCCAGGGCTTTTAAGCAGCAAAATTTTAACCACTGTCTTGCCTTGCCACTGACGTTGAAGAACCTGCCTCTTTCATGAAGTCCCTTCTTAATAAAGGGATCTTCCCTTCATAAAGTCCCTGTGTTCCTCATTTATTCAGCCAAGATACCCCTCCTGAAAGTGAAAATTTTAACATCTTATTAGGAAAAGTTCTTGACTTTCTCTGCAGAGAAATTTCAGACATTCTGGAGAAGACAGTCATGCTAAGTGATGGCAGAATTTGGAAACAAAAGAATTATTTCGGATGGTACAGCTGTAGACTTTTCTGAAGGTGCTGTAGGAGTCTACTTTAGCTTAAAAGAACCAAGAAAATCCCCCTGAATTTTCTTCTTTAGGCCACAAATGGCTGGAATTCTCACGTTAAGACATCTGAATTGCCAGGCCGGACACTAGGTGGTGCTAGGACAGTGGTTAGTCAGGAAATTAAGTAGGAAAATTCTGGGTGGGAGAGCACAGTAGGTTGCAAATGGTTACGTGCCAATAAAGCATTTGCTCTGGTACAGCTAATCCATTACTGGCTGTCTGTTGGGCTCACCCACCTGACTGGACACCATTAGCTGGCAGCAGGAACACCTCACGCTGCCTTTTGCCAACCTTGCTTCCTGTGCATCTGCAAGCTGTCAGAGGCACCGTGCTCCTTCCACGAATGTCATCCTTCCCCCCCTTCTCCCACCTCCTCATGGGGGAAATACAGCCTGGCTGCCTCTGGAATGAAGAGAGAAAGATGCTCAAGAAGTTTCCCTGATGCTCAGCTGGGAGGGAGGCAAGTGAGTGGGGTCACTACGTGGTCACCTCTTCACCTCCTGGCTCATCCCATCTTCTTTTGTCTGGGAGCTGATTTGGTTGTTAAACAACAATTTCCCACCACGTCCCAGAGTGTGGTTTTTTTTTTTTTTTTTTTTTTTTTCACCTGGGCTGGGTCCCCCACCCAATTCAGCACAGGGTCAACCCTGCTGACTGCAACTGGCCAGGAATGGGCAGCCAAAGCCACCTCAGAAATCTCTCCTGGTAATGAAAGTACCAGTGATGCCTTAAGTTTTAACTTTGATGTTTTTCAGATTCTGTGCTGCCCAGGAGTGCAGCTCTGAGCTCACAGTCAGTGTCACTCAGCTCTCTGCACACAGCAGGGACACAAAACAAATCCTTGTCCTGCTGCACACCAAGGACAACTTTCAGCCCAACAGCACAAACAAGGGTGGCTGGAGGGAGGAACAAGAAGGATGGAAGCTCACAGCCTGGAGCTGGGATTGGACAATTAAACCCCAAGATGCAAATGGACCAAAACTTAGAAAAATGTGAGACCTTGTGATCGGGCAGCCATTCTGTGCCCATTTTGGGCCCACCTTGGGTGTAGCCCTGGTCAGGCCCTGTCCTGCCCAAGGTGGATCCTGGAGGCCTTTCAATAAATCCCTACTTTATTCTCTGGCTCTGCCAGTCTCTGTTCCAGGTCAGCCTTCCCAAGGCATCACCAGAAACCAGAATCATAGAATGGTTTGGGCTGGAAGGGATCCTTAGAAATCCAACCTGCCTGCCATGGCCAGGCACATCTTCAACCAGATCGGGTTGCTCAGAGCCACACGAGACCTCCTTCTGGAATGTTCCCAGCTCTTTGCTGGGAGTGGGCAGCACTCAGCTCTGCTCCTTGCTCCCCTGAGCAGCCCCCAGGACAGCAAGGCTCAGAGCCCTGCAGGCTCCCCACTCCTCTGGGACCCCTGATTCCCTCACAGACATGGCACATACCCTCCTGAACTGCATGAGGGGGGTTTGGTGCTCCAGAGCAGCTGCCACACCCCACAAACCATGAACATGAAAAAATCATATCGAGGAGTGCTGTGCTCCCAGAGGTGTGAGTGAATCTGGTGACAAGAGGGATAAATAGCACTTAGACACCAATTAGTGGGAAAGGCTTGCTCCTCTGATCTGGTTTTGACACCCAAATAAAGTGTTTCTCCTCACTTTCATGGGTGACAGACCCTCATCACACGTCTGCGCACCCTCTCCCCCAGCCTCCAGGCAAACTTCACCCCCTTATTTACAGACAGCAAATTAGATTAATTCCCTGGTGTCAGTCAGGTGCAAACTGGACATAGCCTGGCTGTATAATAAATATAGTCAGAGAGAAAGAAGGGTTTGAAAGAATAAATCAGGTAGTCTTGATGGATTTGCTCAAAATTCAGGGACCAAATTGTTTTGATGTTTAAAGTTACTTCCAAACTACAACAATTAGGTTGTCTCTGCTCCAGCCTAAATCCTTTTACCCAAAATATTACAAAAGTAAATGGGCCCCTGAATTTGGTGCCTTCTACTGTCAGAGAGTCTGTTTGGAAAATCAGAACCAGTTTAATGCAAATTAAGAAAAAAAAACCCCAAAACCACCCAACCCAAAACAGCATCAAAAAAACAAAGCAAGCCTTAAAGAATAAAATGAAATTTCAGAATAACCAACAGCACCCAGCAAATAAACACTTGTGAGGAGTGCAGCAAACCTAGAGCTGATACCTGGCTTAAGGTCCCAGTACAAGACCTATTCCCATTAACAAGAAATGCATTACAATATATGATACACATAAGCAAGGAGCTGGTTATTTTCTTCTTTTGTTGTTGTTGTTTGTTTTTGTTATTGTTGTTTGGTTTTGGTTTTGTTTTTTTAATGGCAAAGCACCACTTCGTGGCAACCAGAAAGGTTTGGGTGAGGATGCTCCCATTTCTATGTTTATCTGGAATGAAATATCTAATCTGGAGCAAGCAAGCAAAGATTTGAAAGTGCATTTCTAGGTAAGGGTACGAGGGTGGTAAACAAAGATTGCTCTGGACACACTTTTTGAGTCCAAGATTTTCCTCAAAACATTTTCTAAGTAGCCTACAGATGTCCTGCAGCAGAGTGGAAAGATGTGAAACCTCAGAATTGCAGAATAATGCAGGAAAGGCAAACAGTAAATTTAGCATTTTGACCTTTTGGTGCTTGTGTTTTGTACATCATGACACCCATCCCATCCTCATCCATCAGGTGCCTGTGGCAAGGCAAACATCCTTCAGCAGATAGGGCAGGTTGTGGGATTTGGCATCAGGCTGAGTCCATCCTGTCCCAGTTAACCAGTAACTGAGTGTGGGGTGGCTATTTACAACAGCTCTGTGAGCAGCTTTCTGTGTTTTTCTTGCCTTTCCCTACTCCACTCTTGCTCTGCATTCAGGGATCTTTCAAGACAATAGTTTACACAATTTAAAAGTGAATTAAAAAAAATAAAAAAGCAACAGTGACTTTGTGGCTATTTTATTATCCAAATAAGCAGTCCCTGATGACCATCGTGTTCATGCACACTTATAAAATATATCACCCCTTCCTGGTGGATGTAAAATTAACACAGAGATTTGTGGGTTCTGGCAGTTGCTTCTTGCTCAACAGTGCTCGTGCATCTTGTCACAAATATAAAATGTAGATTTTTTTTCTTTTTTTATAAATATATAAATATTTCCAGCTTGGCAAAGTGATTAAAGACAGAGTATATCCATCTTCAACTATCCAAAGGTATAAAAATGAAAAAGGGAGAATATTAGCAATAATTCACAAGGGATGGGTCAGAAGGCTCAGATATGATCATGGGCTTTAGTCTTTGGGAAAAAAAAAAATAAATGTGTCTAGCCTGAAAAGTACTGGTCACCTGTGACTTCAGGACCATGCAGAAAGGACCCTGTCCTCTTCTGGCAGTGGAACAGGGTGCCCTAAGTGCAGTCACAAGGTGGACATGACCCATGGAGCAGCTGCTGCTTCCCTGTCCCACCAGATGCCTTGGGAAGGCTGAACTGGAACAGAGACTGGACAGAGCTGGAGAATAAAGCAGGAATTTATTGAAAGGCCTCCAGGATCCACCTTGGGCAGGACAGGGCCTGACCAGGGATACACCCAAGGTGGACCCAAAATGGTCACAAAATGGCTGAGCAGTCATGAGGTCTCACACTTTTATCAGTTTTGGTCCATTTGCATTTTGGGGTTTAATTGTCCAATCCCAGCTCCAGGCTCCTTCTTGTTCCTCCCTCCAGCCCACCCTTGTTTATGCTGTTGGGCTGAAAGTTGTCCTTGGTGTGCAGCAGGACAAGGATTTGTTTTGTGTCCCTGCTGTGTGCAGAGAGCTGAGTGATACTGACTGTGAGCTCAGAGCTGCAGCCCTGGGCAGCACAGAGTCTGAAAATATGGAAGTTAAAACTTAAGGCATCAGCACCAACTGGGAAGCTCAGTGCTGTGGTCCAGCTAAGCAGGGCTCCTGAGGCCACTATTGCTGCACAGTCACACAGATTCCAAGGGCTTCCCAAAATGCTTGTCCTGGTTTAGGGCAAATTTGGGAAGAAACTTCCAAAGGAGTCCCTCTAGAAAGCAGTTTCAAGTGGCTTGTCCCCACAATTGGTTCAAGAAAAGATTTACTTGGAGAAAAGTGGAAAAAAAATGTTTGTTTAACAGGCAAAGTATTCACAAGCATAAAAATAAATAATCTTAAACAATAAAACCTCTCACTGTTCTGAAGAGATGACAAATTCAGAAAGTCCTTTCTGTGGGGTGTAGCTCAGCTCCCTCGGTCTCTCATCAATCCCTCCTGCACTGGAAAATGCCGTCCTGGGCTCTGCTGTTCCACAGGTGTGAGCTCCTGGTGTTTTTCTGATTTTTCAGTCCAGAGAAGGCCAGATCAGTTCCAAGAAGAAGAAAAGTCACTGTCTGGGGAACTTCTCTGCCTCAGGTAGCTGAAAACTACCTAAAAGCAAGGAGAGCTCTCCCCAGCTGTCTGCTGCAGACAACAGTTCATGAGAAAGCTGAAGCTCTTATCTCTATGTTTTTGGATACAGCCACCTCAGACATTCCACCGCTTCTCCTTCTCCCCTCTTCCCTCTCAGATCTAGTTTTAAAGGTGCAAAACTTATTTCTAGGCTGAGCAGAAGACTGAGGGGAGATACAATTCAGCATCATAACGTCACCCCAGGACAGTGGTGCAGGAGTATTCATGATTCCTGCTGCTCTCCAGGAAAATGTGCTGCAGGATCTGCCAAGCCATCAGTGCCTGATGGAGGAGAGCAGCCCTGGAGTGCCAGGGGGAACAGAACACACACCCAGGAGCAGGCTGGAGTGAAAGTGCTGCTGGGAGAGGAGAACTGCTGCATAATCCCTCAAATTAGTGCTAGAGAGAGAGAACAAAGATAATTACGCAAAACATTAATAATATTTGAAGTCCTTTTGGTAATAACCAGTGAAATCAATGCAACTGCGCTGATGAATATCAATGTGGAGTCACTGAGCAAAACTTCCGGGCACAAGGTGCGGATCCTGAGGCACCAAATGAGTCACTGAAATTGGATTAGTGCTGATACGCAGCCTGCTGTGTGCATTCACTGCAATGCATGTGCTGGCAGCAGGTGACTCCTGGCCTCGGCAAGGAGGGAAAATAGTGTCCCTGAACAACTCCTTGGAGAGCCTCTCTTAAATGCCTGCAATTCCTGCTTGTTGTCTGCCTCCTCTTTCAGGGAAAGAGCACAACAGTGCTGTCATTCCAGGGGATATTTATTAGACAACGGACAGCAAACCACTTTCATTACAGCAACCAAAGGCAGAGCCTGGAATGATGCAAAGACCTTTCAAGTTTACCGGCAGCACTTGCAGAGGAAGAGAAAAGCGGGTGAGAATTCAGTTTTGTTCTTCTCATCCTGTCATGCCTCAACATCCAAGGGCTTCAAGCTTGCTGCAGTCGGACTGTTGGGGACCCCCACAGATTAACACGAAACCAGGAGATGATCAGACAGCAGCAGCAGAAACAGCTGCTGAAAGGAGCGTTTCATTCTGCAGGGTGACAGACCTGATATGCTAATGGGAACAATGCTGGGCCTGCTTGAAGCTTCGTTCTCCACGCAGGCACAACAAAAATAAAGCCCTCTTCAAAAGGGAGGCAGCGACCTCGTTCAGACATGCTCGTTCTCATGGAAGGTGAATACGGCAGGCAGAGCAGCGATGCGAGCGGTTTGTTCCTGGGAAAGGGGGAAGGAGGGAAGGAAAACCATCACAGGGTTTGTCTTTCCACCAGGCTGATTTCCTTCAGCAGCCTGAATAAGCAATTGGCCACTAGCCAGCTGTGGTGGATTTGTCCCGTGTTTGTAAGATCACTCAGTGAGCAAAGCTGTTTTCGGTTAATAAATATTTGATTTACAAGGTACGGTAAGTAATAAAAAGGGAAGGGAGTTTAGCTGCTGGGAGATTTGTTTAGCACTTTAGTGGGGATAACTAACAACCAGCTTTGGTTGTTTTTTTCTCCTTCACATGGCCAATAGGCAACCAACTTTATCAGTCCTGCTGCATTACAACTGGTAGTGAGCAGAACTAACACACTGAGCAAAACAAGTGGACTGGGACACATACACCGTGCCTTGACAGAAAAACAGCTGAAGGGAACACTCTTAGATTCTCCTTTCTTCTTCTCTGCAAGTAACCTGTGATAAATATTGCATTTCTCAGTATCATTGGGAAAAATCAAAACTGTTTGATCCTTTCCATATGATATAGGTAGCTATATATGAGAGGGAGAAGGATATAAAGTAGCAGGTACAGAACAGCCAGCAGCATTTTATCAAAGGAGAAAAGACCCCAGAAGACACCAATCAGCTGACTACACAGTCCTGGGTATTTTGGATGGAGCTGGAAAACAAAGTGGGCACACACACACACAAGAAAACAAGGAAAAGAAAAACATATGAGAGGGCTGTGTTTAAAAAAGAACCACAAGCCAGCTATGATAGAAGAGGTAGCCTTTTTTCTTTTTTTTTCCACATTTTAGTTTCGTCCTGGAAGACTGAACCTCTAGGTGGGGATGTGGTAATGTGGGCAGGGCAGGGCAGAGAGCACGGGGAGGCCTGAGGGCAGTGCTGGGCACAGGTGAGCTCTGCATGCTGAAGGAGCAGACGCTTCTGTTCTGGCTCTCCGGTGCTCAGCAGCCCTCCTGCCTCCCGTGTGACAGTGGGCACATCACCGAGTCTGTCAGATCTGCAGTTCCCCCAGCTGGAAAAACACTGAACTCCCCTACCCACTGCTCAGGCACATCAGGTTGTTTCGTGCAGGCTCTGAAAGGGAATTTTGAGTGGAGTTGAAGAATATTATTGTCAGAGTTTGTGGCTGTTCATCGCAGATCAAGGACTTCACCAGAAGAGCATCAGCCTCCTCCTGGAGGTCAGAACAGCAGAAAGGGTGTCCACACAGCCTCACCACAAATACCAGGAGCTGCTGATTTCTGGGATGCTGTCAGGAGTTTCTTCCCAGTAACTACCAGCAGGACAGAACAAAGCCAACCATTTTTCTCTGTCAAGCAAAAAATTCCTACGAGTTCTAACTTCCCAGTCTGTACAACTTTACACTGTTTTGTACTGCTTTGAATTTGACTCCAGAGATATCCCAGGTGTTTGCTTAGCCAGAACACAAAGCCAGGCAAGGGGAGGACAGACCACAGGCCTTTCAAAGCAGGCTCTGAAAAATCATCCCTTTCTGTATTCCCTGCCACCCTGAGAGGTCTCAGTGCCTGGAGAGGACATCCCAGAATGATATCCCAGATGCCACCTGGAGCAGGAGGCATCCCTGGATACCCCCAGGCTGCTGTGGAGGACCCTGGTGCTCTGAACAGCCCAGCTGAGTGACCCAGGGCCCCTCACAGCCACAGAGGAGAGTCCGTGTTCACTTCTCTGCCAGCACAGAAAATCTGCCTTTACATTCTGCCCCACGCTTCAGGAAAACTTCATTGCCAGGAGTTTCATCAAAGCATATGCTTCTGCAAAAGAGCTTTAATGAATCAATGTTTCCTGACAAAAAATAGCTTTTGCCAGAAATCCCGTCCAGCTCCCCTATTCAGTTATCTATCTCTAAAGACCACAGCCCTCCATCTGCAAAACAAGGATAAGAATTTTACCTTCTTTTTTTTTTTTTGTGAAGCACATTAGGATCTAGGGGCGAGCAGCTCACAAAATAAAGAGCTATTAAAAACTGGTGCTTTCACTAACGGGTCTGAGAGCTGCCTCACTCTAAGATTGGACAATGGTATTCAAATGGGCCAGACAAAGCTGCAATTTTGGCACGAACAAACCCACATTACATTATTTTAAGATATGCAGTCATTCCCCTGCAATTGGAGTCCAAGGGTGATGCCAAGTGCTTTGGGGAAAGGAGGGAGCAGGAGCAGGCTGTGTTTCTTTCATGTGTGCTTTACTTTTTAATGGCTGTTGGGATACCTGTTAAACTCAACTGCAATAGCTGTTTATTGTAATAACAGCAACATTATAAAACTGATCAGCTCCATTTTCAGGAGCAGGCTGTGCCTCTGTTTGTTTTTCTGTTGAGGAGGGACGCGTCCCAGAGGATCTCCCTTTGGGAACCCCTGTCTCAGCATGAAATGAGCAACACGATTTATGTAGACACTGCCAGCTCCTTTCCCTCCTCAGACAGAAAATGGCTTTATCTAGTCAGGTAATGTCACAATAAAGTGGTACAGTAGAAATTTCATCACTGAATGGTCTAAAAGAGACAGATCACCCAATCTATGTTTCCACAGGCGAACAATGTGCTGCGTTCAAATGGCAGCAAGCAGCAAAGAGAGAGGGGGAAAAAAAAAACCCCAAACAACCACAATACCAAACTCCTGATGCTAAAACACACATTTCAAGCCAAATATTTTCATGAGGGACCAATTATAGCATTATCAAAGTTGGATAAATAGGAGTGAGGACAATGCAATGTGCTGATCAGATTTAGAGAATCTATGAGGCTTGCTTTTGGTGAGTTTTTCAGAACAATTCGTGATTTATCATCTGTTAAACCATGCAGGGTTTGAGTTCAGAGGACAGGGATGACAAACCCCAGGTAAAAGTAGGATGCTGACAACTCTCCAGCTCAGATTGGGGTTTGTCCCACTGTACTTGAATGTGCAGAGATTATTCTGGGGATTATCAATATTTTTTTAATAAAAAGGGAAACAGCTAAGTGGGTGGGTTTGTTTGGTTTTTTTTTTTTTTTTTTTTTTTTTTTTTTTTTTTTTTTTTTTTTCTACACTTCTTGCTTTAATCATGTTTTTTCCTGAGTCAGAGCCTGGTGGTGGGTACAAAGCTCCCTGCCCAGCAGTGTCACTAATTGTCACCCCTTCCATCTCACCTGGAACATCTCGCTCATCTCTGTGTCTAATAAAGCACTGCCACCTTGATGTCTTTGTATTTTCGAATTCCTGAATAGAAAACCTTAAAAAGCAACCTACAGCCACAATAGGTACATAATGCTATGGTCACATCAGTGTCCTGAAGCCCATGATTTCAGCATAGCAAGGTTTCTCATCTAAGAAAAGCCCCAGTGGATGTAGTTTCTTGACAGAGCAGAGGTGGCTCAACCACTTCTGCTCTGTCAAGAAAAGACCAATCAGTGCCTCAGAGAACAAGGTCCTTCCAAAAATCCAGACTTTTCTTGCAGCTCACATCAGTAACTCTGTACCACATCACCAGTGCCAAAGAAGGGTGGGAATGCAGGAACTGGTGATGGGATTTGGTAAATGAAGGGAAAAAAAGGAGGTGTGTCACCATTGTGCTGGTTTGAAAGCAAAACCAGTGAAAGACTCCAAGTCAGAAACACAATTTAATAAGAGGAAAAGAAAAGAAATAAAAGAAAGTAAAATAAAATAAAATTAATAGTACAAAAAAAACCCCACTGACAGAGTCAGAATACAACCTGACACCCTGTTAGGGTGGTAGTGGCAGTCCAGATGAGATGGTCTGGTCGAAGCAGTGATTCCTGTAGAAAGGTCTGGTAGCTCTTGTCTCCTCTGGGAGTCCAGTGGATAAAAGCTGCCTGTGCTGTCCCAAACCCTGGATTTATCCAGGAGGGAATGCTTGGCTCCTCCCCCTGGGCGGAGCATCTCACAATGGGATGATCTCATTCTATGAGTCATGCAGTGGGTCCTTGATGGCCCATTGAACAGAGATAACTCCCGGAGGAAGTTATCTATGAGTCATGGGCAAGGCATTGTTAGGCTCGTTAACAGAAGATAAGGAAAACACTGCCCCACCCTGGCTCCAACGGCTCATGGGGATAGAATACAAACCTTGGGCACAATTTTACATTGTAACCTAGGACAACCATCTACAGAAATTTTACTTGTTTTCAGAGGTGTGAGTGTTTACAAGCTCCCTGCCCTCAAAAGTAAAAGCAGATATGAAACAAAACTGTGTAAGTCACTACTGTCTCAACTGATTTAGGCAGCTGTTGTTGCTGATGGTATTTTTGCATCTCAACATTCATGAATAAATTCCTTCATCTTAAACCTTATAAACATATAAGTTCATGAAAGAAACCCATATGACTCCTTTTATTTTTAGGAGACCGAATAAAATATTTATGTCCCTCTGTGTCCCAAATATCAATTACTTCTTTCACCAAAAAAAAAAGTGTACATGCAATGTGATTAAAAATTTACCCTACTACAAAACAATCTACAATTAACTCATGCATTTCCAGCTTTCCTTGACAGACAGGCTGCACACACCACATCCATCCTGTTTAAACCATGCACGCCATCAATTCAGCCTTTCAAATCTGACAGGTAAGTAAAAAATACAGCTATTATCAGACAATGCATCCACATGATCTCCTGACAGCTACAAGCACACACAGCAACCACTGGAAGAGGTCAGCATCCTCTAATGTGTGTTGGATACCAGTCTGATTTCCATAGATTATAGGATTCCTAAAGTACTTTAGTTTCAGAATTAAGTTTTGGAGGAATTTAGACAAAAACAGATTCTGAAATGTCCATCTATTTTCCTCTTTGTTGTGACAGCTTCTCTCTTCCAAAAAAGAATATCCAGCAAAACCCCTTAAAACTTTCTTCCAGTAAAACTTTCATTTTTTTTTCTCTTCTTCTGGAAGAAAGAACATGAAATTCAATAGCAACATTTGCTTTCATCACTGCAGTTTACATGTGAGAGATGAGGAAATTAAAATTTCACTTAGAAATGGTTTCTAAATGCCTCTGTAATAATCTTACAATAACAGCCATGAAAATCAGTGGTATTAAAAAAATTGCATTAAAAATACCTAGTCAAAAAACCCAATCCAATCAACAAATCCAACCAGGAAATCAATGCTCACAAGGCAGAAGCAGCACTGAAAAGATGTCTTGTTGCTTTTTTTTTATCTTACATCATCCTCAAAATGTTTCTTTTTAGAAGGTGTCCTCAATCTCTCTAAAAATTAACTTTAGGGATATTTTAATATTCAGACCTTAGGAGTCGAGAAAGGCAGAAATCAATAATGCAATATGCACTGAAATGCCATTTGTGAAGACCAGATCCTGCAGCAAAGTACAACAGCTAGCCAAAATTTGATTTCCAGCCCAGAAAGCTAAGAGGTTATTTCAATTATTTTTTAAAAATTAAATAGCTGTGCTACAATCAAGCATCAACTGGTCACACTTAAATCACCACGAACCAATGTAGATCTTCTAGTGTGGAAAACCTTTTAGAGAAGATTTTCCTTTGTGCCAATAGGAAAGGGCCCTACTGCATTCATGTGAGACATATTGAAAGAGCTACACATTTTTGTCCTCAAAAAGTGCTCCAGCTTCCTAAAAGCAAAGATTTTTTGGTTTTGGGGTTTTTTTTCCAGATATTTAGTGACATTACCTCCTAAGCAGAGCCTCCAAAAGCCCCCATTGCTCTGTCCCTTCTGCTGCCCCCTAAGATGTAATTTTTGCAGTTTATAAGGGCTCAGACCAACATTAGAGGAACCATGGGGTCTCAAGCAGAGGAAGCAGAAAAAACAAAAGGAAAAGGAAAAAAAAAGTTATTTTTTAGAAAGAAACTCGCCAAGTCTGTCTGCTGATCTGCATCAGACCACTAACAGGGTGTTGTGGATTTGGGTCCTTAGCTGTGGATCTGCTGTGGCCATCATTTCCAAGGTGAGAGGAACTGCCTGATCTCCTGGATACTCCCCCTACAATGGAGAAAAGAAGCATTAAAAAGCGGATCAAGGCCCATAGTAGGATGACTCTACAGATAAAGCTGAGCTACTGAGATAAGGAATAAGTAAAACTTCTCAAGTTCTCATGGGAGGGCGATTACGTTCCTCTTGCATTCAGTTTTGGAAGATGGCAAGGCTGTCTCCACTTCTCTATTTCTGGCTTCCTACAGCCTCTGCTAATATAAAATAGAAGGACTTCCCATCTGGATGGGTCTTCTGACAAGCAATAACAACATATGACTCGCTGATTTCCAGCAGGAGCATGGAGAATGCACAGTGGAGAAATGTATCTTTGAATTCAGCATTTTGGAACTTTTTTCCCCATTCTCATTCTATGAAAAATTCATCTGTGCTATTAAAAACTGTGATGGCGGCAGCCCAAAAACCCAAGCCAATTTCATAATGGAAGGCAATTAAGTTGATTGCTGAATGATAAACACCACATCTTTCTTCAATGGGATACTGTTTTTGAGTAAGCAAACCGCTTTTCTGTTCATGATTTTAGGAGAATGCATCACAAATCTCTCTCTCAAAAGTTCAATGGGAAGCAAACATTGATTAGAGTGTTCTTTAAAATCTCAGCCAATTAAAGAGCTTATACACCAATACTGGAGGCAGGAAAAAAAGCAAAGTTACTCTCATGCAAAAGTATTGGAATTAGAAAAAGTAACTCTATAAATCCTGTATTTTTGCTTTCCAGGTGTCTATTCATTTTTAGAAAATCTTCCTCTGGAATCTGTAGGTTGATTTAAGACTGGAATGAGGGAGTTACTACAAAAGAAATAATTATTGCTTTGCCTATACTTCAATGGCAAGGTTTATTTCTTAAGCAGGACCACAAATGTGCAGCAGAAGCTTATTGATTTATTCCCTTGGTCCAGCCTATGTGAACTATATAGGTTAAGATCCTTTATTCTGAAAACCAGACCAATTCCCATGAAGAACTCCCTCTACCAACCTAGGAGTTAATACAGAACACAGATAAATTTAGTGCCAGGTAAACCTGAAAGAAAAATACAAGATTAAATCTGCAGTAAAGATTAGTTTAGAAAATAAAGTCAGTTAAGAGTTGAGGGCAGTAATTATTACTAGCAGGTTCCTCGACTTCAGGATTTTTCTGCTGCAGTAAAATCATCAGTGACAAAATGCCAGACCCTACTTTGCTTTGATCATAAAAATCTAAATTTAGGTCCTATCTTCTGTAAACCACATACATGGCAGGTAAAATGTAGGAAACATAAAAAACTCAAACCCAATAACAATAATAAACAAAACCTTATGGCAATGTTAGGACTTTATACTGTTGAAGAATTCCATAGATCATACCATACTATGGAAAAGACCTCTTAGACCATCAAGTCCAACCTGATGCTGATAAATGACCAAGTCAAGCCAGGCAGCAGAATGACACCAGGTATTAAACCCCAAACAAGGGTCCAGTCATGATTCACATGATCTAAACCAGACAGCATTCACCAACAGCTGAGAGGAAACTCAAATGGCATGCATGGAGTGGTGTTATCAAATGGCATCATCTGGATAAAAGTTTTAATTGGTTGGGAAACATGATATTTCCCTCTTGTTTCTCAGAATTCTGGTCGTATTGTTTCATAAGGCACCGACAAGTTCCTGAGGTCAGGCACTCTCCATCTGTTGTATTTGAGCAGGACACAGAGAAGCCAACCCTGCACGTAATCTGAATCTTTGGGCACACTGAGGAAAGCAACAGTGACAATAAAAAAGGTGAATATTCTTAGCAAGCTGCTCCTCCCTTCAAGTCTCTTCTGTACAGTTGAGACAATCTGACGTAATCTGAATCTTTGGGCACGCTGATGAAAGCAACAGTGACACTAAAAAAAGACAAATATTCTTAGAAAGCTGCTCCTCCCTTCAAGTCTCTTCTGTACAGGTGAGACAAAATGCTGACTAAAAAAATCCACTATTTTTAAAAAAAAAAGTATTTTACAGTTTCATTGGGAAAAACCAAGGTTTTTGATGCTTTGCAGTGTCAAGAGCGAGGAGAAGCCCATTGAATTATGTATTTAAGAGGAGACTAAATAAGAAATATTTTGTGAAGCCACAAATGTGGCTGGGATGTGGAAAACAGTGAACAGTGCAAGCCTCAGTAACCCCTCTCAGAAAAGCTACAATGTGCAGAAATACCCGATGATTAAGCACAGCAGATTGCAAGGAAGGTATTCCAAGTCAGGAGCCCCATGAGGACAGGATCATTTTTAAAAGCAATCTGAAAATGTTTTGTGGGAGATGCTGGTTTATTTTGTGCTGACAAGTGGGGTCTGGGTGTTCAAGGTGATGTTTCACCAGAGCTTGATTTCCACGGGTTGCTGGGGGCTCCTTCAGATCACACCTCCTCTCCTAAAGGGCAGCCCAAAGGGACATTTTGGCTGGAAGGTCCTGCCAGAGCCATGGAAGTGACCCTAGATCTTCCCCTCTCACTGAAGTGGTGAATTTGAGGGAGATCAGTACCTTGAGCAGGCCCTCCCAATCTTTGAGATCTCTTTCAAAAGACATGCTTCAATGGCATTTATTGGAACCAACTGCAGTCCTCTGCAAGCTGCAGCTCTCTCATTAGGTTTCTATTTGGGCAAAGACTGGGCTTAAGTAATTTGTGAAGCTCTTAAAAGACAGATAATTAAAAAAAAAAGAAAGTGTGGCAGCCTGACATGACTCAGCAGTCAAATATTTTCATTCAGAGGCATTTAGCATTAAAATTCAAACAGACTCAGGTGCCATTAGTTATTTATGAGGGAAAGAATCTCAATTAAGTATTCTTGATTCACTCAGAATTCAAGTTACAATGAAGCTTTTATTTCCTTCTAATTGTAAGCAAACAATATTATTAGTGCTCAAGGCAGACAAAACAGCAGTATTATCGTTGTTCATTCACCATTATCACTAAAAAGTAACAAGAAAAACCAACAGAAGCCCCCCAACCTCAATCTCTTCCTCCACCCCTCAAGATATCCTTTCTAATCCCATAAAAGCATCTGTCTTTGATTTCGAGTGGAGTACCTGCTGTGCAGGATGCAATGCCAATCCAATTTGTGCGCAACAAAACCAAATGGGTAGAAATGAACCCTGCATTTTAAAGACGCTTTTGTTTAATCATCACCGTCACTCCTCTCTAATGAATACATTAATCAAGCAGAACTTCAAGCGCGAACGGAAAGGCTCATCTCGAGAAATGAAAAAACAAACAACAGAAAAACAAACTCAAAAAACCCCCCCAACCTTCATGATATCTGGTGCTACTGTCAAACATTGCTACGCTTCCCTTTGGCAGAGCCTGAAATGCATTTTGCTGAGGGATTTTAGGAGGCAGTAAAGCAGGAGCAGCATCTTCCTGCAGAAGGAAGTGGAGGAGGAAGCACCCGAGCTGATTAATGGGCTGCTACACAGGATGTGCAGCCCAGAGCTTTCCTGACACCCCCTCTGATGTCCAGAATCCCACTTCATTTTAAGGGAATGATAACAGTGTCAGCAACATGGAAAGGCCACGTGAGTAATGTTTGTTCAGAGGAAATGCGTTTCTCTCAGAACTCGGTGTCGGTAGGAGCGATTCACCGCTCGGAAGGTCTCCACTGACAGTAAAAGGTATTTTGGCCTAAAGACAAAGTAGTTTTTTCCAAAAAATTAGGCTTTGTAAATGCTCACTTCTGACATAAATTCAGTCACACCCGTTATTTAGCTTATGGTGTTCATCCATATTTTTGAAGTGGGTGTTGAAGATGAGTTTGTATGGGAAAATACCAGCAGGGAAGAGGAGAAAAGGAGAGAACGCCACGGCTTTTCCATTCTGGTATTCCCACCATCTCCATCACCCAGGAAAAATGAAGGATTTGTTGAAATTTAACCATCATGGTACACTTAAAACACCCAGTTATTTCACAAATAAAGTGGGGGCAATTCACTATAATTTGCTTGAATGTCAAATGCATTTTAGGTTTTTTTTTTTTCCTTTAGATGAATTAGCCTTGTTGAAATTGTCATACTCTTCCACAGAGGTAAAATTTAAAATCCATGACTTCTTTCTTGCTTCCTTTCTGCATCATTTTTTTCCGAAGCATTTTGGGTGGTCACTGCCACCATGGTACCACATGCAAACCTGGGGAAAAGAATTGCTGTGCCAAAGTTGCAGTGCTCCTTTCAAAAGGCTTTGTTCCAGAGCCAGACCTTTTCCAGGAGGAATTATCATACTGCACTCCATTAAAGGATCATAAAACTTTTAAAGGCATTTTATGATTAGGCCAGTGACCTTTACTAGAATTTCTCCCGTGGCTTCCACAAATTTTATCTCAAGGAGGAAATGGTAAACAGCAGAGGGACAATCTTATGGCTTAAATTAATTTGTAATTTAACAACAAAATAAGGGCAGTCCTTCCACTATTGGATGGACAGAGAAGTGTAATAATATTACACAAGATTATAATAAATTAATTTGAAAATAAGTTAAGATTTTTATGTGCTCTCTCAATCCCTGGAAGATTCATACTCTTTTTTTAATATTTCTGAAAAAATGAGGGAGCAGATTTGACCACACTGATGCAGAGCAAAAAGACAATTTGCTGTTCTGATGCTAAGGTCAGCTTGTGCCATTTTTGGAGTTACCAAGAGAGCAAAGGACAGTTGGATCCTATGCATGGCTATACAACAAATTAAATATATAGATGCAATTAATTTAAATTGATTAAACTTAATTTAACAAATTAAATATATATATATATACATGTAGCACAAATTTAGCAGGACAGGATAAGAAGCATCTCCCATCCTCTGATGGAAAGGTCTGGAATTCACAGTTATGCTATATTGTGACAACCACAGAACAGGTCTATTTTTATTTGTATATTTTAAAATCTATCTTGTTCAGAATCATTCCAGAAAAAAAAACACTCAGTCGGGAAAATGGGAGGCTCTGCTTCCGAGATGAGCAGGGACTGAATCTGATCACTGCCAAGTTCAGAAAAGGGAAGGAGACAGCTCCTCTCAGCCTCATTACAGACGCCAGATGAACCAAGGTGCCCATGCATTATGCATGAGGTAATTTGAAAAAGTTGTATAAAAAGTTTAAGTTGTGATTATTTGTCATCACTTTAAAAAAAATAAAAAAAATATTCCCTGTCACCACCAGCAATAACATTTATTTACCAGTTATTCCAGTGTTATGCATTCAAAAGAATAGCTCACATTTTCTTTACTCTTTCTTCCAAATCCTCAATTTGAAAAGCAATTAAAAGATATCCCCAGATATTTGTCTGCGAGAGACTCAACTTCCTGATTTCTGCTGCTGATAGATACGAGGCAACATCACATAAGGGGAAGAAAAAGACGAGAGAAAACAAGTCATCCCAACCTTCTGTCAGGCACTTTACAGCATAATGAGCTATGATGAAAAAACAAGTCAAACGCCGAGAAAACAAGAGAGCTTGGAAATTTGATCTCCCTGACGGGATCGGGAGTAATTAATTATAACCCATGTGACCACTGGATGTCCCCACTGTTCCTGGAATGCAGCTCAGACACCAATTCCCTGGCAGCTCCAAAACAGTGATGTCTTGGGAAGGCTGAGCTGGAACAGAGACTGGACAGAGCCGGAGAATAAAGCAGGGATTTATTGAAAGGCCTCCAGGATCCACCTTGGGCAGGACAGGGCCTGACCAGGTATACACCCAAGGGGGACCCAAAATGGTCACAAATGCTGAGGGTCACAGTCTACATTTTTATAAGTTTTGGTCCTTTTGCATCTTGGGGTTTAATTGTCCAATTCCAGCTCCAGGTTGTGAGGTCCCATCCTTCTTGTTCCTCCCTCCAGCCACCCTTTTTTGTGCTTTTGGGTTTGAAAGTTGTCCTTGGTGTGCAGCAGGACAAGGATTTGTTTTGTGTCCCTGCTGTGTGCAGAGAGCTGAGTGACACTGACTGTGAGCTCAGAGCTGCACCCCTGGGCAGCACAGAGTCTGAAAACATGGAAGTTAAAACTTAAGGCATCAACAGGGGACCTGACAAAGGAGCCACGAGTGTGCAAGGACGTGGGCAGTGATGATTCCTACAGAAATCAAATTCCCAATGCACACAGAGGCACACGTGGGAGCAGGGCAGGGCAGCAGCAGGTCACACACACACACAGAAACACTCTTTGAATGCAGCTCCCACCGGGTTCACTCAGTGCCTGCTCAGTGGTTAATAATGCAACAAGTGAGGCTGGGTGACAGATCCTCAGAGGGAGCCGGGAAAGCTGAATTACTTCTGAGGAGATGTGAAGGAAGCCTGGATTAGAGCACTGCGTGCCATGGGGCAGACAAAAAAAAGACCCTTGTGCCATAACAGGTGAGAGAAAAGGTGAGCAGGAGCAGGGATGCCAGCACGAGGCTGCTGAGAGCTGCCTGTCAAAGGCAGCCCAAAGAGCTGGAAAAACAAGGAGAACATCTGTAACGCCGTGGGGTGCTCTTCATATCAAAGCTTTGAAGGCACCGGGGGATGAAAGCTGGAGAAGGCAAAGGAAAACAAAACAAACCCCCAAATATCCCAGATAGAATATTTGTACACATCCTCCTTTTGAGGTCAGGTCATGAAAGGTTTAAGTTCACGTGAAGGCATGGAAGCCAAGGTGTGAGCATCAGCTCATTTTTATTTATTTTCAAACGTGACAAAAAGCTAGACCTAATTCTTCCATCAAAGAAGACCTGAGCACCTTGCTTACTATGATAAAAAGGAAAAGATCGCATCCTGCTTTTAAAGGAAGGAATTTCCTCCAAATACATTCTAAAGCTGACTTCAAATCAACCACGTTGATTTTGTGGACTTAGGAAACTCAAGCTCTGATAACCTATGACTTATTTCACTCCTGTAATGAGAGGTTACACCACAAAAGCACAAGATCTGTCCCCGCCTCCTGTTATTAGCACAGCTCCCTGACGTTAGATATTGAACTAAAAAGCTGTGGGAAGGGCAGCAGTGGCTCAGACAAAATAACATTTGAAGAATTAAGGTGATGTGCAAGTTTGTTCTCTCTCCTCCTTCCAAAATCTTCCCTTCCTACAACTTGTAGAAGCCTGATCAGGGAAGTGTCTGGCCTGCAGCTGATTTCACCTTGGACTTCAAAAAGCAAGGCACAAAAATCCCACAAGCAAAAGTACTGGCAAAAGATACTAAAGCCAAATGTAAACTGAAAACAAGCACCTGAATTGGACATTAAACTAGATCATACCAAACTGGCAATAAGGATTATGTTCAGCTATTGTTTGTATTCTGATTTGTTACAGAAGCTGTTGGGATGGCACAAACACAGAAGTAAAGTTATCTCCTTCAGCCTGGGTTCCTCAAAGGGTTTACTCAGAAGGTTTTTGTGTTTTGTCCTTCATTTCCCCCCCTCACACACTGTGTAAAAGGATGACTGCTCTGACACACTGTGGATACTCTTTTGTTCAGATTTCAGATGCTCACAAAACAGAGCTGTGCTAAAAAGGCAGGGGTTTTTAGGGGGAGAGCCCTGGGGGAGGGAAGTACGTGAATATATTTGAATAATAAACTAATTTGAGGATTTAATGGTTTGCAATTAAATTAATTAGGCACTCTGACTTGCTGGACAGTGTCTTCAAGCTTGTTCTACTTGTTTTGAAGTGATGCATATGCACAAATGCACCAGAAAACCTCAGTGGCTTTTGTTCCTTCCTCTTGATCTTATCTGTACTTTCAGATCAGTGGCTGACCATAATACAGACACCTTGTATGAGGAATAAAATGGATAAAGTGATTTGTTGAGATTTCACAATAATAATAAAAAATATATTGTTACCTGTTAGGCTGACTTCTGGTAGTCACCACTCTCTTTTGCAGCACGGTGTCTGACAGACAGAATTCATTGTGTACATCTCAGCCTTCCAAAAAGTGGAATTACTATCGTGGCTCCTCATCCAAAGATCTGAGATTGCTTAAAAAATGTCAGGGATGCTTTATGACAGCTGCTCAAATTCTGAGCAGTTTCTTTACAGCTTTTGGCTCTCAGAGAGGATAAGTAACATATCTAATCCTGAGACCTGATTACTTCCCCAGGTTTGGGAGGGAGGCTGTGCACTCTCATTTTCAGGCTCACTGTTGGGAACTGCTGGTTCTCTGGCACCTCCTCCACTCCCAGGACCTGCATCTCCACTTGACTCCAAGCTGAAGTCAAGTAAGAGGGCCTGGCACTCCTCAGTGCTCAGATTTTTGCATCTTAATCAGGTGTGACAATTACATAGGCCTTAATTATGGCTAACTTGTGAATTAGGAGAAAATAGTAGCAAAAACAATTGCAAAAAAAAAAGTTAAAGTCCTTTGAGCCAAATATTTTGGACATAAAAGCTCAAGATCCCATCCAGTCTCACCCAGAGAAGGAAGAGTTTAATTGCACTTATGTATGTAAAATTGGGATTATTGAGGCAGTGCTAAGGATCCTCTCCAGTGCCTCCACAGGAAAGGTTTTGCCCATGCAAGCCAATGACTATTGAATGGAAAAGTATTAAAAGATGTCCACAAAAGAAAAATAAAGGCAAGACTTTGGCCAAGTTTAGCCATACCATTATTCTTTATTTTTTCCTTATCAGTCATTAATTTAGTGGAGCAAAACTGGGTTCAGACTTGCTACATTGATCTCTGATTTATGTTTTAGCTAATCATCTGTGATATAAAATTTGTAGTCCAGCCCCAAACACTCACACTGCCTTCCTAGAGCCCTGCTAAATCAGAACAAGGCTACACGGTAAATCCTGTCTTGCACTAAGGAGTCTCACAAATCCAGTTTTGATTTTTATAAACAGATTGCTTCCTGAGTTGTTATTATTAGTGTGAGCTGGACAGCTTGAATTAGAGAATAATTTATTCCCTGTGCATTTCTAATTACAGAAAAGAGGTTTACTCACTGACACACTTGTCCGTCTTGTTCTTTCCTGTCTTTCAGGCATGGCTGATTGCAGCTAAATAGACAGACCAGCACAAACTGCACGAGAAACACAACTCTGTCAAAAAAGGACTGAAGTGTTACCATTAATTATTCTGGACCATGTGCTCATTTACAACAGATCTAACACGAGAAATATTCTCAGAGGTGTCAAACAGCCTCGGTTTCATAGGTGCATGGGGGTAGCACTGACTAAATGTTTGACTGACTGCTAGGATGTGACCTGCCAGAGACCCTTGAAGCTTGGGGATTTCATGTGCAATTTGTGTTCCGGCATTCAATAGATAATTGAAATTGAGCCACTCTCTCTCTGAGCCTTTCTGAAGGATCTACATGCCTGAGCCTGTGGCAGAACTGCACAAGGATCTAAAATAAACCACAACAACCCCCCCTGGAAAGCAAACAAACAAACAAACCCACCCCAAAACACTTTTTGAACATCTGTGCAAGCAATTGTTTGGAACTCACTGTATCTTAAAAAGGCCTGGAGAAAGTGAAAATGCCATTTACTAAAGAATGTTGAAAGGTAGGTGCAACAATCACTGGGTGCATAGGGAGAGAGCTTGAAAATGCTAACTGGGGGAAAAGAGCAAGCCCCAAATCACCTTGCTGTAGTTAACCCTTGCTGTTGTTTTAAGTAATTGAGCAGAGAATAGTCCATTTCAGCCATTAATCAGATGAACAAACTTTGCAAAGGCAGGAATCAATTGACTGGTAATTCACATTTGAACTGTCAGGAGAAGCAGCACTGGATTTACTAAGTTACACCCTTCAGCTATTTAAACCATAACTACAAAATCAGCCTTTTCTGGTAATTTTTAGATAATAATAATCAAATAGATACTTTAGGTGTACCCTTACTGCCACTGCATTTATTCTTTTTAACACCTGTGCAGTCTAACAGACCTTCCTCCACTCTCACATATTCTCATAAACGTGAATTTCCTCTCCCAAGAAGCAGCAATCAAAAGCCTCGAGGAATAAAGTAACACCATTTTCAAATGGCTAATAATCACCTCCCTCCCCTCTTCATGCAGTTTGCTGTTCTGTTCTTGAAACTGTTTGCTTATTTTTGCAAGGCCTGCATAATTTCTGTACTTGTATCTCTGCAATGAAGTTTCCTCCTTAAAGTCACAGACATTCCCCTAGTTTTTTTTTTTTTTTTTTAAGAATATGTAAGGCTGCATAATATTTTGCTGTTAAGGTTTTACACAATATTCTCACCTTTAAAGTTTAGTTTACAAACAGCTTAAGTTTAAAGAGCATTTCCACTAAATGACAGCTCTTTATAACCAGTGACAAAGCTGGTTGAGGGGGTTATCATCTGTCAGCATGATATTAAAATCTCAGGTTTTTCTCCTGAGTACTTTAAAGGGGAACAATTTCAAAACAACAGCAAAACTCTATGAACTGAGGTGAAGAAATTCAGAATTGCACGTAATGCTGGATTTGCTTTCAAGCAGCAGCTTCCTGAAACCTTTGGTTTACTATCCAACATCAGTTTTGAATTAATGATTTTACTTTTTATCAAAGATTGCTCCATCCTCCAGCTAAACAGGCAGGATCTTCATGTCACAGTCATTGACCATGCAAAAAATGAAACTGAGATAACTCACTGTGCCTTTTTATTACTACCCCCAACCTCATGGCAGTCCTGCTTCTGAAGTTCACACAAAATCACAATAAAAGAATTCAGGATCTGCTTTCAAAAGATGCTTTTCAGCAGGCTACAAAGCAGGTAGGACAAACATCCACTGCTTTAAGGTTTGTTTTCCTGTTGATGTCCCCACTGACTCCCCCTCGGTGCTTGGGTGTTTTGGATTGTTTGCTAAGTGTTTCAGCTTTCAAAACATTTCCTCTGATGCAAAAGGGAAAAGAAGATATATTTTTAAATAATAAAAGGAGAATGCAGAAAAGATGCATCACCTGCATTCAGCTCCAATAGTCCAGCACACCCTGCTGGGGATTCAAGCTCCAGTTTCAAAACCTCTGCTCAAAGCTCAGCTGTGACATTGCAACCACTAGAGCAGAGTTTCCCATATTAACAGGAAAGAAGCCTAACCCTCAAAAAGTAAAGCTAATATCTACAATATTTTCTAGACTTGGGCATTTTCTCAGAAGTGAGTTAGACAGGAACGAGAACATTTTGGCTCTACATAGAATTGTGGTGATGGTAAGGCCATGGACTAATCCCCAGTCAATTGCAGAGGTACATTCCCCAATTCATTTAAGCTGGGGAGAACAAACAAACAAAAAATCGGCCTCAAAACAAAATAAACAAAATCAAGTAGGAAAAGCTGCTGGTCATACAACATTAAAAAAAAATCTGCCTATTTTATTTTCAAAATTAAAAAAAAACCCTATAGACTGTATTTACAACTTGGTAGTCTTATTGAATTAGAGAATAATTTATTCCCTGTGCATTTCTAATTACAGAAAAGAGGTTTACTCACTGACACACTTGTCTGTCTTGTTCTTTCCTGTCTTTCTGATGTAAACGGTTCCAAACTGTTGTTACTTTTGCAATTAAAAAAAAAAATCATTAATTAATAAGAAAACCCTATAGACTGTATTTACAACTTGGTAGTCTTAGGGTGCAATATCCAGTACTGTCTAGAGATGAAACATTTCCAAAACACTGGAAAATCCCTGTCAGAGCAGTTCCTTTCACTCTGATTAAAAGAAACTGATTAACATTAAAGGTGATCACCAATACTAATAGATTTCTTAAGTTTTAGATGTCAACCTCTCTTATTCATGGAAATCTATATTTAAAGTTACAGACAGAGCTTGAAACTAGAATAATTTAAAGTACGACATCACCAGAGTATGACTTCTATGGTGAGGCTTTTCAGAGACCAGGTAGGTAGAAAGGAAAAGATAATTTTTATTTTATTAAACAGAGAAATCATGAGGAGATTTGTGAATTTCCTTTTTTTTTTTTTTTTTCCAGATGAAATAAAAGCAGACTTCCAAACATCCCTGGAAGGCATCTGTATTTGCCCTTGCCAAGACAAATCTAATTCATGTTATAGCAAACAGACACCAAGCTTAAGTTAAAAGCTTTGGTTCTACTCCATAATGCCACAAGGAAGGGATTCTCCCGCTCACAATTCCCACAGGAACTGAACAAGACTGATTTTCATGGCTAGTGGATCATGCACCTCTTTCCTCCATCCCTGGCAGAAAATGAGTGATTCTAGAAAATTTAGGGTTTCAAATTTAGAATTTTCAAGATGCCACAAGAATTTTCAAGTAGCATCCACTAAAAGAAGGGAAAAGAAATCCAACATAGCACGAGACTGTTCAGTTTAGGGCTCTAAAATTATACCCAAGGTATTTTGATCAGACACTCTCAGAGTTTAAAAAAAATAATAAAAAAATTATAAGTGTTATTCTTTCTTTTGTACTTAGGAAAACTGATTGAAACAAATTAACTTGTACAAGGACATTCAAAGCCTGTGTGATTGTCTAATCTGGGTTCTACCTCCTGACTAGCACTGCTGAGCCTTAACAACTCCCTCTTTCCTCCACAAAGCTGCAGGCTTCAGCAAACAAAGCATTCCTTATAGCTAATTGGTATTACATAGGAACTCAACTGCTCTTATTTACAAAACTACAGATTTATGTCAAGCAAAGCCAATTATGCTTAATGTTTAAACTATTGCAGGTGCTCAATGACATTGTTGCTAGGCAGTAGAAGTGAAATTGCTCTTTTAATGCATCTTGTTCCAACTGGGAGCATGTGTTTTATCATCAGTGCAAACTTAACAGATGGAGATCTTAATCCTCTCCATCGAGTTTTCTTCAGCACCCACCCCCCTCACACAAAACGGTGTCCCATGCATTTAGACTTAACTGAGATGGTCCAGGAATTGTCTGGGGCAGAACTTGTAATTTTATTTTGTATGTGTGTCCATGAATACAGTAGAAAACACATATTTAACCATGAAAAAGACACCTCCAAATTGTATCAGCTGTAATCAGAAATACTTCGGGCTACTCAAGGCTAGTTATGACCTCTGGTGAGCACAGCACCTACTCAGATATAACCAGAGATTAAAAAAAAAAAACAAAACGAAACAAAAAACCAACAAAAAAAAAAAACCAAAAACAAAAAAACCCCAAACCACAAAAGCAACTTCTTCCAAAATCAACTCTGAATCTAGAGTCCTTTGCACTAATTTCACTCAGTGCTACGAGATCAGTCAGAAAATTTAGGCAGTAATCAATAGAAAACTGAACTGGGATGTTTCTGGTCACTCCTAATCTCATCTCGGAGGCAACTTTTTCCACAATACATTTCAAAACTATCAACCTTTATGGTGAGGATTAAAACACGCCAAAGTATCCTAAATTTACTTTGTGCAAAGCAATCCAGAATGCCAACAGGTGACCTCAAACACAAGGAATCAGATCTGAGTGCTTTATCTCCCATAAATCAGCAAAAGGCTGAACAAAAGAAGGTTCTCCTTAATTTTCCAGCTGTTTATTGCATCATTATGTATGCCCACACACATCCTTGTTTTTTCTGTCCTCTATTTTTTTTTAATGTAAAAAGTCACTGAATTTTTCAGAAATGAAAAGCAGCTTCCTTCAAAGTAAAGACCAAACCTTTAGAGCCCTTTACACTGAATTCACTGTGTGCTGGCACAAAATTTATATAATTTAGGTGTGCCCTGTACGTACAAAGGATTCCATGGAGCCCTAGATGCTGCAGTTCCAGAAAAATTCCTGTCTGCTGGTTTTAAGTGCTAAATTGCCCTGTCATAACAGTGAGATTGATTGATAGATTTTTGCATGTAGATTCCTCTGCTCCACCAACTGAACCAAGCCCAAATTCAGCAACCAGTGCCCCCTTCTCTTCTGCCATCCATCTGAAAGGCCAAACTCTTTATGAAATCTGATAGAAAAAGTGTTCCTCCTGTCCATGTGAAGAAATCAGGGAGCTTCCAATATTCAGCTTTTCATCCCAAAGCCCATCCTAAGGAACCCTATCCAGGAAGTTAATAATCCTCTTTTTTTTTTTTTTTTTCAGAATTATCCTCATCAGACAACTCAACCCAAATGGCTGCATTCTGTTATCTGCTGTCATCTATATTCACGTTTCAATTTCTGAGGAGAAAAAAAAAAAAAAGAAAGTGGTCTTGGGAAGTTTGAGGCCATTCAGCCTGAGAATGCAGCAGACCAATCATCTTACCTTAAAACAGAGTTAAGTTTCTTGTTCTCGATGTAAATGGCTCCAAACCATTGTCACTTTCGCAGTTAAAAAAAAAAAATTGTTAGTTAATTAAAAATCTACACCCCAATCATATTAGTCTGCAAAAATTTTAAGTTTTAGCCTTCTATTAAACAATTCTCTCCTTTTGTGTATAACCTTAAATTCATTGAGAGTAATCACATCCCTTTTGTCAGCAGACGCCAACCAGCATTTTTGTAGCTTTTCTGTGCAAGAACAAAGGTCAAGCATTCAAGAATTTCTCAGGAAAGAAACTGGTATTTTTCATGGCTTAAACCTGGACCTATTGCAGCACAAATATGATTTAGAAAATAATACCTTACGAGCAAATACCTGTCAGGTGCATGGATAAATTTACCCAAATACCTGGAAATTAGCTTGTCTTGCACATTCCAGTGCCCTCAGAGAAGAGATCCTTCAGCCTTTTGCTGCCTCTCCTCTCACAGCCCCAGCTCAGCTTCTGCAGCCACTTTTGGAGGAGCAGTCTGTCCCTTGCTGGGAAGGGATGCAGTCACTACATTTTTTTCCCCCTCCCACAAAATGCCCAACCTAAAATTATGTTTAGACATTAAGTGTATTTAATGGTGCAGAAGAGATTTCCTTCACCAGCTCTTCCACAGTTTCACCTCACAAACTGAGGCACTTCAATGAATTGCATCCTTTTAATGTAACTTCTCCTGTGGTGGAGCATCCTCATTTTTAGCAAGCATTCTGAGTTAACTGCCCCTTCCCTTATGAACATCTTGATATCAAAGTGCTCCTTTAGATTTTGGGGGTTTGATGTGTTTCCTTTTCACATAAAGACTTCACTTCTCTCATCATTTTTTTAGTTATATAACTTTTGAAAAGGGTTCGATTATCATCCCTCACAATAACAAAATCAGCCAATTTTGGGAGTGTTTAACACTGGGTAGACCTTTAAACTGGAAAGCATTTCACTAACAATTATTTTCCCCCATCTCCAACTGTATCTACCCTTTCCAAATCTTCTTTTCATAATTCCCTTCACCCCTCTTCAGATGGGCTGCAATTAGTAATTTGATGCTAATCTATTCCACTCTCTCCTTTTATTAGCAATTTTCTTTATATCATGCTTCAGGAATGGCAAATCTCACGGTGTTGCTGGCAGGTGAGTCTGGATGCCTCAAACATCAACATTTCATGACACACCTTATGGACTGATGGCTGGTTTGTTTGTTTGGTTTTTTTTCCTAATGTATTTTTGGTAGATCTCAAAGCAATTTGCAAAGAAGGTTGACGTGCTTGTGTCCCTTTCAATAGCAGGGAAACTAAAGAAGAACTTTGCTGAAGGCTGGGGAGGAGAGCAGCAAGAGCCAAGAACAGCACACAAGGCTCCCACCATTGCAAATATCAACCAGCCAATGCCAGATTTCAAAATCACTTTTAAATTATACTGTCACAAAGTAATTTGCTAAACAAATGTCTGCATGTTTATTAATTCTCGACCACTCCTAAATACAAATTTATGTGGATGCCTATTTCCATATAAAGATTAAAAACCTCTCTCCATCAGCTGTGGCAAGCAGTGAGCTCTCCTTGGCCTTGATGTGAGTTATGACAGTGCAGCCTCCTTCAAGGCCAATTCCTATGAAGAATGCTATTTTGTTAACTTATAAATAACATTATCATTCATCAGATAATTCATAAATACCAGGGCATAGTTCCACTTAAGCACACTGGGTAATTTATCATTAGAGAGCTGGTGGATAACAAAATCAAAATTTAGTCAAATGAGGGTGAAATTTTATCAGGTTTTCTCCACGGGAGACAAAATGGGAGAACTTTCCAGGATAGCATTATAATTCTTGAAGGCTTTTTGGTGCTTCAGAAGTTTTTGTCCAGGAAGATTTCCTCTGAACTCGTTGGTGCAATCCTCATGCAGATTGTTGTACCTGGGGGAGATGATACAGAAGGAAAAGAACAAAATTTTTTTTGGTAAACCTTAAATCTTTTAAGGTATTAGCTTCACTCATTGTTTATATCAATACTTTTTAAGTTACATTGCTGAATCCTGGACTTCAAGGCAGCAAAAATAAGGAAAATGCAAATATGCATTTCCTAGAGCCTTTCAAAACTTCAGGATGAGAAGTATCAAACTGGGTGCAGATGTTAATAATGCCTGTGCTGTGTCCTTTAAAAAAAAATAATAATTAACATGCTTTTTTCCCTCAGAGAAATTTCAGTGGATTTTTTCTTATTCCAAGTTTTAAAGTCTGTTTTCCCCATCTGCCTAAATCAGTGCTTATCTAAATAGTCCTCACTTTTTTCCTCCCCACTCACAGAATTCTTATTCACAAAAAACGAAACAATTACAACTGATTTTAAAAAAACCATATTTCTAGAAAGTCAAAAATTGTATTTGAAAAATGAGGTACCTTCATTCTAAAGTGAAATGATGATTTGAAATAAACTTTTTCTAAATGTTGGGTTTCTATTTTTACAAGATTGGAGGTCAACAGATTTCTTCATAAAAATATTAAACTGTGGCAGAAATTTTTTTTTTTTAGTTTAAACCAATTTTATGATAACATTTTGACAACCCAAACCTTTTAGTTCTCAGCAGCAAACATCACAAATGAAAATTTCAATTTAAAGAATAAAGTCCTATATGAGGAGTATAAAGTACACACAGGAGAAACGTTTTTTGTTGTGACCCAGTTGTCATCCAAAAGAAGAGAATCACATTGGAATAATCAACAAGATGCTACAGTAAACTTTGGTGCTACATGAAATAGAAAAAACCAACTTTTTTTTATTCAAAAGTTCTAGAAGTGCCCTGCCCTTGGAGGTTTTCTATTGCTCTCATCATCACATCCCTGCTGCATCAGGGTTCCTGGAGGATTTCCACAGATCTGCCCCCCAAAAGCCACTTTGGGGTGACCCATAAATGGTACAAAGCCAAGGGCAGTGGAGGGCAGTTCCATGGCCAGCACAGCTTTGTGTTCCCATCTAAACTCCAGGCCAACATATTTAGACTTTTCTAGAAAGAATATGGTGCTCTTCCATCTTTAGGGCTTTTTATATTAATAAGACCTCTTAACTATTTAAAGTTAATTACATCAGTTTGTTTCAACCTCACCACGTTTTTGCTGTGAAATCTCTCTCCACATCTGATCTATCACTTTGTTACACACTGGTCCACAAGGCTTTACAAGAATTTCCACCCGCACCTACGAATGAAACATTGAGTTTTCATTCTCTCACACGTACCTGTGTGCAATGGTCCAGAACCCCAGGGTGTTCACCGTCATTAAGGAAGCCAGGAAGAAGAAGAATCTCTCCAATTTCCCTTCATGCAGCAAGTGTGGAAACCAGCTGCCTGGTGAAGCAGACATTTGCAGCAGAATTAGTTTGCCTTGCAGCACGAGAGGTGGCTCATGTGGAAGACATGAAGATAAAACTTGGTGTGAGACAAAATCCCCTCAGGTGCTCTGACCCCCCCATAGTTGTTACAGATTTCATTCTCACAGCATCCATGGGGGTTTCTGAGTCTACTCTTGCTTCCAGACAGACAGTAGAGATCTAAAGAAACTGAAGGACTTCCCTAATAAATCTGAAGTGTGCTGGAAAACCTAATCCTGCAAATGTTCCCTCTGTATTACCCTGTGCACACAGCTAAACCAAAGTCAGCTGCGAAAATTTTGGGAAGAGCTAGAATTAAAGTGAGCTTCAGAAATCATTACTTATATCTCTCATGCTTTTAAGTCTCTTTTTAATAGAAAGAATTAAAAAAATTAAACTCAAAATATTAAAAACATTCACTCAGTGCCTTGGATGGTCTTCCATTACCAAGATGTCACCTGACATTTTACTTTTCTTTACAGCTGCCTTTAGCCATGGGCCTGTAAGGTGTCCTTTTCTCTCATTCAGTGTTTATTTACCCAAATCAGACCTTTTTCAGCCAAGGCTTTTGGCAATAGTGGCTGGGCCATTTTGGCACTTTTTCAGAGGACAGCACCACCTACATGCACACAGAGATTTCCCTGCCTGTGTATTCCTGTGCACTCCAGTTTGTGCCTGTGTTGCTTTCAGTGTTGTTCACTGCCATCAGTCTGCAAACAAGCTCAGGTGGCAAATAACCACAGAAATTAAAATAAAAACAAAGCCAGTCCTAGTCAGTCTGAAATTGAAGACAATCAGTACCTGAAGTGCCATAATCAACTACAGCAAAACCATCAAACCAAGGTGAAAAAAAAAAGTCCCAGCAGAAACTGAAGTTACAGAATATCAGAGACCTATACAGTGCTGTAATGACCATGTAGATGATTTGGGGATAGAGGATATTTATTGCCTTTGAAAGAAGGCAGATAGACTGTCTTCATTAGCAATTAATGAAGAAATGCAGAGTGTGAAGCAGCTGGTGCTGAGAAATGTGATGTCCACACTCTCCACAGCTCAGGGGGGTTCACATCACAGCAGTTCCCATTAACAGCTGGAACACATCAGACACGAACTTATTTTTTTGTTGTTAAGTTCCCTCTAGAAAGAATTCAGTTGTTTTCATGCTCCAAGATCATTCTGTGATGCAAATCAGTGAATCCAGGAGATTTAGATTAAAAGCATATCCCTGATCTGAACTATGCCCAAAGTTCACTTGCCAAGTCACCTTCTCTGCTGCATGGAAGTCTGGTATCCAATCCTGCCCATCTAAACATTGGGGCTATCACCCCTTGAATGAGCTAATGGGGAAAGAAGGAAAAGCAGCCTTCTTACCACTTGTATTGTAAAATCCTGATGGCCTTTACAGACCTTTTGGCCACTAATGCCACTTTTACACATTGATTGCCATCCTCAGATTGTTAATATTTTTCTAGTTAGAGACAAAGAGCAGTTCCACAGCATGGGAGAGACACCAGTCAAATGATTACACCCAGCCAAACACACATTCACATATTTACATTTTTCTCTTCTGTCTATATCTTAGAGTTATGAACACATTTCTTTTCAGAGCTGTTGCCTTTAGCTCTCCTGGGACTGACAAAGAACAACTGCCACCAGTTTTCCTAAGCTTCTCCACAACTCTCTCCATGCCATGTCACTTTTTTGCTTGTCACAGAGCAGCACCATCACACCCCTCTGCCTGCTCCCTTCCTTTTGCAGTGTTACCTCAGAGCCACTTTTAAAAACCTATCATCTAACACTGTAAGCTGACTGAGCTCCTAGGTGCTGTAACTTCATTTTAGTAGCTTGTAAACTTTTACTGTCATCATTCACAATCAGGTAGTTTTTCATTTTGCATCCCCCCGGGGCCAATAGGAGGCAGAGGCAGAGCCTGTGGATGTGATGAAAGAGAAATCATGCATGGGGGTCTTGTCAAAGCAGAGCTCACACTGCCTGCCAGGTTATTCACCCTGGCTGGGCTAACTGCAGGAGCAGCAGGAGCTTCCTGATGGAATGGCATGACAGTGGAACCCAAACAGAAAACATATACTTAAAAAATAAATAAATTTTGCAGCTTCTGAGTTTCAAAGGTCCATTTGCACCGTTCTCTGTCTTATCACTGATAAAGGCAGCAGATAAAAGCACTGAATCTGGGGCTGGGTGGTTCTGTGAGGGTGGGATGGCAGCCTGGCAAGCACATCTGGAGTCTGCTCCCACTGGCCTGGGTGGATCCTTTCTCTGTCTCCTCCCTGCTCCTTTTAGGAGTTGCCAGTGTTTAAACAGTGAGGCCAGGATAATGACAGAGAGCCTTTGGAAAATCCCAATGATCAACAGCAGGGACAAAATCAGACTGGATATGGTGAGGCTCCAGCTGCCATAGAACATGTTTTTTCTCTCTAGTTTCCTGCTCTGTCCAAAGCAAGATGCAGGATCAAGGATTTCTTTTCCTCTCAGAGAGGGACAACAAGGTAACAAGGTTTGTTAGGGGTAGGGCTTCCACTGCAGAGGAGTAAGGATGGCAGCAGAGATAAGGATATCCAGGCTATAATCCTTCCAGTATACATTTTCAGCAAAAATTAATATAACCATTTCCTACTTTCAGCCAAAAAAAAAAAATTAAAAAAAATTCTCACTTTTTTCTTTCATTACTTTTCCCTTTAAATTTTTCCCCCATGAAATAGGGGATAAACCTGGACTACATTTACCTCTACTTATACTCACTTTATAGAGAATCCCCTGCTCTGCTTGCAGGAAGTCTTGAGAGGAGAATCACCAGTGCTGAAACTTCACCCACGTGTCTCAGGCACCAAAACTCCCTTAGGATGCTCTCACCCCTGACCCCACAACACCTCCCACTGGCTTTGGGGTCATCCTCTCAGGATATCCCTCTCAGCCAGGAACATCAGGGACTCCCTGGGCCAGGTTTTTTTTGGTTTTGCTGGAATTGGGCACCCTGGGATTGAAGAGTCCAGCGCTTTCCCATCCTCGCCTCAGCATGCAACATGCTAACAATTCACTTTTCCCCAAAAGATACTGCCTGTGGGCTCTGTGCATCCCTCACTTTTCTGTGGAGATTGCCAACAGAAGTGGCAATTACAGGGTTGGTTTGTCACACAGATAATTGCTCGCTGGGAATTAACTTTCCACAGCAAGCTCCTGATTTCCATTTTTATCCCAACAATAGGAATACTTAGTAGCATGAATCACCACAAAGAAACAGAAGTTTCCTTTAAGGTGCATTATTTTAAATAGACTTTCTCTACTGGTTAGAGGTGAATTGGTTATGTATTTTATGGCAGATTTAGAACAAATTATAAAATGAAGCCGAGGCAGAGTCTGTTCCTCAAGTCTGCTCTACAATCATGGAAATAAAGCACCTGGTAAACTTTCACTGACATTTTGGAATCAATTTTGACTATCAATTTCACATCAAAAATTGCTCAGTGAGTTCAAGAAGGAATAATTTACAACACCAAGAGGAAACAAGAGGGTTTTTGGCTGAATAACACTATCCTATTTTATTATGGGGAAAACCTTGAAGAAAAAACAATACACATGCCTGAAGTTTCTCTATCCTGTGCCATTCCTGCATTTTTGCAGCTATCCTGCAACCTCTGCTATGATTATAGAAAAAAGAAAATTCAAAATTTAAAAAAGGTTTGTATTGCCTTCCTTCATTTTGTCAACTTAGTGGGCATATATTTAGTGTTTAATCATATCCAAATTAAAGTCTCACTCTGCCTCTAATCCCTATTAGCTAAGTAGGCACCAGTGGCCACCACCATCTGGACTGCAAGAAATATCCTTTAGCTTTATCATCTTTGGTATTTAGAATCACACAAGACTGAAATGATAGAAAAGAACCAAAAAACCTAACCGAAAACAAAACCCAAATTCAAACCAAAAACCCCTTCAATGATTCTCTAAATGCAAGCAGGAAAACTGTGTGTAGGACAGTTTCCTTCCTCTGACCTTTTTCTTATTTTTATTTCTTTCTTACATATTTATATTAATATTTTTGGAGCAATATATTCTGAAATGATTGGCATAAGAGGACAGGTTTTGTCTTGCATCTTCTTCCGTTAAAATGTTAGGAGAGGTAAGAGATCCAAAAGAAAGCAGTTTCCCAGCTTGTACTGAAAATATCACTGTCACCCATCATCTGTTTGCACTCGTCAGATTTTTTAAAAAAAGTCTTATTTTATCATATTCACACCATCCTCCATAGATGCGTTAAAAATGATTAATGCAGCTTTGACTGTGACTGATATCTGATCAACTTTGCCAATAAAAACCCAAATAAAATTCTAAACGAGCGGCATAAAATAGGATATAAAAAAAAAAAAAAGGTTTAAATTTTGTCAACACCCTCTGTGCTTTCAGCGCTTCAAAATACACAGTGGAGGATCTACTTCGCTGCAGGAACATGGAAAACATGGTCTCACTGCTTGGAGATGGGAAACCAGAAATAGCCTTGGCTCAGGTTTGAGTGAAACAAGAATCATGGGACAAGACAAAAGCGTTCACAGCCCAAGAGTCACTCGCTAAACCTTGTTAAATCTTACAGAATCACCTCATCAACACTATCCCTCTCTTGTTCTTCCAATATAAATAAATTAGTAAATTAGCTGAACCTTTCTTTTAGGAAGGAAAAAAAGAGTTCTGGTTGGTTTGTTTTACTCCCAGTTTCATAAATTGTCCAGATACTGAATATTTACAAGCTCTTTAAACAGATCTGGGGAAAAAAAAGTGAGTGAAAAAAGCTTAATTTGTATCATTGGACTCTAATTTGACTTAAGAGAGGCTACAAATTTGTTCCCTACAGCAGCCACTTCAGGGGTTTATTAGGCAACCACTAGGTTTTAATAAATTTAAAAAATATATTTTGCTATGGTATGAGCACCAAAGTCCACTGTAAGAAGAACAATTGGAAGAAATACAGACGGAATTAAAAAAAAATGTGTGTATAACATTCCCTACCAAACTAGGAGAAAATCAAAACTAAGCCTAAAATGCATTTTTCTTTTGTTGTAGTTTATCCCTACCTGCAAAAGTCTGATCCTAAACCTGCTTTGATTTAGGAGCCAGCAGGACAGCAGCCTGGCATGAGCAGAGGAGAGTTAGAACACAAATGAACTAACAGGAATATCCCCATCCTTTGCAAGCTGTGAATCGTGGTAACTTGGAATTATTCATCTTATTCAAGCAAGGAACACTGGGAGAGAGACACCCAGCGAGATCCCAATTATTTTTAAAAATAAAAAGTGAGAGCCCAGTAATATGTTGTTTACATATTAACAGGGCAAGTAATCTCTAACACTCTTCTAGCTAGAGCAGCAGAGCAATCTCTGAGCACTTTTTATTTTCCCTAAAGCTTTTCAAGCTTTGCAGAGGACTTTTCCTGCTTAGCAGTAGTCGTTCCCATTACTGCAACTTAATCTGAATACAGGCTGTCAGCAATTCCCTTGGAAATTTCAGAGTGACTTTTGCTCGGGATAATGGCGCCGTCAATTCCACCTACAGGAACAGCAGGTCTGACAAAGTTAAACAAAGACATAAGTTACAGCTTCGGAACAAGGGGGAAAAAAAAAAAGAAAAGAAAAGCTAAGTTGAGAAGTTTGCCGCTCAACTTTCTAAGAGTGAGCAATATTTTAGCCAGGAAATTTTCCAGTTTGCTCAAGAATCCTGAACAAAAGGGGTTCAAAAGTGACAGCTCCAGCCTGTGGAGAATTTGGAGATTTAGCCTTGGTCTCAGCCAGGATAAGAATCAAATCTCTGTTAAAACAGTATTTCTAGAAAGAATATTTGCTTTTTTGAATCACTTAAATGATTTCATACAGGCTCACGGAAAAAGGATGAATTTTCCTAACCTTCTTAGGAAACCAGACAAAAAACCATCTACTGAATTTGCAAATCAAATGCAAAAATTGGTTTCCTCTATCGCAGAGTACAGAAATGCTCCGTAAAGGAATTAATTATGTAATAGTGAGACAACATAGGCAAAATAATTTGGTGCTGATATTATGCTTAATTATTTTGCAATTATTTAATTATTTCCAAAGTCAAATTGCAGTGAAATATGTCAATATCTCAATCTCATAAAAATTGATAGTTTCCATACTTTGGGGGGGAAAGAAAAAGAAAAAAAGAAAGGAAAAGAAAGCAACACAGTCTGTCTTAAACTGTTTCATTTATCCCACATTACACTGAACTCACAATAATGAAAAATAATTTTTTCCACTGGGGGATATTCAAGGATCTCAGTTCTCCACACTGGATGGGTTGGTGCTTAATATTTCTTTGCCTGATTAATTTGTGTAAGCATTCCTGCTTTTACCCATTTCCAGGTGATGTTTTATACCTCATAATAAAATTGTAATTGAATTTTTAACTTAAAAACAGGACTGCGTGTCAAAGCATCGTCTGTTTGTTCAGATCTTGCAAGCAGGAATAAAAATTTCTTGTCACACTTTCAAAACACCCACTTCTGCTTGTTTTTAAATTACATGATTCTTTACATGGGAAAGAGAAGAACCCAAAATTTTAAACAGTTACAGAATCCTGCAGCTGTGGCAATGGCAGTGGTGGTCATGCATTAGGGCCAGCAGCTTCTAAAGAACAGCTCTCTGTAACATTTCCACCTGAGCTTGTTGATGGCATCTTTAGAAATATTCCTTCAGCAAGTGGGACTATTTCACATTTGTGAACAAAGGGATGGATCTCCGTGGCTCAGATCAAGAACTCAAGTGCTTTACTTGTTAAATTAACTCGTGAAACAAGTATTTTCTGCATTGAACAAAGATTCATCAGCAAAAGAAAAATGACTTTAAGAAACTCCCGGCTTATCTTGAACCCAGGAACAGCTCCAGCTCAGAGCTTCCACACCTCAACAGGCTGAATCTTTATAAACTCCTTTTGAAATAGGAAGTTTTTTGGGAATTGCAGCATTCATTGGGAAAGGGCAAGCCCACAGTGAGACGGTATTGGCACAGAATCTGGAGTCAGAGGGAACCAGAATGTCCAGGAGAGTGAATTCCCCAGGCAGCTTTGAAATCCTCAACCCAGCCTCCTGTTCCCTCCAGACAGAAAGGAACATTCTCCATTCTTTAAAGCACAGATTCTGCTCTCAAAGCCAGAGGCTTCCATGTAAGTGTGAATAACATGAATGTACCTCTTCATGAGCACAAAAGGTGCTTCCCAGCCAATTTATTTTCAGTCTCCCAGAACAGAAGCACAGAGATTGGACAGGAGGACTTCCTGCAAGATGCCATCCTCTAATTACTCCGACTATCAAAACTAAGATGACTCATTAAAATTGGATGAATACAGCTGGAAGGCTATTTCCTATCTTAATTCCATCTTAATTGTGAGAGCAAATCAATAAAACTTTGGCATCCCTTTTAATTCTGCTGCCTGATTCTCCAAATCAATAATATTAAAAAAAAAAAAAAACCCTGCTCAGGAACACCCATCATGAGCATACTCTTACCTTGAGTGCTTGTGTGGGCTGTCTGAACAAAGAGAGCTCCCATAAAGCAGCCAGCTCCATTAAAGAGAGCTAAAAAATGCATGGAAATCCCTCTCATTCTTGCAGGCACAAGTTGGAATGAAAGTAAGGAACCTTAGGAAGGAAGCAGATACAGATACAAGTTAAAAGGGACCAAAAAAAAGGGACCAAAAAAAAAAAAGGACCAAAAAAAAGGACCAAAAAAAAAAAGGGCAAAAAAAAAAAGGACCAAAAAAAGGACCAAAAAAAAAAAAGGACCAAAAAAAAAAAGGACAAAAAAAGGACAAAAAAAAAAAAAAAAGGACCAAAAAAAAAGGACCAAAAAAAAAAAAGGCAAAAAAAAAAGGACCAAAAAAAAGGACCAAAAAAAAAAAAAGGACCAAAAATAAAAAAGGACAAAATAAAGGACCAAAAAAAAAAAAAAGGGACCAAAAAAGGGACCAAAAAATAAAGAACCAAAAAAAAAAAAAGGGAAAAAAAAAAGACCAAAAAAAAGACCAAAAAAAATGGACCAAAAAAAAAGGACCAAAAAAACAGGACTAAGGGAAAGGGGAAAGGGTTAAATGATGATAGAACATAGATAACACAAAAAATTCAAAGCATCTCTATTAGTGAGTTTCCATATTTTATTCAGAGAATGCACTTGCTGCAGGAGAGCAATCAGATGTCCCCTACAACAAAGCATTAACTAAACTGCTGAAATGAATATCTGTAATAAACTATCCACATTCCACAAACACAAAGATCTCTCACCCAGACATTTCCTTGCACCTTTTAAAACCTTGGGCATGAGCAAGAGCAGAGTAACACCACCACAGGCAGTGAGCATGAGGACAATGGATGTGAGATTTAACTCAGAACAGCAGGACCTTGTAGCTCAGAGCCAGAGCAGCACAGCCACCAGTAAATCCTTCCAAAATCTAGAGCTCTGCCTTAATTTGGACACTTAGCTTGCTTTACCTTTAGGCTGGACCATGCTCCTGCTCCCTGGAGTGCAACCCCCAGGCTCACTGGCTCATTTTTAAGAGCTCATTCTTCACTTTCTTGCCAGAAGGCGAAACCAGAAGCAGCACCAGCTTTGGTGGAGAGGGGAAGCTGCAGCATGCTGCTGTAGCAGGGATGACTATAAATAATCCCACCAGCTGTAATTTGGCTGTGACAGCAAGACTTTATGCTAGCTGTTCTTTTTGTGAAATTTTCACTGATCTTCAAGAACTTTTGTTTCTGAATTTCACTCTTTGAGTTCTCCTCCACACTTTTTCTCCCTGCTTTATTAGCTGAATTAGAATGACCTCCAGCTTGAAAAACTTGCCAGCAGAGGATCCTATTTGGATGCTGGGTTGCCTGAAGCACCTCTGAACACAAATAAATAATACAAATAAAACTTTGCAATCATCATCTTTCACCATTTTTAATTTGGATGTCCAAATGAGAGCTTTGAAAACATGAAAAAAAAAATACCACGGACAGTGTTTTCTTCTTTGTTCACAGTAGGAACAAGGACAAGGAAAGCAGGTGAGCCTGGGACAGCAGCCTGAAGCATTTTACTGCTAACTTGAGACAGACTTAAAAGTTTCTGGGTGTTCCTCCCTTCTAAAAGCAGGGGGGCAGAACATGCATCTTGGTCAAATTTAGCCTGGGTAATTGCATCCTACTTACCTAAATTACCCCTGCTGCTTCACCAGCCTGCTCCAGTCCTCCCTTTCCCCACGGTGCTGCTGGGAACCATTAAACAGCTGCTGCATTTCTCCCTGGAGACCTTTGCACTCCATTGGTGGGCAAAGCCATCCCCAATACATCCTCTAACTAACAGAGCTGCAGTTTCCTGGTTTAAACCAAGCTAGGGGCGCAAATTCAGCCTGTCAAAGGCCAAGTGAGAACTTTGTGGCACTGTGGAGGAGAGCAATATCATTGTTTTATTTTATTTTTCAGACTTAGTGGCAGATATTATTCTAAGAGATGCTCATGCCACCTGAAGCAGATGATTATCCAAAACTCCTATCAACAAGATAATGAAATATATTGTATAAATGCAGTTTTAGATATCAGGGACCAAATTGTAGAATAGCTTGGGTTGGAAGGGGCTTTAAAAGTCATCCAGTTCCAACCCCACTGCTGTGGGCAAGGACACCTTCCACCAAACAAAGCTACTGAGAGCCCAACCTGCCAGGGATGGGAGAGTCCCAGCTTCTCTGGGTAACTCTGCCAGAGCCTCAGCATCCTCACAGCAAATCATTTCCTCCTGATCTCTAATCTAAACTACTCTCAGTCTGAAGCTGTTCCCCTTTGTCCTGTCACTATGTGTCCTTGTAAATAATCTCTCTCTCTTGTAGGCTCTTGTCAGGTACTGAAATGACACAATTAGGTCACCTTGAAGGCTTCTTTTTTCCAGGCTGAACAACCTCAGTAAGAGAGGTCCTAATGAAGATAAAGAGCTCAATGTGCCAAATCTAACTTCTCTAACCAAGCTCTTCAGAAATGAGAGATCTCCTTTCTTCCCTCTGCTTAAAAGAGGGAATATTTCCCTCTCCAGCTTGGATCATGTACTTTCAGGTCCACTAAATTATTATGATAATTGAATTTGACCTTCTGCATAAGAAAGGCAATAAAATGTCAGGAAAGTGAGACAACTCTGTAAGTGCCTAGGCTGTCATTAACATCCAGGGAGATCCACCAAATGGTTCCTGAACAGCAATTCAGTTCAAACTGAAGCAGAAAGCCACCTCAGAAGCCTAAATGCCAGCTCAGAAGCCTGAATGCAGAACCTGAGGGTTGCTGGAGATGGCTCTGGACCTCAGCCACCTGCACTGGGCTGTCTGATCCAGTGCAAGACCTGGGGGAAAGCCAGGCTTTCCTCCAGCAGCAGAGCCTGCTTGCCCTGCCAAGACACTCCGTGGCCAACAGGGCCAGACACCAATTTATGCCATGAATGGACCACTTCTTCCCCATCATATTACACCAATATCCTATTTTAGGCACCCCCTTCAGATTTTATCTGCAAGCCTCATGTTCAGACCCAGCCCCAGTTAGCTGGGTTCTTAAGTCACACCTCTCACTGCAGCTCTAAGCACCATGCTGAATCTCTGCTTAAATGGGGAAGGACAGCTTTTCTTCCAAAGAAATTCTAACCACAGCCCCTTAAAAAAAGATCTTAAAAAAAAAAAGGGGGGGGGGGAAGAAAACCCCTAAGATGGAGTTTTATTTCTTTTCTAAGGGCTAATGTAATCTCCCAGTCATTGGACTCCAGTTGTGTCCCATTGTGCTGGATTAAAAGGCCTTATTCTACCAGCAATATTCTTCTCTTACTTTTGCATGAGAAGACTGTAAGCAAGTCACCTCCTAACCCTTTTTTTTTTGTTAAGCTAAACAGAGAAGGTCACAGTTTTCAGTTACACTTAGCCTGTAACCTAGAAACCAAATTACCTGCCTAGAAACCTGTCGCAGTTAAGTACTTGAGAGCTATCAGATGAAGAGGCATTATGAAAGTGCTAAGTATTTAAAACTAGGGAAAATTACCTTTTTAGTGACAGACTGTGACCCACAGCTCTCAGTAGTCTCAGAGTGTAAGAATGAAGCTGAGACACTGAAGTTATTTCCTGCTCTTAAATAAAAACCTGAACATTTCTGGGGTTGTACTGGAACAAGAGACACTCAACCCATAGAATTAAATGCCTGCAGAGATCAGCCAGTCAATTACTTTACCTGTGTCTCTAAGTGAATGATGCTTAGATTATTTTTATAATACTAACTTTTTTTTTTTTTTAAAGCTCTGCAAGGTAAAACACTGGTGAGCGCTCTGCATCCTCCTCAGAAGAAAATAAACCTCAAAAAAATGTCAGTGTAGACACAGAAAAGTAAATTATGGAAAGCAGAAAAGGTTCAGACTCACAATCAAGAGTATGACTACATAACGTGAGGATGGCAGGCACCAGCTGAGGCTCTGCCTGAGCTCTGGAAAACAGGAAAAAACATCTCTGGCTCATGTCACATGCTAAGATGCGGTGATCTGTGGAGGCATGTTCTCCTGCCTCCTGATTGGAGCCCTAACAAAAACCTGGCAGCTGCCTACACCATTAATTAGGGTAACCTGTCACTGTTACCTGCCCACATACGCTCTGTGCCAGTGAAAAACACGTCCTAGTTCTATGAGCTGGGCCCAAAAATCAAAGTATTCACCTTGCTCTGACTGTGGCCTTTCAGGTGGTCACAGAGCATAACCACAGCTCAGCTCTCACATGAGTTTTTGTTCCATCTCAATAAAATCATCACAGGAGAGTCCAGGTCAGAAGGAGCCACAGGAGCTCCAGTGCAGCCCCTGCCTGAGGCAGGTTCAGCTTCAAGACCAAACAGGGAATTGTTCCTCCCTGAGACCTGACAGGACTGAGCTCCCTTCCAGTTAATCTGGAACATCACTGCTCGTCCTGATTTACAGCCAGCAAGACAAATTCTGCCTCTCTGAAGCAGGTAAAGCACAGATCTGCTCATTAAACCCATGGAAGAGTGCCAGGGATAAAATATCAGATGACAGTAATTATTTTTAGGAAGCTGATACAGCTCTCTGAGAAACAGGACACCCTCGCTTTAGCCAATTTGGTTTTACTCACAGGAGGGAGTTACCAAGGCTTCAGCCACTCCAAGCAGGATGTACTGAGGAGCCAGGTGGAAGCAAGGCATGGAGGAGACCAGCAGGACCTCCTGGGAGAGGGTCTGCTCCACCTGGGGGAAGTGTTTTCGGTGCATTTCGGAGAAGCCAGCCACCATCACGGAGAGTGCAGCACATAAGTGACCTACAACTGGGTAAAGAGCACAGAGAGCGTTCACCAGGGCTGAATTAAGGACCATCATGTGTTTAGAGTGAAGAAAACCCCAAAGAAACAAAAAAACCCTTCCTGCCCCCCACCCCAAATCATTTTTTCTGAACACGTGAATAAAGAGTTTGCTATATATACATGGCAAAAGGACACCAGCTCAGCATAGAGAGGATTTCAGAATAAACAAGAGAGGAAAAACTTTTCTGAAGACCAAAGTCACAAAGGAGAACTTTTTACTTTTTTTTGAGGAGAAAAGGAAGGAGAAGAGGAAGGAGAAGAGGAAGGAGAAGAGGAAGGAGAAAGGGAAGGAGAAGGGGAAGGAGAAGGGGAAGGAGAAGAGGAAGGAGAAAGGGAAGGAGAAGGGGAAGGAGAAGGGGAAGGAGAAGAGGAAGGAGAAGAGGAAGGAGAAGAGGAAGGAGAAGAGGAAGGAGAAGAGGAAGGAGAAGAGGAAGGAGAAGAGGAAGGAGAAGAGGAAGGAGAAGCAAATGTCTTTTCAGATAATACAAGAGAAAGGGTAGGAACAAAAATACCAGGCAGCAGGAAAATTTTCCAGAAATTATAACTGGAATTTTCCAGAAATTATAACTGGATGTATTATAACTACCCTACAGTTCATCCATCACAGAGAGGTACTAATAAAATATAATCTTTTATATTTCTTGATGTTGGCAGTATGAAATTGTTGTATCCTCTCAGAAAAGAAAAAACACAAAGAAAGCAAAGTTTCCAAGTAAGTCTCTGAACCTGAATTGTCCATACTTCTCATGGTTTGAGCTCCCGCTGATTTTGACTAAAATTCTGATTTGCCAGCATTTCTAAGCCATAATGTGAGGAGAATTTGGTTGCTTTTGACAGTTTTGGCTCAAAACTGGCTTGGACTATGTTATTCTTACCTTCATGACTGATAATTGCCACACTTACTAGGATGGACATCAACAGCCAAAAGCTTTTATTTCATATTATATTTATAATATATATAAACTGTCTTTTTTAGTGTCAGGACAGCAGAGATGAAAAAAATCACATTGCTAAGTGGCTTTAGCCTTGCTGTGTTTTTCTGTGTTTCTTCTCTCAGCACCAAACTCTCACTCCCTTCCTCTAGCAGACTTTTCCTGCATGTTCACAACTTTGAATATTCTACTCTCCCCTGCCTAACCTGAGCCTTGGAAGTTGTTTTGCTGTTTAGGCTCCTCCAGTGCTTAATGAGAATATCAATGAATTACTGCTTGAAAATTGATGACAGGAGGGAATTGAACAGCATTTTCTGGCCACTGCACCTTATCAAAGCCAGGTATAAAGCCCTCAAGGAGCTTCTTGTAGTCATCCAAAGCAAGAGTTCTCCTAGTGAAAAATTATGTTGGTACTAAAGAAACCTCCAGCAGTTCAGTATTCCTAACAGTGCAACAAACGTGAAGCATTTTCCTTCACTAAAAGCCAATACATTTCAGAAAAAGTAACCTCCGGGTGCCTAAAAATTTTTTTTTTTTTCCCAAGACTTTATGTAGCAGAGGAAAAACCAAGAGCTTTGGAGGTATGGTTTTCATCTTTACTCTTTTCATTTCAGTCCTCTTTAAAACAAGGGGCTTGCAATGACTGTCTGAGGTTTTACAGGAGAACAAGCTGGTTTAGTAATATTTAGGGGTGATTCTGGACAAGGTTCTTTATATTATCTAAAGACTAAGGTTGTATTGTGAATAATGAATAAACCAACAGTTGTAGAGAGAGTAGCAAATTACAGTTTTTATGCAGACCTTTAATACAGAGCAATCAGATATTTCAGTTGTCTGCGTGCTTCATCCTTGAGAACTGCTATCCTTAACACGCTGAAAATTTCCAGAAAACTATTTAAATTCCTTCTTCTTCTTACAAGAGTTGAATTAAAATATAGTTATAGGCTGGCTTAACACCAACTGCCTATTTATACTTCCAATTTTTGTTGCTGAAAATAATTGAGAACCTAATTAACTGTTGGCAAAAATATTGGCACTTAGAGGTCTACCCTACCTGCAGGTGCAGTCATATACTTGGATATCTCAAGCCATTGCCTGCACTCACAGGTATTTTTATGCCTCAGGTAGTTTATCACCCCTAACAGGAGGCTATTTTGATAAATGAACCTATTAAGAATAAACCACTGCATACATTCTACTGCTGCTCAACAGAACAGGATAGAACATTAATACTAACTTGAAATTTCCGTGGTTTAAAGGGAAATGATTATCTGAATGTGCTTTTTTTTTTTGTGTTTTAATGCAGATGTTATTTTAAAAACTAGGCTAATTGCAACCTGCTGTGTTATATGCTTCTGGTTTGTATAAAACTTAATAACACTCTTAATTAGGCTAATTTAGTCAGATTAATACCTCTGTGTGTGTCAGTACTCACTGTGCTGCCTGCCATGGGGCACTGAATTAATAGCAGCACACTGAGAAAATAGCGGTTTATAAATATTTTCATCTGAGGTTTGCAATGCAGACTGGAAGATAAAAAATGTAGGAAGTTTAATGAGAGTATCTATGAAAGGGAACAGTTTTAAGTGAATGCAGGATGGAAGCTGCTTTACTGCTAACATCTGAAGAGTGTTGCAGAGGATCCCTCCAGACCCTAGAACATAAGAGGCTTGGGGGTAACTAAAAAACAAATAAATAAAAGAAACTACATCAGTGTCAAGAGATGTAGCCCAACTCTTATTAAAGTTATCATTGCTTCTAGGCTATGAATTTCTCTGGAATGAGTGTCAACCTACAACAGGGAAGACTTCTTTTTACCAGTTCTGTTGGAAAGAGGTAACACCTCACTTTTGGAGATCCCTTTTTGCTGTGACTGAGGGTACAACAAGGATTTTAATAATAAAATACTAAACATTTGAAAATTACCTCATATTAGACACTCTAATGAAAACTTTAGCACTGGGGAGGAAGCTGTACCTCTCCAAGTAACCTTCCACCTGTGAAATATTCAGCCTGTTCAATGGGAGCAGCAACCCATTTGTTTTGCATGGTTTTCTGCATGTTTCCTTTTGCTCATCCATTCTAAAAAACCCCTATTGCTCATACAGAGTTAGCCTAGATACTTTTATTTCATTTATGATGTCACCGCAGAATCTGGAAGAAACTGTTCTAATGGCAATACAATTTTCCTCTTATGAGTTGCAGTCCTAACAATAATGCACTTACAGCATAAAAATCACAGAAAAACAGCGCCTTTATTCCTGAGTTATCTGAATCCAAACTCCATTTCTCCAGTATAAGAGAGAAACTGAAGGGATTTTTAATTTCTAAAAAAGACTTGGATTGTAAATTAACTTTCCAAAAGCTAATGGATAAAGAAACATATAGAAGATAACCAAGTCAAAGTAATTCTCAGGCATAAATAGTTGATACTGCTTCTCTCCAATACCAATTCCAAAGGTTGAAATTCCCAAGTTATTTGTGAGTGTCCCTCAAAATTTTTATTGGTCAGAGGAGCCTGTCCTACACAAAATCTATACTTTTTTCTTACTATCTAGTAAGTGTTTTCAGGACTGTTTCTTTCTTTTCAATGATTCATTTGAAATATATTTACTTCTGAGCATCATCCCAAAACAATTCCATCTTAACATTTATAGTCAGATATAATTGTCTAGGATCATCCATCACACTGAAATTTCTCCTTCAAAACCAGAAAACCTATTAAAGCTGTATGAACACACATTTTCCACATACCAATGTAAATTGTTGGAGAATGTCCAGTGTCCTTGGAGCTAAAGAGCCATGAGTTAATGCACTCCAAAATGGGAACAAGAATCAGCAGTGGCACGATGCTGATCACGTTCATTGCTGCAACTGGCAAGACAAATCCACCGAAGTGCAAGTTGGAATTCATGGTTTGGAGGTAATATCCTGAAGGGATCTGTATTGAAGGATAAAAACCACAATCCATGGATAAGATTTTTGCTGTATTTGGAAACCTCTCCAAGTTTTTCCTTCTGAAGAAGTCACATTAAAGCAAATACCTGCTGGCAAAAAAGGAATGAGCATTCATGAGGAAAGACTTTCAGATAGTGACAATATTGTTCTCTGCCAGGACATTTCCCTTTTATAAGATTTTCTCCTACATTTACCAAATTAACCAACAGTCTAAAGTTTTATTTGATCACCCCTAATTAGAGCCATCAGCCAATATACTAAATAATTCTACCCAAAACTTCAGTCACTTCACCCAGAGTGTTTAACAGATCAGAATCTTAAACAGCAAAATGCAGAGTGATTTGATTTTGGAATTGCAAGGCACAGAGTGATTTTGGACTTATGATTGCGTGCTCAGGGTAGGAGCACATTAAAAGCTGCAGGGAATGAAGGTTTGGGTACAGCCTTAGAACCAGCTTAATGCAACTCACAGCCAGAGCACCTATAGAGGACTTCATTTTACCTGGGGGAGCTGAGAATCAAAGACAAAAAGAAGCAGATGAGGAACCTCCCAGTGGCAGACAACAGGGTACAATATTAAGTAGATTTTTAAGACTCTCTCACTACAAAAACAAGTAATTCCTCCTGCTTGTGTGAGGCTATACAGAAGAGCTGTTGAGCTTATAAAAAAGTGTAAAATCAAAATCTGAAGGTTTCTACCAACAGATTCACAGATTTTTCAGTGGGGTTTTTTTTGTTTGTCTGGGATATTTTTGATTAACTAATTTCATGTGCAGCAGGGAACCATAACCCACTCTATTTTACAGACTGGGAAACTCCAACTCGAGCAATTCACAGAGTGCAGTCATGACAGAACTCAACCCAGAACTGTTTTTTTACTCTGTTTTACTGACTTCTGGATTCCTGAAGCATCCTGCACACTCTTCAACATGATCAGGAATTTCAAACCCAGGTAGAATATTGCTGCTCTATAGCTGTCTGAAAATCAATGTTTAGTTGTTAACTGAGCTTCTGTAGGGTTTCTCATCAATGGTTATAGTCAACCCTACCCACTGTATGTTCAATGTTAAGGAATTACTCAAATGCTAGCTCTTAAAAATATTTTTCACCTTAATCCCACCTCCAAAAGGAAATATAAATTGTAAAAGAGAGAATAAATAGCAACAGAACTATGTATGTTTAGGACTGAGTCAAATTTTGTTGCTTCCTTTTTTCCAATGCTTATTGCAAATAAGAATTTACTTCTTAATAGGAATTAAAATATCATCAACATGCATCACAGCCACTGAAAGCTGTTAACTTAATAATATGAAGAAAAATACTATTAATTTTTACAAAAAAGATACTGATCTATCTCTGAGTTTGTGAAAAAGCCTTAAACTTATTGGAAATTCTGCCAAAGGATTAATTTCTTTCAGCAGTGGAAACACATCTATATTTTCTAGATAAATACTTCATAATAAACTTGATAAATATTAATATCTGTTTAATTTTCATCTGGTCACTAATGCATAACCTTGGTCATGTGTGTTTGTTGATTTTGAATGGGGTTTTTTTGTCTGTTGGGATTTTTTTGTGCTTTTGGGGAGAGGGGAGGAAATGGGGAGGGAAGAGGAGAAAGAATGAGGCAGATGGATGGGAACATGGAAAGATGGCATGAGGAAGTGTCAATGAAGCAGAACACGCCACATATTTGTAAGAATTTCCTTAAGCAGCATTTTAACACCAATGAGTAGAAATGAATTTCAGAGCTGGCTCCAAAACTTGTCATTCCAGTTGCCAAAGGGTATTTTACCTCCAGCTCCTGCGTAGCCAGGATCATCCAGACAGAAAGGAATCTGAAGGAATTAAGGAGCTTCTTGACACATTTCCATTTATATCACCCACACCCGCTCAGAAGTGAAAAGAACCACACACAGCCTGGCGGAGGGGCTGTGAAAGGACTGCTGCTCTCCACAAATGGAAACCCACCCACTCCCACTGTAGGTACAACAGCCACACAGTCCTGTCAAAACAGGAGGGGAAATAGGAAACCACAACAGCAAATAAAGATTCTCCACCTGTCCCCAAAAGTGAGGGAACACTTAGGAAATGGGAAAATTACGTTTTTCGAGAGCACTGAGCCTGAGTGTTGGTATCTGTGACATGGCATCATGAGGGGAACAGGACTGTCACATAAGATGGTTCAGACAGTAAAAAAATTCCAAGAAAGGAGCACACAAACTTCTTAATGAGTCTTGACCAAGCCAATTTCCATTATTTGAGGAGCTCAGAGGCGACCAAAGGTATATTCTTAGGCAATCAAAGATACTTTGCAAGGCTGCTCAGCTGGCAAAACAACAGCTAGAAAAAGACACCTGGAGCGACGGTATTAAACACGTGTCAGAGTCTATTTTGAGATTTTTCTCTAAAAGCTTTACGTACCCACCTGCATAACGCACGCTCTGTACAGAATCTGGAAAGTGAACAAGGGGAAGAGCCTGGCGAGTGACTTTGTGCCTTCCACCTGGCTCTCGCTGTAGTGGCCGCCGTGGTTCTCCTTGGCGCGGTCCAGCCAGCTGGGCACGGCGGCGCTGCAGTAGCGGTACCGCACGCGGCACGTCTTCAGGGCGCTCAAAATGACCCCAAACGTCGTCAGCAGGGAACTGTCTGTGAGCAAGCAGAGACATTAGGCATTGGCATGGTTCTTATAGCTCCTGTCAAGATAAACAAGCCGAGACAAAACACTTTGGGAGGGGAAATGTAAGCTGGTATATTCACCTTTATGTCTTTTTAGGGAGGGGAAAGTAAGAACTCTAGAATTTAAAAAATTTCTTTTTTGAACCCACTTGTTACAAAAGCAATCCTGCCCAACAGCCACAGAGGAGAATGCCTTTTAAGTACCAGTTATTTAAAACACCACAATGTGTTTCTCTGGTTGAGCAGGTAAAGTAATAATTTCCTTTGTTTTTCCTTTCCATTTATTGAATGTCTACTGAAGTCCAGTAGCAAGGGAAGGGAAGTAGTGAAGTGAGGAGGAAAAGGAGTTTAAAAAACAGTTGACAACTTAAGAAAATTTTCATGGATGAATTTCAAGGCCAGAATTATCATCTCAGGTCTTCCAAAAGGAGTTTCCAGCCCAGTACTTGGCATATTAAAACTTATTGACTGGTTACTGTGCTCAGGAATTTTCAACTTGGTTCTCAGATGAAATAAAAGTAGAATGAACAAAAACCTGTTAGCTTCAGGCTTGGGAATGCAGGTTCATTTACCTTTGGCAAATTGCCATCCATGCAAATAGGGGTTATGGCACTTCTATGTTTTCTGAGTGCTGAAGCATGACAAAAAGTTGAGTATCTATAAATAAATGCTTTCCAAAACCCAAAGTGAGCCAAAATTGCAGAATGAAAATGTCTCCCTGCTATCTCTGATGTGGAAATGATTTTCTAGAAATATCCATTGACACCTACTGGAAGCACTTGCTTTAAAGTACTAAGTAAGGGCATTTTATTAGATAAACTAATATTTTAAACTCCTTGCCTGTGTGGTATTAACCTGCAGAGTGTTGTCACTATGGAAAAAAATCTGAAACAGCATCAAAACCTGAAAACACAGAGCTGGTAGAGTTTGTTTTTTGGGTTTTTTTTTGATTCTGTAGGACTGTACCAGGCAACTATTCTCACTGCTCATTGTAAGTGATGTTTAAGTTTCAGTCCTAGATTATTTTAAGAGCAAATCTGAAGACTAAAAGAAAAAGTTCAGAATTCCAGAGTGAATTGACTAAGAAACTAACCAGAAAAAAAGTGAGACCTGGGGCTCTTCTCAAAGCAGAGTTAACTTCAGAAGTAAATCAAAGACAACAGGAAATTTGGTATTCACTCAATTCATTGGCAGAGCTTGTAATGAGATGTTTTACATTAGAGAAATGTTATTTTTCTTTGCCCTAAACTAGAGATTCACAAAAGGTGAATAAGAAGCAGTAATGTGGTGTTACTGCTCTGCAAGGTTTGAGCCCAGCCAGGTTTGAAATTGGAAGATGCACCGAGTGCCCCATGACAAGGCCAGGAGAGAGTTCCATAAAGGAGCAGCACAGCTGTGTCCTGGCCCATCTGACCCCGTCTCCAAGATGGTCCTGGCCATCTCCTTTCCTTTGGAATGTGAGGGGTTGGGCAGACAAAAAGGTTGAATGAAATGTGACAAAATCAATCCCACCAGCAGCAGATTACACCTCTTCCTGCACAAGAAAAGGCTGTGACACATGTCCTGACACGACAGAAAACAAACATGAGTTTGGTTTCCCAGAGACTGCTTCCCATTTTTACAACCTACCCAGAACCTGCAGAGGATGGATATCATTTCTCACATGCAGATTTTGGAGGGCTAAAACCCAAGGATCTCCAATCAAACAGGGCAGAGTTATAGAAGAAATAGTTTAGATACACAAATTGATTTTTTCTGTGAAAGCAATCCCTAAAGAAGTTTCCTAAGACAGAGTTGCCTCTTACCTGCTTTGGGTTTGTAAATCATTTCACCCCGAACCATGTGAATTGTGATCATGGCCATAAGGCCAGACACAAATGGGATAAGAAAGCCAAGGTTCCTGGCCACAGACTGCTGGATGTAAGAAATGCTGACAAAGACCACTGCGGAATTCAAGTTAACCAGCCAATGAAACCTGGAACACAGAGACAAGAGAGAGAAAAGTGGAGAGGCTGAATGATATAAAAGCCTTTACAGAAGATTAAAACATCCAATTAAAGGCATGGTTAAGTATAGTAATCATGGACAGCATCAGTACCGTGCACACATTAGCACAGCAATTAAAACCGATTTTCACTCAAATGTCTCAGCTCCAAGAGGTGTATGATTAAAGTAAGTGTACTAAGGCAGTAGAGCTGAACAAATTATCAGTCTAGTACTGGAAATATTCTTGTGGGTGACATTAATTAAATACATCAACATTTACCATTTTCGCATTTAATATCTGGTAACAAGCTTTGTGTATGAAATATCATCAAATCATATGCTTCAAGCTTTAGAGAAATGTCTTAATGCCACCACCCTTTGGTTAAGAAATACTAAGTATTAAAAAAGTAAGAAATATTAAAATTTGGTTTATCAGTTATTAATGGAAGGCTCAGTTTGAATTTTTGTTGGCTCCTGGAATATCCTGACAAGGAGGTTCCCCAACATAATTCTCTGAGCCTGTAATTGGTAGGAGAGGTGCTTCCCAAGTAAGTCCTGAGCCCCTCCTGATCACAGAAGAGATCCAAAGGATGAATCCAAACGATTCACACACTCCTGGAAGCAGATGCATAGCACTGGTGACAGGCCTGCTGCAGTTGGGAACCCCTGAAAACAGCACAATTATTGAGCAGTACTGTCCCAATGTGTCAAAGATTACAGCGTGGAAGCAACTGCAAGAAGGGATTCCTTTTCCTTGGCTGGAGCCACAGCAAAATGGTTTCATTTAAAGGTGAAATACACACCAATACATAATTATAAAGCTTAATGCATATTACTGGAAGAAGCAAAGCCCGTTGTCTTGCTCAGTGCCACTTCTGCATCATGCATGCTGCTTGAACTTGAGTATTTGGGCTAATGAATCTAGAATTATCTTCTCAGGGACAAAAGATTTGGAATTATGTTACTCATTGATGCTACAGCTGGAGTGATTTTACATAAAAATACATAAAAATTCAACTAAAGCTTTTAAAAAATATAATTGCATGACTCACTTGGCTGGAAGGTGTGTAAAAGTTTTGAATCAATTCTTAACTGACAATTTTTAAGTTAGAAGCTTCAGTGGCTGTTTTCCACTTCCTAAAGAAGTGTGCCTGAGCTACCTGAAGTCCAGACATTCTTCACGACTCTGTGAGTGTTTGACTGGAAATAGGAGCATCCAAAGAAAACCCTGGAGTACAGGAGAGCACTTTCATTTTTCACTGCAGCATAGCAACATACTTTAAGACTGAAATGTAAAGTTCCTGTCCTCTTACAAAAATGAGACGGGAAAAAAAACCCCAACCAATGTGTTTAGCAATCCCTATGGCCAAAGCAAGAGAGATGAACTAAGCTCAACACAAATACCAGAATTTTGGGATGTGCTCATATGGAACTGACAGCAGCAGATCAGGATTCTGGCCTTTATTACATAAAGAGTCCCAGAGCTCACATCAGGGCATGGCAGATTAGTTAGATACATCAAACTGAATATCCTGTCCAGCTTTGCAGGGAAGAGCTCCTTCCTGAAGCTTCAGAACTCTTCACAATGAGAGCCAAAAGCCAACAGGAGAGGTTCCTTTCAAGAATGCAGTCCAGATACAAACTTAAATGCTACAAGCCCACATAACCCTAAAAGTCTTCTTAAAACGTTCCACAGAAATGCATTTGTGGTGAAAACTTTAAAGAAGTAACATCCAGGTGATTCTTATTGAAAAGTATTGTTTATGTTTATACATCTTTGTAGGAGGAGGTCAGGTTTTTCAGAATGACTACGGAGCTCTCTGCAAAAACAAAGTGAGGGGAGAAATCCCAAAGAGATAGAAAAAAATTTTTTAAAAGTCCAAGTAAAGTATATTGAAGGAGATGGTAGAAATTGATCTGTAATATGTGGAAACAGAACAGAGAGAGTGAGGGTGGAAAACACCATTGGTCCTGTGTTCTCTGCAGGTTTTACAGCAAGTCTGTAAGACAAGGCACAGCTTTGCTCATTCCCACTGTACCCTTTGCTCTCATTCTCTGCCCCACAGACAGAATGTATCTCTCCTGCTGCAAAATATTACCAGTCCATAACCTTAACCCTGGAAAGCCCCTAGAAAAAAATTAATCCAACAGAATCCAAGTTTCTTCTTCACTTAGAACTGGTATATTCTGTTTATTTATAAGGTCACAGCCATAGTCCATACTGCCGGTTGGAACCAAGCCCTAAGATGTGCCAAGCAATCTTCTTGAAGGATTGAAATAGAAAACAGGTAATTGCCAGGACTTTTAACCCAATCTTTAATTCAGTAATTCTGAGTGTTTAAACAGAGCTTGATTAAGACCAGACTCAAACTCATCAAGAGTATGCAATCCCATTTTATATCATTTTGAAATTCAATCCCATGACAAACACCCACCAAGAGAGAACAGGCTACCAAGAAAAAGTGATTATATTCTGAGGGGTTTAATGAGATTAAAAATCCTCAGAATGAACCCCCATTTTTCTAAATTTTGAGATGAAATTCCAACATCCCCTCCTTGGGTGCCAGTGCAAAAATTAAATTTTTTTCAATCACACTCGTGCCTTACTTGATATTTCCAAAGTTCCACGAACTGACCCATTTGGATTCCCCCATGGAGCTTTTTATTCGTATTATATCTCCTTTGTAATCAACACTGAGAAATGTCACTTTGATTAAACACAATTCTGAATGGCTAAGACCACAGTACAATAAACTCTCCAGAGCTATCTTTCAGAACAACTGATTGCTCTCCAGTCTTAATCCCCCAGAGTCTTACTTAATCAAAATGATGTTGCTAATTAAGGATTAAAACTCAGAATAGAGTAAAAAGGAAGGAATTTTTTTTTTCTTTTCTCTCCTATGGGCAGGTCAAGGAGGCAGAATTTGCTCTAAGGAACTAAAACAGTCTCATCTACCTTTGGTAAAGCTACTTTATTCACTGAAGTTTGGATTTAATTCAAAACTCCTTGACAGTAACATAATTGGAGGAAAAAAGAATAGCCAGGAAAGCCATCCCCAAAGGAGGAGAGATCTGATTCACCAAGATCTTCATTGATTCTCCAGCATTGCATTGTTAATATGCAAATGTGCTCAGTTTTTATTTTAATAACCATGTGTGTAAAGGAGAAAAAAGGGGGAAGTTTAGGGCTTTCTTTCACCCTGCCTTGAAGCAGGAATATGGAGAGTCCCACTGCAACTTCCTCACTGCATGGTTTAACCAGAAAATACAGCACTCTCTGCAGGGCTACAGAAGGGGCAAATAAGGGCAACCAAATCATCAAAAATTACTGCCCTGGTAATGCATGGAGAAAGAAATAGTTAATACAAAAAAAAAAAACCAAAAAACAAAAACCCAACAAAAACCACAAAACTCAAACCCTGATTTTTAAGAACATTTTAAAAGCAATTTTTCCTAAAGAATGAAAAATAATTTAGCCAAGATACAAATGCTAAGTGATTTGACAGATGCCAGAACTTTGCAGCAAACAAAGCTGAAATAATACAGCAGATCCCAGCCACTGAGTTTAGTTTGAGGCTGCTCACAATCCTGACTTCCAGCAAACCAGCAGCCCACTGCTAAAAATCTACCCTGATGTAAATCCCTAGATATCATTGAATTTTGCCACTGTTAGGGAGCAACAGCAAAATATCCTAAAGGCATAACCACATTGAAAGGCAGAAAACCAAATGGAGTATGTTGTTCCACCAGCAACAAGGTTAGCAAGTCTTTTGAGTATTTGGGCAAATTGTTTAATCCTGAAAACTCTGACTGAACATTTCTGTAGGAGGCCAAAATAGATGATCATCCACTAGCAAAATGAAAAAGTCAGGAAAAAATTTTAACTCTTGGAAACTCTTCCAAAACCTCAAAGTTTTACCATTAAAAATGAAACATGAAACCCACCCTTCACAGAATCTTTGCATTTCAGCTCTGCATTTCAAGGCAACGCTCTCTCATTCCCAACAGATATTTAGCCAACATTAAACTACCAACCAGTTGAAAAATGACAGCAGCTCCTTTGGCCCACAGTCCTCGAGGCTGTAGGCACTCAGTGGACACACGATTGCTCTTATGCCTCCTATTCCCAGGCTGGCTGTGAGGAGGGCAAAATAGAACACGATTTTCTGCTCCCTTTTGGGCAGGGTGAGGACAACGTGTCGCCTGTCGACGTAAACGTCTTCAAAGGGGAACGACACCACGGGTAACAGTGCTGTGCCTGGAATGGGAAGGAAATTGTCATTTGAAAGGAGTTAGAATCAGATGAATAAGACATATATTTTAAAAAAAATATATGCATATTTTGTAGAGCAAGTACGTTGAAAAGACAGATGGAAAATCAAAGATACACAACAGAAAAGCATAAAGAGGGAGAGGCATAATTCTCTAAAGAGACAAACTTTTTGGATGTTTCTGTATAAAGCAATACCACTGTGGACCTCAGAGAAACCAAACCTCTGAAGTGCTTGTAAGGATTCAGGGACTTCTCTCAACTGAACCACAATTAACCAAAAAATCCCCACAAAACGTCCCACAGTGGAGTGCATCTTTTTTTCTGCATCTACTAAAATCCAGACTTTTAATAGGAGTCATAATTTAAGAAATAAATTCTTAAAAATTTTGTGGAAACGTTATTTTTTCTTTTTTCTGTAGCAGCTTCATATAAAATATGATTTTCAGAAAATTTAACTATAGAAGCCCTGTCGCAAATCGCATCTGCCACTTCTATTCTCCAAAGTAAGTCTTTCAGATTTAGTCAGCCATAGATTTTTCAAGTTTTAATGGACACTAAGCTTAAAATATATGGATGTTTCAACAACACCAGTATTAGCCACTACTGTGACTGAGCATTAATCTTTAATATATTAGGAATGTTTAATGATTTGTCTCCAAACAAAGAAATGTTCTAGTTAACACCCAAATGCATGGAATTGTGTTTGTGTCTCCAATCTTCCACCTTAAGAAATGCACTGAAAGGACAAGTGGCAGAAGGAGATTTAAACCAGAATATCAGTGGAGAAACATTGGAACACAACAGCAAACATTTTTCCAGACTGCTTGAATAATGGTTTTGCAATCAGCTCAAGAACATTTCAGGAATGACTCTGATTTTTTACTAGCTTGCTTTGTTGCGTGTCTAAACAAAAACGTGGCTGGAAATCAGACTTGCTCAACAACTGGTTCAAGGACAAGGCATTTCTACCAACTAGGTTTAATTTGAAAGAATTAATTTGACAGATCCTCCCAAATGTAGGTGGCCAAAATAGTGCATGGGAGATGCTCTATCTGCTACAGCACAGGTGGATTTTGTTTGAGCAGTGCTTTTTTTTGTAATGATACCCAGGGAAGATTCAGAACTTGCCAACAGAAAGCAGACCCTCAGTGTAAGTATTAAGATACTTAAGGCAAAGTTTTTTTGCACTGGTGTGTCCTTAAATACTTTTGTTCTTGTCCAAACACAAAAGTCTTGTACCTTTACATATAATCTTACTCCTAACAGCAGGGAAGCTGTTCCTAAATTTTCCTCTGGCTGAAGCCTTGCATTTATGCCTAACACTAACAACTTTAGGGACCAATTTTAAGAGTTGAGCATCCATGTTGTCAGTAGCCAAGTTTGTGCACCAGCTACACAAGATGCACACACAAACATTGCGTAGAAAAATGTAGAAATCTTGTAGAAAACTAGAGTGGTGAAAGCAAAATGCAGTGCATTTTGCAGAGGGGAGCTAAGTAATTAAGTGTTAGAGGAGATTGGGAAGAACAGATGCCAAACACAACGCTCCAGAGCACGTTTCTGCGAGAAGAGAATTAGCAAAACCTCAGCCACCGTGTTGTCACCCACCTAGGAAGTGCAGGAACATGCAGATGCACACCAGCTTGGTCCTGCCCACCAGGTACTCTGCCAGCCAGCCCACCAGCACGGGGCTCAGCGTGGAGCTGCCCACGAAGCACATGTTGACCATGGCTGCCTGGTGGCTGCGGTAGCCCAGCTTGGCGGTGCAGAAGAGGATCATGTTGCACACGATGCCGAAGAAGGTGAACCTCTCGCACAGCTCCACCAGCAGCACGCAGACAGCCTCGTGCAGCTTCTTCTCAGCTTGAGGCACGGCTCTTCCAGCATGGTCACTGCTCCCTGGTTTCTGCTCCATGTGGTTCAGAATTCCCTTCTCCAGTGTGTCTCTTCTGTCTGCAGCAGGCATGCTTGCCTGGTTTTTATTTCTGAGCAGATCAGCTTGAGTTCCAGGTACACTTCTGTGCTCCTCCACTGTCATTAGCAGATTGGTAAGAGTCTGGCTTTGAATTCCACACTCTGCTACTACAATTTCTTAGGGCACCTGTCACTTTTGAGATATTACATATAGGATCAAAGAGTATTAAAAAAAAGCCCAGCAAAATAATCAAAGAGCTACAAGAACATTTCAGCTCCTGAATGTAGCAACACTAGGAAGTTAAGTAGTTTATTTAATTAGTTCACTTGGGGGTGAACGAGATTTTTTTCCCCAGAATTATATTACCTATTAAATTATGTGAATCCAATACTGCATGCTAAACTCAATCTGTATGTTAAAGATAAAGGTTTAAACACACATGAAAGCTAACATTTTCAGCAGAATTCAAATAACAGATTGAGAAAATAATTTGGTTAAAATAATCCAACGCTTTAATTAGGCAACAAGTGAAAAACAGCAAGCAGATAAAGACAAGGATTTTTTTTTAAGGTTAACATTATCCAATGATTGCGCTATTTTTTTTCTATTTCTGGTTGAAATTCAGATAAAGGTAATTATAAAAATAAGTAATGTTACTAGGTTTAAGTTAGAAAAACAAATTTCAAAATAAAGTAAGTTGAATTTATTATCAAAAAGAAAAAAAAGAGCAACCTAGAAGCAGCCTAGCCCACAACTGTTTCTAAAGGCAGATTCTTCCCTGTAGCTATAAATGCACCAGAAGGGGCAGGGGCACAGGCAATGTTTTTTCATATCAAAGAAAAGCTATTACAGCCTTGAAAGGGAATTAGGAAGAGCCAAACTCACAGTGCTTTATAATGTTCCTGCTACTTTATCCAGCAAAGTTTGCTGATTTCCCAGGTCAGCCTCCCTGTTTTGTGGAGCTCATTAAGATCATTAACACCTGCTCAAAATGCTCCCACCCGCAAAGGGAAGCATCTCACATTTATCTTGTGCAAATGTAAATGCACGCACAAGTTACAAGGAAACAGAAAACCAGGTCAGCTTCTCTAAACAGAGCCCTCAGTGTTTCTGAGGGCATTTTTGAGACATGGGTTCTGCTGCTTGCTTCCATCCGCCCTTATAACTACTCAAATTTGGCCTCTTCAGATCGATTTAGAATATGAGAACTACGACATCACAAAACAGAAGCACAATAGTGTATAACCAGTATGGATACAGATTCCAAGATTACCTAAAAAAATAAATAAAATAATAAAGCAACCATGATTCAAACACAAAACCTAAACCCCCTGAGGCTTAAATCTAAGTAATAATAGGTTGTCTCCTAAAATTAAATATATTTTTTAATGTATTGCAAGTCTAAAGCAAGAACTCAGCAAAAACCTCAGAGTTTTCAGAGACATTCAATTGGGGATGAAAACATTTGTGACTTATGCCAAGAACTACTTCTGTTTTCTTATCCATGAGAGGTAAGATGATCCTCTTTTGGGCAAATTAACCAGAGAAATCAAAAGTATAACTCAGTTTCTTCATCAAAGTCTAAAGTAGCCAATCTCAAATCAAAACAGGACAGAGAAAAGCATTTTACCACAGGGGTGCACATATCTTCTCTTGCACGAAGCTACTTTTATCTAAGTGTTCATAAAGAAAATGAAAATTTTTCCTTTTTTTTTTTTTTTTTTTTTTTTTTTTGGCAAATAAAACTGTGAAAAACATAAGGACAAATAAACTCTTGCTCCAATAGACATTTAAATGTAAATACTCTTTTTCTTTAGGGTGCCAAGTTTACCTGTTCTCATGGGTGCTAGCAGTTCACATCATGGAAGCAGCACAGAGCAGAGCTCCTAGCTGGGATGGCTCTTAGCCTCATGTGGTTTCATTTACCCAAATTTGGGGTTACAAGCTGGGAAAAAGGAATAATTACCTGAGCCTTATAAATGCCCTAGAAAGCAGGAAGTGGATGATTTTCGTGATTGCTTTTGAATTGCCTTTGCATGTGATCAACAAGGGTGTGGTGGTGACAGTCCCAGATCAATCAGGACACGATTAACATGCTCAATACTGAGCTCCATGAAACAATAGGATCTTCATTGATTTCCTTTTTTAATCACTCCTGCAGCAATTATAGTATTATATATATAATTAATATGTATATAATTATATAGAAATTATATAAATTTACTTGACATGTTCTCTGGTGAATTCTAGTTGAATCATCTGGCATTCAATTGGCTTATTCTTACTTGTTCTTAAGGTAGTAGAACTGAATAAAACCTGATGAAAAACCTCTGTTATTTGCATGAGCTTTACATGTACTGAAGCTCCTAGAATCTGGACACACAAAATAACTGCTATTTCAAAATCCAGCCCTTCTGGCAGTACTTCTGTAAGGAATCTGTGTGGTTTTTTCGAACAAATCTTCTTTAAAGACCTGAAAATGTGGCAGTCACATCTTGGAGAAAGGTTTATAAAAGTACTTGTTCTCACGTGGCAGTGTCAGCCCACTAGAGGGTCTGGGTGTTAATAAAATAATTTTGGTGCCCCCCACCCCAGGTTAAAAGTTATTTCTTCTCATATTACAACGTACACGTTAACATTAAGCAAGCGTATTAAGCTGGTCAGGTTGGAACTGAAATTTTCTAATAATTTCCTCTGACAAGGGATAATTGTTAGTGTTTTTATTGTAGAGGTGATTAACTGAAATTGAAGAGGCAGAACTTCAGTGTCCAGCACAACAATTCTAGCTAAAAGGCAGTAGTGGCTTTAGACCTCTGTTTGTGTTTCTAGAAAGGTCAGTCTCTAATTTTTTAGTAAATTTAATTCAGCTTTACTCTTTTAAAGAGCATGTGAGATGTGTTACCCATCATCATAGCAGTGGCTGTGGTTCCTGCTAAATATCTGGGGTGGAAACATAATTGAGATGGACAAGGTTGACAGTGCAACACAAGAATTTTGACACTTGCACATAAAAAATTATGTGGGTCAAATCTTTCAAGTTAGCACCAGGATTCCTATGGACTTGCATGGTTTGGGAAGTTGGCTCAGTGACCACTGACTTGAGGGCTGCAATTTAAAAGGCAGAAGAAAAGCAGAGCAAAAGGTTCATAGTTAAAAATAATAACAACAATTTAGCTTCTAGGGTGAACTTTGTATTTTTCTATTAACTTTTTTTGTTTGGTTTGGATTTTTTTGGCCCCTTTTTTTTCATCTTTAGGTGTCACATTGGACAATGTGTTAATTCTTATGCCCTACATCCTATTTCACAGGTGAATAATGAAACTTCTTTTGTTGAAATTTTTACCTCAGACAACTTTTTAGTGATTTCTGCACTGCCTGTCACTGCAGTCTCAGAGTACTCTGGACTGAAGGAGAACTGTGACTGAATTATGGCAGTGTTTCTTTTGGAATTCCCAGCATTTCAACCCACATCTGATGCCTCTGAGAAACATCAGTAAAAATGCTCCCTAATATTTGTCTGGCTCCATACCAGAAGAAGGAAAATGTGCAAACCCCAAGTGCTTGTGAAGGATGTTAAAGGTCAATTAAGAAATATGAAATGTAGTCATCATGAGTTTGAGAAAGCAATTTATGAAATCTGTTATGTTAGCAAATCTACTAAAATAGAATTGTTTTGTATTTTATGAAGGTCTCTCAAATCTTTTGAAAGGACACGTTAAGGCTGAAAAAGCGTATATGAAATAACCAGTTCTTTAAATTACTGATTATATGAGAGATTCTCTGAGAAATTCTGGTACTATGGCACCACATCAACTTTGAGTAATTTTATTCTCCCTTTGGTAAGTATTTTTGCAAAAGTTTCAACACTTTAGCCAGATGTTAAGTGATAACCTTACCCAGTTCTGCCTTGCTGCAGGAGGGATGTTATTTCTCTTTTCCCATGGCCATTTTGTCTGTGAAAGTGCAAGACCAAGGTGAGGCTTTAAATTTAGGGAAAAGTTGTAGTTTATGAAGTATATTTGCTTTTTCCTAGTATAGTAACAATCAAATATAATGTGTGAAAGCCGTTTTCTTCATTCTGCTGAAAAGCAGCACACCAAGAATGAGGATTTAATTCTCCCAAGAATGCCCCAGAGGTCCTGGTGGACAGTGTAGACAGGACATTTTCTGCTAGAAGCTTTATTCTCTCTGCTCATCCTGCAAAACCTTCTTCCTGAATCCCACTTTTTCACCAATATAATTTTTTCCCTCTCTCCCTCTTTCTGTTATTTAAGCAGGGAGGGTGGCAAAAGCACAGAGCTGATAGGAAGCAAGAATTCGACAGCTTTTTCCGTGCTGCCTAGAGCAGTACAAGGATGCACGAGATGTGAACACACTGGAGTGAGTCCAACGAAGGGCCATGAAGATTTTGAGGGGACTGAAGCATCCCTCCTATGGCCAGAGGCTGAGAGAGCTGCCACTGCTCAGCCTGGAGAAAAGGAGGCTCAGAGGGTTCTTATGGATGTATAAAAACACTTGCAGGGAAGGTGCAAAGAGCACAGAGACAGGCTCTCCTCACTGGTGACAGGACAAGAGGCAACGGGCACAAAATTAAACAAAGGGAACTCAATTTAGGAATAATTAAAAACTTAAAAATAAATAATTAATAATTAAATACTTTTAATTACTTGTGAGGTTGTCAGATAGTGAAACGGGTTGCCCAGAGAGGATGAAGCGGAATCTCCATTCCTGAAGATATTAAAAACCAGACTGGAGATGGTGCTGAGCAAGATGCTGCAGGTGACTGCTCTGAGCAGCTGGGGTAGAATAGAAAATTGCCAGAGGTTCCTTCCAACCTCAGCCACTCTGTGATGCTGAGCAGCAACACAAAATTTTTTGGCAAAGTAGACTCTAAGCCAGATGATAAAAGAAAAAAGTTTCTTGTCCAGTTGCTGGGCATGACCTCTCTGAGTGAGAAATTTACTTTACATTCTGTAAGTGCTAATTTATTTTGATAATCTTTTCTTTTGTTTTCAGGGAGATGGTTTTCAAATTGCTGATCCTCAAACCTTTACCATAAATGAGAATTATTTTGGCATGATTACCCTGTCCCTTCAAATAGCACATGTTTTATTTTGGGGATTTTGTTCAAACATATATAATTATCTATGCTAAGCAGTTTATCATATGTTCTAAGGCTTTTGTCTTTATTGCACCTAGCTGACGGTTTTATAATTCAGGAGTAATTGAATTGCAATTATTTTTCATGATGCATGGTGTGGTTTTATATCATGTTGTTGGCAGATATTCTTTATGGTGTCGTTTGGTCTAATGGGAAAATTAGAAGTAGCTCTATCACATAGAAAGATGGCTTTTTTGTGTCATGTTATAGTTTGTAGATGGCACCCAGGATATTTTCTTTTGACATATAGATTTTTAGGTAGAGGCTGAAATGAGATTCTAAAGCAGAGTTCACAGTTGAGACAATATTATCTGTACATCCAAGATGATTTCAACTATTCTCCCACAGTGACAGTTCATTTATATTCAAGTCCATTTAGTAGACTGTGGTTAGTATTCTAAAATACATATATAAGTACTATGTGGTGGTGGAGTTTCTGCTCTAAATTCATCCCTGATCCAACAGAACTGGTTTCAGAGAAGCCAGGAAAAGGTGTCAGCATCTTTTTTAGAAGCAAATCTTCATCAGAGCAGGGGATTGACAGTAGATCTCCCACCTCAGCGAAGAGAATTTCAACCACTGCAGTGCCCAGGTAGTGTTTTAATCTTTCCTGCTGGAGCTTTATGTTGTGTAAAGCTCTGTGAGCTGTACAGGAGCTGACTTTGTAACCCAGAGATTAGGGCTGCTCTCCTGGAATTTGGGAAGAGGCAAATGCAAGGCTCCATGTCAATGAATAGTTAATTATGTCTAGAGAGGAGAAATTCTTCAACAGACAGGAGAGAAAAAGCACAGGAAAAGTACAATTTGCTGTCTGAGAAAAGTACAGTGTAGAAACTGAGGGCTGAATGCTGCAGCCAGCAGAGCAACCTTTTATAAAGGGAAAAAAGAATTACCTCAAAGTTTTTGGTTTGATCCACAAAATAATACCTGGAATCTCACAATTGAATGGGATGTGTCAATGGTCATGTGAACCCCATATAAAATTCTCATACCCAGATGATCACATAAAAGTTAAAGGCAGGAAATTTCAGACAGTCATCTTGAAACCTTTTTTATTTCCCTTATTCTGCCTTGTAAACTGGTACAGGAAGCATTGTAGCATAATTTTATTTATTCATCTGCAAACTTGAATGTCCACAATCTGAGAAAATTCTGAGTCACTACAGACCCTGTCTGCAGTGCCTTGAGTGTCTTGGTTGAGGGAGAAACTGGCATAATTTAAAGTGCTTCTCTTCTAGTGGCTAATGTTTTCTCATTAAAACTGATTTTTAATCGAGTTTTTGGTCCTTGTGAAAGGTGTCAGCACGGTCAGCAGGTTAGGGGAGGTGATCCTTCCAGGTACAATGTCCTTTACTGTCAGCAATTTGCCTAAATGAGCGAAACTGAATTTACACTCCTAATCTGGGGATATGTACAGCAGAACTCCTTCAAAATTCTCTTCCACAGAAATACACCAGATTAACTTTTTCAACTCCCGTTACTGTTAAACCTGGCTGATTCAGACCCAAACATGACAGAGGGCTGGCACAATCCTTTGCACTGATGGAATTGTGGGTGCTGGGATGCTTTCAGCTGCAGAGGTTTCTGAAGGAAGGGAGCTTTTCCCATGCCTCAAACACTGAAAAACAACACAGCACGTAACTTGAGAGCTGGCTGCACCTCTGGGCCTCTGATGATGTGAACACACCTTTTCCTAACTGCATTTGGCTCTTTAAAGACATCACTGAATGTCCCAAAGCACAGTTACTGTCACTTAGATTGCTCTATGAGATCTGAATTTGTATTTGGAAGTGCTGTTTTCAATTTCCACTTAAAAGTCACACTGCAGCCATCAGGGGCTCTTCCACCTGCTCGTCAGTGCTCACATGGAGTATTTGTCATGTGCCATACCAGAGGTGTCTGCAACATCTGCCCAGGCAATTTTGAAAGCATGGAAACAATTTAAGAGAAATAGAACTAGAATAATTATTGCCTTGATTTATATTTGACACACCTTTAAGATTCGGAGTTGTTGGTTTTTAAACACTGGACTTTAAATTTCAGTTTAAGTCGCTGGTGTGTGAATTTCAGGACAGAAATGCAATTGTTTACATGGAATACACTGAGTTTAAAAATAATCCTCCTCCATTTTGAGACATGCAATATACTACATTTTGAAAAATTCATTTTTTTTTTAGAGAGGTGCACCTGAATGTGTGATTCGAAAACAATATAATCAGACCAAATAGCTTTATCAAAGATAGCAATTCAAAGCTTTTAGTGCAAATGCATCCCAAATGCTCGCACTTAGAAATTCTCTTTCTGAGGTCGTGTTTACAGACTCTGCCACAATAAAAGAACAAAAATATCTTTGATGATTTAGTAGAGAAAAGGGTGGTACTGAAAAAGAGATGAGAAAGAATGGGATGTGAGACACTATTGAAAAATAATTGATACTGTTAGAGGAAGAAAGCCTAAACTCAAAAAGAAAGAAAGGGAATAATAGAGAAATAAATTTGGTATTAGGTGCTCACATTTTACAGTTAGATACATAAGTGTTTGTACATCAGTAGTTTTGTCACATTCATAATGCACATTGACCTAAACCTACATTTGAGTTTCTCAGCTTTTCTCCCTATTGCTTTCCCCTTGACAGACTTTTTGAAGATCTCAGATATGAAATCTTCTTAGCGAGACGATCAAATAATTATATTTGCGGCGGGAGAGATGAAGGTGGAGGAATGCAAACCAAGTTTTGGCTATCACGCCAGGATCTGACAGGAAAAGAAAAACACAAGGACACCCTAAATTTCCTCACCCAGCTCCCCTGGCTGAGCTGGAATGGTGCCAAGTGATGCACAAGGACACCACACGGGCTGCAGTCTTTAAAAGTGATACAGACAAAATATTTGTCTTTCTCCACGTGTAACAGTGGGCATCAATTTCAGGGAGAAGACCTCAGGTTTTCACAGAAAAAAAGTTTGGCAAGTGTTTTAAGGGGTGAGGAAGACACCTTTGGTTCCAGTGTCTTTCACAATTTCAAGTTCCCATTCCATGCACATGGAAGGCTTGCAATGAGTTTATGTCTCTCAGATTACCACCCTGCACTGCCTGAAAATAAACACTGAATTCAGATCAGTTCTTACAGTTACTTATGGATGATAGAGCACACAAATTGGTCTGGCTCCTTCCAAGAGAAAAAAATCATGCTTCCAGCTAAAAAAAAATGGCAGGGAGATGTTTAATATGATTGCAACTAACTGTTAAAATCCATGCAGCTGTCAGAAGAAAAAAAATAGTAGAGTTATACTGTCCCACTGCAGAGATGTTACATTTATAAGATAATCTCCAGCACAGCGCTCGTAGCTCATGTTTGTTCTCGTGCTTCAGAGGAATGTTTTCTAATCATCCAGAGAAGTTTACAGTGTTGTGCTGAGCTAACACCAGTGGAAATCAGGTCAGCAGGCAAGAGATCCATCATGACCAGCTGTACAGCACCTGTGTGTGCTGTGCGAGTGGCTGCTGCTTCCAGTTGGGTGAAGAAATCACAACACGCATTTCTCACAGTGAAGGATTTTGGCAGTCACACAAGCCACGCTTCCACGGAGTTGTAAAATCCTGATGGAACTGTAAAATCCTGAGCAGATCCAAGCTTAAATTTGAAGTTTTAAAATTCTTGCTTCTCGTGGTCCACAGTGTGTTTCACCTCTGGGTTTTGCAGAGTTTGCCTTTCTCTGCTAGACAAGATGGAATACACCAACAAAGAGTAGGTAGGAGTTCAAGTCTGGCACTGAGTAAGGGAAAGAATTAAGTTTCAAAACATGTGCATTAAAAGTAACCATTAATATATTTGCTGTGATATGCAGTAATGTGTTTAAAATGCATCTTATCAGTGCACCAACTGTTTTTCAAGTCATTTGTGAATTTTCAGCGTGAATGTGTATCCAGAGGCTCAAGCTGATAGTCTTGAAGAGCGTCAATTTTCACAGGATGTCTCTAACCAGTCACTTCTGAAAACATTGTCTGCTGCTAATTAAGTCTGGCACGTTTCTGTCAGATAGGCAAGGAATGTTATTTGCCACTCCTGAGATGGGTCAGTTATGGCGCAGAGAAACTGTGGCTCCCTTGCAAATTAACAGTGGGGCCATATATAGAAATGAAGAATCCTAAATAAGATCAGGGGAAAAACTAAGATCCTAAATAATGACTCTACTTACATAAGGATGAATCAAAGCTGCTACAAATTTTACACGGGAGAGGGAAAAAAAGAAGCCTTTTCAAAATATTCAATGGCGTGACAATCAGACCATGGGCTTTATGATGGGGCACACCATTTAAAGCCTTTCTGTCACAATACTGAATATTATATTTATATTTGTCTTGCTGGGAGAATAACCCACAGAACCCAGAAATTTTAACCCACAGAAATTTTCCAGGCAAAATTTCTAAATTACTCTGCCTTGCAAAAAGGCAATTAATTTAAGTGGATTTCTGATTTTTTGAAATCGGACATTAAAATAAGCTTTACCCAGCTGCAATCCTGATTGGAAACCCTTGGCAAGAACGGTTTTTCACTGCTTATTGGAAATCAGGAAACAAATTCTATGCTCCAAGTATTGCAAGGTATTTGGCAATTTTTTACCAAGGCCCAGACTTCAGTTCTCAGAAATGACTTTGTAACATGGTGACAACGTGACTGCTGAGAGAAAACAAAAAATGGTCTGAATTCTGCACGAGTGTGCTGGTTTGAAAGCAAAACCAGTGAAGGACCCCAAGTCAGAAACACAATTTAATAAGATGAAAAGAAAATAAAGGAAAGTAAAAGAAAATAAAAGTAATAGTAAAAAAAAAAAAAACTACTGACAGAGTCAGAATACAACCTGACACCCTGTTAGGGTGGTAGTGGCAGTCCAGATGAGATGGTCTGGTCGAAGCAGTGATTCCTGTAGATACATCTGGTAGCTCTTGTCTCCTCTGGGAGTCCAGTGGATAAAAGCTGCCTGTGCTGTCCCAAACCCTGGATTTATCCAGGTGGGAATGTTTGGCTCCTCCCCCTGGGCGGAGCATCTCACAATGGGATCATCTCATTCTATGAGTCATGCAGTGGGTCCTTGATGGCCCATTAAACAGAGATAACTCCCGGAGGAAGTTATCTATGAGTCATGGGCAAGGCATTGTTAGGCTCGTTAACAGAAGATAAGGAAAACACTGCCCCACCCTGGCTCCAACGGCTCATGGGGATAGAATACAAACCTTGGGCACAATTTTACATTGTAACCTAGGACAACGAGTTGGGTGCTAAGAAATCTTTCTGTGCTCATTGGTAAAGCTGCTGATGCTACTGCCACAAACCTTGTGCTTTCCTGTCTTGGTAAAATGTTTTTGCCACACTCTTGCCATTGTTAATGGTATTTAATGCAGACTATAATGTGCTGCCATTATCAAAATGTAGTTTGCACCTCAAGCTGCTCCCAGTCTTTCTGATTTACACTTCATCTACACTCAAGACCTCTCCCAGCATAACATTTTAGTTGCCTTATTTTTTTTCTTTTAGCTGTAACTGTAACATCAATAGAAAGCTTCAGTGTGCAAGAGAGTACAAAAATCACCCTGCTCCCCTTGCTGCACAGGGATAAGTACATGACAGAACGATGTTTTACAGGGCTGTAACAACAGCCAATGGGTTGTAGCACTTTAATTACAGCGGTATATTTAAAGTGGCACAATTTTGGAGCGCAGACAAAGCCTTATTTACCACTTGAGGTATAACAGCTGCATAAAAAATTATGCTCCACAGATAAATCACCCCATGACGGTGGCAAAAGACTGCATTTAGCATCTCTCTGTGCCAGTAGGAGTCTCAGCAAAGCTTCAGACACCTGCTAGTGGAAAATAGAGAGGTTGCTGATTTTTATTCCCTTCAAAGTTTTTGTGATACTAAGCTTGGGATGTATCAGGTTTTATTCCCCCTTTGGAAATTCGAACTTTGCTGAAAAAGAAAGAAATTACCTCCTAGTGATTTCCTGATTTTTTAAACAAGCTGTGATACTGAGATTTAGATAAATAATAATAAACAATAATAATATTTTTATATAAACATTATTATTAACAATAAATAATAAACAATAAATAATAAATAAATAAATTCATCTGGTATGCAAATACACAGGAAAAAATGGAAATAAACCCAACTCTGTGCTGACCATATCTCAGAAGACATTAATGAGGAGAAGAAAATTGAGCTGCATTGTCCCCACTCAGTGTGAATTTTTTGCCACAGAGAGACAGAACATTTGTCACCTGGCTACTTCTCCCTGAGTGTCAGGTAAGGTCCCTTGTTCACTCAGGTTCCCAAAGTAAATACAAACTTCCCAATGGTGTGATAGTGTCTATCATCTGGGAACAGCTGGAGTATGAAAAGTTCTCTTCATTTTCCTTGATTTTTTCTTCTTTTTCAAAAATTCAGAGGAGATTTTGGGGTTTCCAGGAGATTGAGTTGTTTTATCTACCATCCGTCCCAGCAGTTAGTTGCTCAAACAGACAAAGCTTAAGAAAATACTGCCCAATAATTTTTTTTTGTTTGTTTTTTGAAAGCAGTTTAGACTGCTCTGTTTTTCACAACACAAAAGTGAGCTGAAAGCATGGGACACATTGGAAAGCACAGCTGTGCTTCCTCTTTTTTTAACTCCTTGTGTCTTCAGGCTATTCAGTACCTTTTTGTAAGTGTACAGCTTGCACTTGCACAGGAAGAGAAACAAGGGGATCAAATTAATATTATGGAATATTAAGGAAGTTCAGCATGGCAGGACTCCAGAGCAAGTACATGCGTGGCAGTGACACCTATTCCTCCTGGCTGTGAACACTTCTGTACAACTCACACCAACTTTACCAAACTCATGCCTTGCGAAGGCTGAGTTGGAACAGAGACTGGGCAGAGCTGGAGAATAAATTCAGGATTTATTCAAAGGCCTTTAGGATCCACCTTGGGCAGGACAGGGCCTGACCAGGGCTACACCCAAGGTGGACCCAAAATGGTCACAAAATGGACAAACAGTCATGAGGTCTCACATTTTTATAAGTTTTGGTGCATTTGCATGTTGGGGTTTAATTGTCCAATCCCAGCTCCAGGCTGTGAGCTCCCATCCTTCTTGTTCCTCCCTCCAGCCACCCTTGTTTGTGCTGTTGGGCTGAAAGTTGTCCTTGGTGTGCAGCAGGACAAGGATTTGTTTTGTGTCCCTGCTGTGTGCAGAGAGCTGAGTGACACTGACTGTGAGCTCAGAGCTGCACCCCTGGGCAGCACAGAACCTGAAATACATGAAAGTTAAAGCTTAAGGCACCAAAACCACCAGAAGGATTTTTTTTTTCTGATACACTCAATATTGTTTCTTCCAGGTCATAATCATTCCACTGATGTCCCACTGAAAAGTTCCAGGTTTCCACTGAGCAGGAGTTTGCCACATGCCTGTTGTCCCTTACCCCACCTGGCTGGGGATGGCTGGGCCACCAAGGAAAAGACCAACATGGAAATTCTGAATCCCAGGAGCTGCCACCACCTCATTTCCAACCAGGCAGTGTGTCCCAAAGCTGGTACAACAAGGGAGCTTCATGTTAAAACAAGGTTTCAAGGTGAGATATGTCTTCAGGAGGTAAGGCTAATAACAGAATTTAAGCATTTTTAGAGCTTTGTGAAATTTTAAATTCACTTTCCATCTTTACTCAGCTGATTCTTTCTACTCTGGCTGATAGCAAGGATGTAGTGCAACTCTAGCCTTGAGACAGAAAGGTTCTGACCAGAAAGTGAAAAGCTATCAGCCTCAGCAAGCCTGCAGACATTATGGTTCACTGCCTAAATTGCATTCATACAGCTCTCATCATAAGAAATACGCTGGGTAAGTTCAGGGGCAGGTTAACCTGCCACTGATGTATAAACTTTCTAATTAGTTGTTGTTGTTGTTGTTGTTTTGCATTTAACAGTTTCTAGAAAAGGGTTTGATTTTATTTTTAAAGCAGTTCTGAAGTAAGCCAGATAACAATGAAAGCTGTCAAGTACCCAGTAATTGATTTTTTTTTTTTTTTAACAGACTGGGAAGAGCTAAGTTCTGGAAAAAAAATTGTCATTTGGTGTTTTTAAATGCTGGTCAGGACAAGTCTCCTCCAGCAGTTTAAATTCCTGTAGTCCATTCAGCCTTCTGCCTGTTGGCCACAGCTGCCAGCCAAGGGTTATTTACTGAGTGCCAATTGTGGCAGGACATTTTGCAATGCTGAAGGACCAAAGGGCACAGCAGAACTTGCTACGAGAAAAATGCCTCATCTTAATCGAGAAGCTTGTGAAGGAAAAAAAACACCCTCAGCCACCAAAAAAAAAAACTGATATTGAGGACCTTCTTCCTGATAAAGACTGAAAAAATATTTTAAACCTCATTAGAAAAATAAAGTTTGCCTATTTCCCCTGTTTCATACACTGTGCAGGAAAGGAACACGTGTGCTGTCACACTCGTATTTTACGGGCTCTTTTTTTCCCCCAAACCTTCGTACCTCAGATTTGAACTTTAAACTTGTGACAGTGTTATGTTCATTAGAATAAAAATCACTTGCTATTTCCATTGCAAAGCTCCCCCCCAGAGGTTATCTTAGCTGTTTTATAAATCATATCAGGAGGAAAGCTGGCATAAAGGTTGACAGCTCACTCTAGATAATCACTTCCCCTTCTCTTAAGTGACTTTAAGCAGAAAGGAGCATGTAGCTTGCCAGTTCAGGTTTTAGTGGTCAAGCATCCACATCTAACCACCACCAACACACTGACTAAATTAGCTTGTAAGTATTTTACTGAGATGCAGGAGGATCACAGTCCTGCTCAGCAGAAGGAATCTCAAATGTTCATCAGCTATCAAGCCATATTTTCTCTGTCCTTCCAGGGCAGAGCTCATTACACGGAGTGACACGAATGCCAAAGCCCATTGACACGGGGTCCTTGAAGGGAACCCAGGGTTCAGATTACTGTTGATTTATCAGCTTCCTCAAGAGCTGGACTGATTAGACTAATGGCTTATAGGGGATATGATTTCAACATTAAAGTCCTGTATGGTGGAGGCAGAGAAATGAAGCGAGTCAGATCTTGTAGGAAGCAGAACCTACAACTCAGGGCAACAACCCATGAAGTAGAATCTTAGAGGGAATAAACACACACCAAAAGAATCCTGGGTTTAGGAGATAAGGTCAGCTTATGTATTATAATTTTTCTACATAAACTAAACAAAATTAAATCCTAATCCTCTCTCAGAGAGACTGAAACAGTCTGGAAATGGTGCCACGTCTTCCCATGCTGAGTCAGAAGAGAAAAAAATCACAAAAGCTCTCCCTTTAACACTTCACTTCCCCATGACCTGATTACAGGGATTTTGCAATCAATAGGGACCTCCCACTGTTTGTATTGGACTTTGGGGGCAGAGTGTTTGGAGGAGAAAGGGTTAACAGAGTGCAGCACAGGAAGCAGATGGAAAGCCTTTCTTGGAAGTTGGTTGTGATAGAAGCAACTATTAAGGAAGGAAAAACCTGAGGAATATTAACCTGAAACATAAGTATCATTCAACTGCTAATCACTCCATCTCCCCCTGAAACTGTTGTCTCAGCTAAATGAGGATAATAAGGCTGTCCTTTATAAAAAGGGTAATCCTGAAAGTGAGTTTCAGTAACAAAGATAGAGGGAGCTTATTTTCTCACTGTCTCATAGCACAGAATCAGAAGACAAATTCAGCTCAATGCCATTAGGAAGAAAAAAAAATCCAACCCTGAGAAAATGATACTTTTTACTCAGCTTATAATGGACTTGGCGATTTATTTCTCTTGGAAGCCAAGGACTTGACAAGGTACAAAAAGGAACTGGATATTTATGCAGACAATGAAAATTATCTATAGAATTATTAATTTTGAGGAACAAATGTTAGGGAAAGATATTAAATTTCATGCTTCAGATATTGGCAACTATAAACTGAGCAGCTTAAGCTGACAAAGAGTAGTTAATTTGGTTCCCCCAACTAAATAGTTAACTGTAGTGTTGTGGCAATAAAGGAACTTCTGAAAGTAGAACAAAATCTGAATCTTTGGCAATAACTTGCATGAAAATACTTCCAGTTATGAGATGTTACACAAAGCACTGCACATTGCTGTTCTTACTGCAGTTCTCAGTCTTCCCTGTACTTTTATTAAGTTGATCTTACTTGTACAACACCCCCAGGAACCAGATGAACCTTATATCTGTTACACCCTGGTAGCTTCAGAACTTGGCAGCCTCTTTACAATGATTAAAGATGTATATAGAAGTATTATTCAGTTATTTACACACACAAATCTTAAAAAGGTGAAGGAATCCATGAGACACCACCCAGCAAAGTGGGTCAGAGTTGAGGGTGTGTTTGCAGGTAGGTGGGAGGACACCAAATATCTTTCATTACCAGATTGTTGCAGCACAGCACTGCTCTTTGTTTTTCAGACCTGCCAGGTTCCCTCAGGTCCGTACGAAGGAGATGCTGTAAAATGCAGAGGTTCCCAGTCTGGTGCAAACCCACTGAATAATGATTACCTGGCTTTTTGACATGGGAAGTTGCTGTGAACCATAGCAGAGCTGGGTGTGCACTGGCTGTTAAGCAGATTTTGTGCCTTGCTTTCACCTCTCACTGGGTTCAGTGCCCAGGAACAGAACTGGGAGGCAGCTACAAAGCCAATATTGTGTTTGCTCTAAAGGAAGAAAAGAGGTGAGGAAACTCAGAACCAAAACCTCTGTATTCTGTCTCCCACCTATCTCCTTACTTACTAAATGCAAATATTTGGGAATGAAACATGGGAACCATTTAAAAAGAGGCAATGACTGAGGGAAGAAGGACCATGTTTGATTTCATGTAGTGAAATTTCTTTTAGAAGTAGTTAGAACTAGCTTAATTTTTCATGTAGCCATTAACTTCTTTAATGAGAATCTGCTGGAACAAAGATGCAGCTATTCCAGAGCCTGGCTGAGCATGTTACTGCATTTAAAACTGAAATGTGCTTTTAACTTTGCAGCTTGTGATGAAAGAAAGTTGTTGCATCAATTCCTGGCAATACTCAGCTTCCCAGAGAAGAGCTTGCCTTGGGTAATCTCACAGAAAAAGAAACAGTGCAATGTGGCTGGGTGCCAAGGTCAGTGACAAGCTTAGGACACAAAGTAAGAATCAGCTGGGTCCATTGTCTCCAGGAGTGACATAAAGCATCTTTCAACAAGCCAGAATATTCTTCTCCCATGAGAAACCAGTTTTGCCCTGTTTTGCTGCTTATTTTAGCTTTGGTCAGAGCTGTGACAAGAGTGGGGTGGTGCTCACTCTCCCATGCACCTCCTGGCAGTTTCTGATGGCGTGGTTTCAATTCACCATGCACACTCCCCGAGGGACAGGGACACCATTCATGGGTGCTGGGAATTGCTTGGGACAAGAAATGCCTTGGAAGCAGCCAGTGGTGTGTGTGTGTCCATTTCAACAAGAATTAAATATCAGTGCATCAAAAAGGCCATTCCCATTCTGCCTTTGATCTGGACTCTGGAGATATTCTTACAAGAATGTAATTTCTGCAGAATGCTTTCTGAAAGCATCAACCTGTGCCGTGGGATGAAGATATTGCCTTATTTACTCCAGGCTCACCTTAACCTTGCCCCAATTTTACACAGCCCTTTTGCATTTTGCTGTTAGAGATGCTAAGCCATTAGTGTGACTACCCTGTTGTACTAACCTGAAATTATTAAATTAAATGTTGATGAATTTGGCTGCATTCCCTCGCTCCTCGAATGGGGACAGTTCAATACAATTTCTAACCTGCACATGCTCGCAGCCTGGGGGCTGTGAGTCAGGTTTGCTTTAAAAGAGGCAGCACTCCCAGACTGTCACTCACCTGGGTTATTAGAAACAGAGCACTTTAAGAATTACTCTGCCACCTCCTCACCTCTAAATATAGCTGGTGTGCGTGGGTCTGAAGCGATTTAGCTAGTCTGAGAAAAGGTCTCATTCCAAATAATCAATTAAAAATCCATCATTTCAAGAACTATGCAGGCCTCAGGCCAAATGCATCTTGGATGTAATACCTTTGACTGTTTAATGCTGATATTAATTATTTGTATTACAGCTGCAGATCTTAACTGAGAATGAAATTTCTCTGCCTACCCAGTAGCAAGTCCTGTTCCAAAGAGTGCACTGTTTAAGCAGGCATGATGGACAAAGAGCAGCAGCAGAAAATCATCATTATTCCTTGCTTCACGGATGGGAAACTGAAAGACAGATTCAATGACCTGCCAAGGGTCACATAGGAAAAGGACTAATTCATAAATCCCACTACAAGGTCTTAAACCATGAGATTTCCTCTCATTCTTTAATCAATAATAAAACACCACAGATGTCTAAGAATCTAATATCTGCAAAACTGCTCCAAGGTCTATAGGCATGATACAATTAATTTCCATTAAGAGCAATGTGATGTGAGGACACTCTGAACTGGCCAGAAAAGTAGGCCTTGCAGACTTTGCAGGTTTTAAATATTGTTTTAATAGGCAATATAAAAATCAGGGATAGTCTCATTAAAATAAAAATATGGGGAAACAGTTGCCAAACCTTTGACCCAAGTTAAAACCAAAGGAACTGATTCAGGAAGCAAACCAATGTTTTAAGAAAAATCAGGTCTAGAAAAGGCAAAGTCTTTAAGTGAAAATATTTATAATGGATTTTCCCTTTCTGAAGGAGGATTTTGTTCTCAGTGTTGCATGTGTTGTTGTTTGACCTTTAGGGCTGTACTCAGCCACATTTTTTAACTCCTTCCTCCCCTACTATCACAAAGGATTACCAAGAGAAATTCTCAGAGATTCACCTGCCTGAAGGACTTGGATTTCAGGAAAAACATCGAGCATCAAAGAACTGGCAACATGATCAGCAATGCTGAGCTGCAGGAGACAACACCTGCAGGTTACAAGGAAGAAGTTAAGCACTGTGAGAAAAGTTCATCTCCCTTAGCCCCCATAAGGCCAAACAGGGAGCTTCCATAAATACCTCAACCCCTTCTATCCAAATCCCTCTGAAGTTTCTTTCATGTATTTCCACAAATGTAACAGAAATCATCACTAGGTTGTGCAATACATAATCAGACTTTACCAGATATAATTTTTGAATCTTCCTGTCACCCCCTCTTATTATTTTTTAAATGAGTAGAAAAAATAAAATTAAAAAGTTATTACTGCTCCAATAAGACTGAATGTTGCAGTGAGTTATGGTCATGTCTAAATTTTGGTGCAATATGCACATTACTGACATTAATGCAATTGCACAGTTAAGCATGTATGTCCATTTTTAGGTGTGGTGACAGGTCTGACTTTTATTTTATGCTTTTGAAGAATGTAGCTAATGGAACCTGTAGCTACTGCTCCTGTTAAAAAAATAACAGTACCCATATTATTTTAATATAGCATGCTACACTTAAAGCATTGATACCACCAAAAAAAATAGAGAAATTAAACTTGTTTCTTTCCAAACGATCTTAAACCTCCAATATTCCCAATACGTAAATCAACCTGACAAAATATTAAGAAAACCTTTGGCTAGCAGACTTTAAGCACCATTCTGGAGAAATGTAGAAATTCTGGTTTAACCATTCATTCTGTAAAAGACATTACAATACAATACAATGCAATACATACAATGCAATACAATGCAATACAATACAATACAATACAATGCTATTTTCCTTCCTTGCACTGCCACACAATGAAATTTGATTCTCTAAGGAATTTGCACAGGGAGCCACCCACTATTCTTTGTTAAAGCCACTGCACAAAAGTGCAGAAGTGAAAAATCAAGTTCACTGCTTAATCAGAGGTGCCAAATTTACTGGCTGGCATGGACTAACTAGCTGGAAACTTTGGCCCATCAGTGTTCATTCTGATAAGTTATCTCCAGTTGTTGCAGGGTAAAATTCTTAGAAAATAGATGCCATTGCTGTTGCTTTCTGCACTTGGGAGAAGTGAGATGCAGACAGGCCCTACTCATTCAACATCTACTCTTAATCTTCTTTATCAACAGGAAAATTCAGGTTTAAAGGAGATGCCACTATTGTGATAGCAGTTATTTTTCAAAACCATGAGAATGAGTGAAATCCTTGTGTGTCACTTAAGCTGGATGTGAGCCATGTCCCAAAAATTAGAAAAAAAAATCTGTTGGGTTCCATAGGACTTGGATTGGGTCAAATGCAGAGGAAGAAACAAATCAACTACATTTGTTTTTGCAAGAATAGTAGACAAAAACCTTGAATTCAAGTCCATATAGCTCATTAAGCAATAGCTATGTTTTAGGTGTTTCTGAACATATTGTAAAAGGCCATGAAACTCTGTAGGTGGCTTGTTTATTCAATAAAATTTAGTGAAGGAAGGAAACTTGCATCCTCCTCATGGAATTGATGGAGTGTCCACAGATTTTAACAGTGCCTTGTGTGGAAGGCCAGCAGCAGAAACTCTGCATTCAGGCAAATCAGGCCACTCTAATGTGCCCTTGACCTCCCTTATGTAGCATTAATATCAATTTATCTGCCTTGTCAAGGGAAGAGTAGAGGGAATACTGAGAGGCAAGAATGAGTGATAAGAGTCCCTGAACTGGTTTCAAAAGTAGAGGAGACACAGTTTCAGAGAGGCTTTTCAGAGGCTAAAAATGAGATGGTGCACCTGAAATTTCAGAATTAAATGACTGAAGTAACTTCATGAAAGTTTGAAAGAAACCATTACTGAAATGTATTGGAACATATACAAAATCTTAAGAATATGGGGCTGGAATTTGCCCTTGGCTTGCAAGGTTATGCAGGGCAGCTAAAGGGGCTCACTTATTCTACTGAGCAGCTCTTTGTTTGGGCTGCTCTGGGCTGGGAAGGCAATGAAGTGTCTGAGTGTTTCATGCAGTGCAATGTTAACAGCAGGAAAAAAATGGTAAAAGGATGGGAAAAGTCTACACTTCCAAACCAATGATAATCACTTAACTGTAATTAAGCACATTATAAAGTTAAGGGGCAAATCGTGCAGTCTTGCCCTGGAAGAACAGCCAGCTCCAGAGCAAGGAAAAGACAGAACTTGGCTTCCATCCTTCATCTGAAGCTTCCTCTTCAAAAGTTTCTCTCATCTTTTCTCGTAGATCATTCAGGTTGTCATTGAGGTAAGATTCCAGGTTGTGATCTCCATATTCTGGGAGACTCTTGCCAGGGCAGTATGACATGGACTGGGAGGAGTGGTGTGTCAGGGATCTTTGCTTTGATCTTTTCTTAGGATACAGCCAAGCACATTTCTCCAGCTCTCTTCAACCTGTAATACCATGAGAACCCTTTACTCCACTTCAAAAGAAAGTAATTTTTCTTGTACGAAGGCAGTTAATGCTACTATTGGAGGCCAACCTCTTTTTCAAATTTGTGTGGAAATTAGGATAGGGTGAAAAGCACCAAATAGTTTTGGTGCAGCTACCAAGGGGGGAAGCCAATCTTCCACAGAAAGGAGAAAAATCCTGTGTTCCTTAAGTGGGAAGATGCTCACTTCTCTTTTAGGAACCCTTCCTCATTCTCTCTTGCTGCACAGCTCCCACACTTATTCTATACATATGCATATATTGATGATTCACTAGAGCTACTGTCAAGGACACATTTTCCCTTCAGCTTCAGTACACCCAAATATGTAGTAAAATGCCTTCTCCTGTAGGAAAGGGCTCATTCCTGCTGGAAGAAGGCAAGGTTACTGCTTTGCCATCCATCCCATGTAAGGAGGCACAGATATGGTTTTTAACAGCTCAGAAAAGCAGGTTTTGCTCCATGAGGAAGTGACCTGCCTCAGATCTGTAGCATCTCACATTGTGATGACTTCTCTCCAATTCTGAATTCAACACTTCTTGCCAGAGTGCTGGAGATGGGAATAGAAAAGGGGTGAATTCAAGGTCTTTCCCTGCTGCATGGTAAAAAGAAGCTCTGTTCCTCCTGCTTGCCTTCACCCTGTGATACCTTCCCTGCAGAAGGGCACAAGGAAGCATTTCAGAGCTCCTGGAAATACCTGGCCTAAGTGTGAAAAGACAGATTATAGCAAAGAAAAAAACAACAACCCAACAAAAACTTGCACAGCTCCCAGAATGATGTTATTGGGGATGCTATTTGTCATCTGCTGTATAACACAGCATACATTCTGAAACAGGCTGGCAATTCCATTTCATTCACTCTTTCCTATTCCACTAGTGTCATTGAAGGTAAGCAGCAAAGTCACCCTCTTCATGAATTTCTCAAACTGAAATGCTCTCCTGAGGATTGTTATCCTGCTGCTATGTGATCTAGTCTGGAAGGCTGCATGTACCAAATTAAAGAGAACTCTATGAATCAAAGCTGAGAGACTTGGTGCTGAGATACATAATGAGCACAAGAGCACACGAGGCCTGGTCCTGCTCCCACAGAAATGAGCAGCAAGGGTCTGATTCTGATTTTGCTGATCCAGCTATAAATCAAGAGCAACTTCACTGAAGCACACATGAGTAAAAAGTGAACAAGCAGTCTTTCAGCCACTAAATTCCCAACATATCATGCATTGTATTTTTGTACAAAACATTGTCCCAGCTTGACTTTGTCTGCATGGCCATCCTGGGACAAAATGGTGAGGATTTATTCAAAGTGTGTCTTAAGAGAAAAGCAGTTATGATCCAGCAGAGGAGTGGGCTAGCAGAGCCCACTGAGCCCCCACCAAAAGAAACAGGGAGCCTTTCAGAGTCTAAACTAAGCAAGGGTACTTCTCTTCCCCTGCTGTACTTCAGATCCTCCTGAGTCCTGAGCTGGAGGAAGGTTTTGATGACCAGATACCTGTTCAGAGAGAGATTCCATAAAATTTTATGTTTATGAGCACTCTTTATTCAAGCAAAATTGACAGTGCAGCTGAAAATCCCCTTGTGTTTCGAGACTTAAAACAACAGAGAGCATCAAGCTAAGGCACAATGTGTTGTAATAGCCAAAAGATTTTCACCAGGACTAGTTAGAATTGCAATGGCAAGGAAATTAATCAGTTGCAGCAGAGTGTAAAAGAGAAACACTGGTTGTAGTGTCTTGGAGGGAATTGTTAAGGCATGGTATTCATCAGAAGCAAGGCTGAAGCTTTGAGAAAGGAAATTGTCCATATTTACCAGAGGAATGTATGAATTTGTGATGTTCTTTGTAAACAGGATTGCTCCAAGAAGATCATCACTACTGAAGAGAATAACTGCACCCCTATCTTACCACTTTTTTATCTTTTTAGTGAGAAATGCCTGGCAAAGAACCATACACTGGGCACAACACTGCCCAAAGAGGATTTGTGTTTGAGAAGTGACTGAGTATGTATTCGTAGCCTATTATTACTGGGCATTATAAGGACCACTAAATGAAAAATGGTCCCTGTCCCAATTAACTTTTAAATCAATTACACAACTCCTTTTATCTACAGCTTAAAGATGGAGCAAGACGCTGACTCTTGTCTTGCTACTGGGCTTGTTTGTTTTTATTTCCCATCCCAGGGCTTTAGGGAGTGTGTTTCTGCTAAGTATTTCTGCAGCTGTTCAAAAGCAATCTTACTGCACAATACAGTATCTGAATAATTGTCTCGGGTGACTATTAAAGTCTGCAGCTGCCCCATAAAACCACGAGGAGCAATCTTGCACCGCAGCAGAAAATATCCAAGAGCCAACCCTGCGGAGTGCAATTTCTGTTAGGAGGGAGCTACTGCAACTGAGTGGAGATTCAGGAAGGCAGGAGGAGCACAGGGAAGGCTCTGGACCTTAAATTGTTCCTTTTCTTGCCGACTAAGCAAAGCTGCTGATTGTTAAATATTGAATTGTCTGTATTCATCCCCGGCCAAGTGAAGTCAATGGACAGACATGGAGGAGGAATTTAGCCTGTTAACCATGGAATGTTTGTCTTCCCCTTTGCCTTCTCTGTCTCTCCTTAAAGCCTTTTACACACTGCACTAAAGGAACCTCTTTAAAGCCTAATGTATGTAATGCAGTTTAATTGTGGTTGGTTGAGCTGTTGGGGATAAAATGAGCTGGTTCCAAGTAATTTTGCTGACTCTAAACTGGCTCTGTACAGAGAGCTGGAGGAGGGGAGATTACTAATAAAAATAGCTATGCTACCTGGGGAAGCTCTGCATACTGCAGAGGTACTGTTAGAGTAGGCCCCATGATTGCAGATAATTGATTTTTTAAAACAGTGACATTTGCCTCACACTGACTACATTACCTGCCTCTTAACCCTTATGTAGGAACAACTCACACACAAATGTAACTCCAGACAGGCACTCTCCGGGCACTCTTTTCTAACTTAGCAAAATCTACTCACTTTGCATTCATTTCACAGCTCCTCTCAGTCTGGGAGTTGGACACAGCTGAATGGCTGAAGGCAGAAATCTCCTGTCTTCCTTTCCTGCAGGATGAAAATAGAGACCCCAATTTGGGGGGTCTGTTTCTTCTGCCCACACCCTCTGATGCAGAACTTCCACTGAATCCCACTCACAGTCCACCAGACAGTGACACCTGCCTGTTGGAAGGACAAGTGAAAACTACTGATCAATATTTTGCTTACATGGAATATTTAATTCTTTCAGATGGTTAGTCCTCAAAAACAACCATCTGGGCAATAGTATCCCTCTCCTTCCCTGCCTTCAGCTCTCACAATCATGTCTCATTTTGTCTCACCAAAATGTCAGGCAGAAGCTGCTCTATTAGCTAAGCATGGTTCACATCCCATCACTGATATATATATATATATATATATACAAATAAAATGTTAAGGAAATCCATATTTAGATGATTAATAGTATGCAACAGGATCATTTAGCCTATTGACATTCAACTGTGGTATGAATCCAGCTAAGATTAACAGAAACCAAAGGTTCAGACCATCCCAGATTAGCAGAGAAACCACATGAGAAATTGAGCTTGCTTCAATCCAAAGGGCCAAGCTTTTTCACTGCCTTACATAAATAGGTACATCTACACAAGTAGTATAACGTAGGATCAGGGAGAGCTTCAGAAATTAACTTTATAACTTTACCAGTTTATCTATAGACACACAAGGACTGTCTGTTGTTTATTTACAGAAATATCTTGTCTGCAGAGATAAGTTAGCAACTTCTTGCTAGATACTTTTTATCATCTCTGTCTTCTCAGTAGCTCACTCAAGCCTTCTGTGTGCAGTTGGAGTGTCATCGTGGCAAGAAATCTTCCAGTCTGGTCTCCAGCTTTATAATTTCCTTGTGTCTCTGGAGCAAAGAAGTAGTACAATGACAAGTAAAACCCACTGGACTCTTACATAAATGATCAAAACCTCAATGTCTTCAAAATCATTTTGCTCTCTACACTTTGTCATTTCAATCTGTGAAGTGAAATTTGAAAAACATTCTGCTTTCATAGTGAATACTTTCTCCTTCTGCTACTTCAGTGTTATTTTAAAGGATCAGATTTTGTTCTGTGAGCTGTACGTAATAATGTTTAACAAATAACTCTCTCATTGCATTAGTTAAAAAGAAAGTTACTATGGTGGTTGCAAAATATCTTTTATGGCCATATATCATCTTTCTTATATCCTTTGATGGTAATAATATCTTGCTTTTTAACCAAAACAATTGTACAACTCAAACAGCATCACAAAAGCTGAGTGAAGCTTCCCCTTCAGTTCAGCATGGAGCTTTAAACACTCACCTCACACACATGCATTACTGCCAGCTGCAAAGGTGGTTCTGTGCAGACTAATTTTCAGAAGCAAGATGGCTGTTGCAGTATTCTTATGCAGTGAAAAAGGAATCAAGACAAAAAATAAAGGTCATGTATAGATCTACTAAAGGTTTCCTGTATGCCCTCCAATCCCTTTCTGAGTTGTTCCTCAAGTAGGACATCAAGCTGGTAGGGCACAGATTACAGATCATTTTCCTGTGTTGTACTATTCTTAGTGCACCTGACTTTTGATCTGGAAGATTTTAAGCAACTTCAGATGATAACATGAAAATGATCAGTAAATGAGCTTTGTGGGGTCTCTGCACAATGTATGAATGATGTATAACTGGGCATATAACCAGCAGATGTAACCACTCCTGGGCTTTGTGGAGTTCATATCTTTTTCTCTTACTGACTGATGATCACCACCTGCTGTGACTGGGTTTATTCTTATCATTTCTGTCTCCCAAATGAGCATCTGCAATTCTGAAAAAAAAAAAAAAGGCAAATTCCAATACTGAGAACTGCTGTCCTCTAAACAGTGGCATGGATAACAAACAGGATGGACACTGCTCTTTTAGTGTTAGAAGCTACCAAAAGGCAACTTATGCCAGAGAAGCCTTCACTGAGCTATGCCCAGCAGGAAGCATTCCCAAAGGAACAATGATCCTTTCTTGCTGTTTTTGAAACAGTTCCCTAGAGAAACCAGCCAGCAGCTTGAGGTCTTACGAAGAAGAGGAAGTGTGCGAATCACAGTGAAATTACATAGGTGTCAACATTTGATGTAGTGAAAGTGCTTCCTAACCAGAAGGTGCAGGTTTTAACAGAGCAGCACAAAAAATGACTCTGGTCCGTTATACTAAACATTTTTGCAACACTTTCCTTGTGGTATTTAAACAGTATTGCAGATTTTAAGTTCAAATATGGATTGGATCTTAGTGTTCACGATCTGTTTTACTCTGTAAGGTAAAAACTCTGGTTTGTTTCATGAAACAGGCATAATTTGCCAGTTTTACTTGAAGAAGAAACTGATTTGTATTATCAAGGGGTGGTGAACAAAAGCTTGAGGTGTGGTGAAAATGTACTGTTGCTACCTTCTTTACCACTATAATTATGGTGAATAAATGGAGCCAGAGAAGGAGACAGGACAGAAGAAGTCTGATCAATACTTGCCTGTCTTTTGCCCTCCCTGCAGTTAAAAGAGAATGACTGCACTTATCTGGCCTTCCTGGGGAGTATCCATTCCTTGCTGGAGGTTAAATGAAAAACTCTTTTATTCCTACTTTTATGCTGACCCTAAACTGTCCTGATTCTACCGTCCCTGGCTGCTCGGATAGTTCTTCAAGTCGATGGGAAAATTGTCATGAAAACGGGTTGCTCACATGAATGAGGTTTGCAAGATCAAGCCGTTCATGATCAGTATAACCCTGGGCTCCGGGCTGATATGGCATCTCTGATTTACAAGAGCAATCCCATTAGCATCCAAGGGCCAATTCACATGAGTAAGAACTGTGGCAATGGGCCCCTCAGGAGCAACTATCACCACAGTTACGTATCCAACCTCACTCAGATCACAGCAGTTTCCAAGTGTTCTACAGGCACTTCGTGCTGTAGAGAAAACAGACCTTGGGCACAAGTTCACTTCTGCTTTACAGATCATGGCCCCACTTGGGCACTCTTCATATTCTCTGCCCTCAAAGAGTCTCCCCTCTAAAAATCTGAACCTTTTAAGTGGTTCAGGGTCTGTAAGAAATCTTGGCTTCTCTAGTTTCTTTCTTTTTTCCCCTTTTATTTCAGTCTTGTTTTTTAATTTTTCCTTTTCAGTTTTCTCAATTTTTTCTGATTTTACTTCCCTTTTTAATATTTTACTTTCATTTTTTAGTCTCTCTTTTATTTTTGTTTTTCTTCTTTTTCTTATGATCTGTTGCCTTTCCTACCTTGCTTTTAAAAAAACCCCAAAATTCTTTCTCTTTTCTCTTTTCTCTTTTCTCTTTTCTCTTTTCTCTTTTCTCTTTTCTCTTTTCTCTTTTCTCTTTTCTCTTTTCTCTTTTCTCTTTTCTCTTTTCTCTTTTCTCTTTTTTCTTTTTCATCCCTTCCTGTTCTTCTCCCTTCCTCCTGAATTTCTTTCTCAGAATTAGGGGTATTCAAAGAGGGTAGGAAAAAAACTAACAAGGTGTTTGCCTCAAAATTCAAAGAATATAGCAGCTTTCCCAGTTTCAGAAGTGCTTTTTTAAAGTCACATAAATCAATCTGAATTTTCAGAATCTGAAGAACTGGAATGTAAAATCCAAAGGAAAGCATGAAAAAAGTAGATTTTCTACATGCATTTATGCTTCTTTTTATATCCTACCTACGATGAATGAAAATCACTTTTTTTCCTGGCTTTCTGTTGTTTCTAAGTGTAGTTCTGAGAACTTGTGTAAATCAATTACCAGCTTTTCTTCTCAAGGATAATAATGTGTGTTTAGTTTTACTGCTAACTTAATAGGTTTACCTGCTTTTTAAACTGACTGCAGATAAGGATTAGAATGCCAAACAAACAAAAAGGTGGCAATAGAAGATAATTACAGTTTTATTTCAGTCACACCATGTGATTATGATATGTGTTAGGTGTGGTAAAAAAAAAAAAAACTATGAAGATACATACAATTCCTGCCTTAAACTAAGGTATGAGCTGCAAAAATTCTTCCATGTTTTTTGTAATAAATCCATTCCCTGGGATGGACCCATGCCCCTGTGAGTTTTTTGTTGACTTCAGCAGAAACATTATTTGCTGTGTTCTTAGTGAGAATGGAGGTTGTTGAACCCAACTCCTACCAACATTTCAAAATGGTTCTGATACTACAATCCTTGCTCAAATGAGTTTTGCTGTGTTTTATGATTTTAAGAAGAGTTACATAGGAATTTGACGTGACGTGACATGACAGGAACATGACACGAAGCACAGAAGTAACATCAGTGAACTCTGAGTAGAGATTTTTCCATAAGGATGAAGCTTTAAAAACTATATCCCTTTCTGACTGTATACACATCTTTAGGATTAGTTTTGAAACCTTGCTGGGCATCTGAGTACACTTATCTGTATCTTTTTCTGTCTTGTTTATCATGAGTTGCTTAGTCACAAGCATTGCTGCTGATGATGAGGAGTGCTATGGGAATAGCATAATTCTCCCTGAAGAACCACCGGGAAGCTCAGACACCAGGTTCCCTCTGTTCATCACTTTGTAGCACATGGTAGGAGAAGTCTGTGGCCAGACTTAAAGGAGTTAAGGAGTTCCTTAAAATTAAGGAGTTCCTTAATTTTTTTTTGTTTCACTTTGCAAAGCAACATGATGCATATCTATTGGAATGGCGCTGATGGCTTGGCAAGACAAGCATGTTTAATTTTCTTGCCCTTTGGTAAAAGTTAAGGCCCACCAGAACAAGGGAGGGGACGGAATACTGAGATTTCAAGCAAGCTTTGAGCCCTCTTGGGAATTTTCACAACCGCTGGCCTTGGCTGTCAATACGAGCGCCTGTCTAGGCCACAGCCTTTGGTTTCCCCCTGCCCAAGGGTGTTCAGACAGCAGGGCTTTTCCTCGCTGGTTTTCACTCATTCCCCTCTTTCTGCCAGGTTTGCCGGGCTCTGGGCCTGACCCCGCCGCTCCCGCGGGGCTCCGTGAGGGCGGCCCGGGCGGGACCCGCCTCCGCGGCCGGCGGGGCGAGGCGGGGCCGGGCCGGGCCGAGGCGCAGTGCCGGCCGGGGAGCGCCGGGGCTCGGGGAGCAGCGGGGCTCGGATCGCCGTGGGCACGGCCGAGGTGCGGGCGCTGCGAGGGGGCGGCGGGGCCCGGGGAGCCAAACCCGGGTGTGGGAGCGCGGTGCGGGAGCGGGGAGCTCCGTGTGAGGGGGGGCGAGGGGGGACCCGAGGGGCCGGGCCGGGAATCAGCAGCAGGATTGGGAGCGGAGCCTGAGGCGGGAAGGCTCTCGGAGAAATCGCGTTTGAAACAGACAAGTGGCCCCGGCGGTGCCGCGCCCGGGACACGCGTGACGGGGGGGCGGAGGGTCTGAGCCCGGCCCTGCTCCGAGCCCCCACAGCGGGCTTGCAGAGACATACCATTATTATTATTATTATTATTATTACTGTTGCCTATGTATATCAGGCTGTTTGTATCCCTTAAACCCCCGCGCTGTTTGCGTGTTTGGGGTTGTTTTTCGCAGTTTCTGCTGGTGCTGAAATCCCGAGATTTTCGCTGCCCTTCCATTTTGTGCTGCGCATTCTGGGAGCTCGGAGAGGTCACAGGGCAGCGAGTGCCCCATGCCAATGACCTGGCATCATTCTTGGATGTATTTTCAGCATAGCTTAGGGAAAAATGCCCTGATGCCGTGGATTTACTTTATTTTCGTTGTGTGAAACGCTGTGTGCTTTTTGCTGTGAGACAAAGTTAAAAGTAGCAGGACAGTTCTGTTACATCATTTGAACAAGATTGTTAAAATGAATAGAAACAGTTGCTGTCCGTTCCTGAGAAAAGTCGTCGCTGTTTATCTTGGGAACTGGACTGTGATGAGAGAGGAGGGAGAGTTACATTGAATTAAATTCCCATGGTCCACAGACCCTGTGCTGGGCCCAGCGACCCAAGCCTTGTTTTAGAAAGGATAAAGAGCAGGGAGCAGGATCCCATCACCCTAGCAGACAGGTCCAGGCAAGGCTAGATTTGTTTTCACTGAGCAAACCACTGCTTATCTCCATCCTGCCCACTTCCTCACCGAGGACGTGCCTTCAGAGCACCTCCTCCAGAGTGCTCTTTGCTCATCAAGTTCCCCTCGTTTGGCAATAGCTGACTGTGCTGAAAGCAAGATGAGAGGTTGTTAAAACTGTAATCAAGTGAATATTAACATTTTTATTACTATTGTTAAAATTATATCGCAGGAAGTGAGTTAGCTGTAACAAAAAAAATTCATTTATTTCAGTCTCTAGTGAAGCTAAGACATCGTAGCTCTATGGATTCCTAGTCACTAAGTGCATGGTTGAAGCAGAGACTGTGCAGGGCAAAAATTGAACTTGCAGAGGGATGTTCTTTTTTGTTTTCACCTACATTCACTCCTCAGCACCTCATAACTTTCTGGTGTTGATAAAAGTTACTGCCTCCATAGCATTGTGGGTTTGGTATGGTCTCATTGGAAAGAGACTTTCATTAGTTTAAACCTCCCATGCTAAAAGCAGAAATAGTGCTCTCCTTTTTGTCATTACAACTTAATCTTTGCCTGTGAGTCATGCTAAAAGCAATTTTTAAGTACAAGGTCTCAAAGGGGAAAAAAATGCATGCTCAACTCGGTTTGATCATAAGTTATTGCTGGGTAGGAAGATACTGGTTAGTTCGAAAGCTGAAGTGCAATTATAATTGTGTCATTTTACAGACAAAAAAGGGTAGGCAATACTAATTTTCCTCTTTACATTCTGTAGTGTTCAGAGTATTGTCACACACTCCGTCTGTCCTGATAACTGCTTAGGGAAATTTGCTAATTCAAATGAATTGGTCTAAAATTGGTCTAACTCCTTGTGTTATTTCAAAAGAGTACTAATTTCTGTGACTAAGTGTTGTTTCTGCAATTACATTAAATATTTTGGTAGTTTGTGCTTTGACAGTTTAATAAGCACTTATAATGGAAGCAAAATATTATAATTTATCATCTTAAGGTATTATATTATGCTATTGTGAAAAAATAAACGGGAGGGGGGGAAATTGAAAAGAAACTTTCCACAGTGGCAAAATCATGCTGTCATTGCAGTGATGCTAAAAAACAAGGCTATTAACACAATGTTGTTGCCAGAACTTTGCATTGCAGTGATGTTAGCTTTAACTAACTTTAATGTTTTTTAGAGGTCGTCAGTGAGAAGGGGAGAAATGGCCAAATCGACCCAGTTAATTGACAATGAAGTCTTCCGGGCTTTCGCTACTTACGCGGCCATTGTTCTTCTCAAAATGATGCTGATGAGTCTGATAACAGCGTACTTCAGGCTCACAAGGAAGGTAATCATTTGGAAATACTGGCTGGGAGAACAGGCTGACATTTGTATTGAAATACAGAGACATCACAGCCATGTCTTTGCAGCTTCCATACACTGCTGCTGGTTATTTTCTTCTTCCTCCCTGTTCTGGAGGGATTCTGAGTTTGGTGCTTCTGCTGGTCTCAACTGGATGATGTTTTTAACCTAATTACGAGATAATTATGGGACTTACTGTAGAAGGAAGGGATCCAAAACACTTTCAGATAATTTGTCAGGAATGGTGATGAAGAGACTTGAGACCTTCTACCTTGTAGGTGCCTATGTTCTGTCAACCTGTTGGCTTTACTGCAGGCTTGTCCATCTCACAAGAAGGCTTTATCTAAATGCAGAATTACATTGCATTAATTTCTCAGCACACAGCTGGGCTCAAGAAGCAGTAATGCAGTGAACATTGTATTATTCCCTGTGCTTTTAACTTCAGCTAACTTAAGTGAAGTTATTGTGGCATTGGTAAAGTGAGTGACCTTTAGAGCAAAGCTGCCTTGACTGGATAAAACGTTTTGGCTGCTAATGTCACTTGTGTGCTTGTGTTTGAAACAGGCATTTGTCAACCCAGAAGATGCAGCATCATATGGAAAAGGGGAGGCTGCTAAGAAATACCTGAGGACTGATCCAGATGTTGAACGTGCACGCAGGTAATACACAGGAACCTTTAAAAGTTATTTTAAATAACAGAATAATATTAAATCAAGGAGTTAATTTCACCTCATTCTCTGTCAAGCCTGTGTGTGCTTTATGTAGCAATCTAATTCATTAATTAGTTTAAATGAACAAACCATTCCACATTCAAATGGTCAGTGTGCATTTTAAAAACAATAAGCCACTGTCTGGTTATAAAAACTAACTTATGGGTAGTGTCCTGTCTGCATGGGCAAAGTGGTGAGAATACTGTAAAATATGACCATAAATTGATGTAGCTCATGGCAAAATTTTCTGTTTCCAAAATCATAAATTTCAGGATGCTGTTTGATACACCTGTGCTAAAGGAAAGCTTAAGTGGAATGCTTTCCATAGGATTTTTCTTTGATGAAGCTAAGTTTATTTTTATACCAAAAACTTGAATGTCAGTGAACTCTTCTCATTTAAACCTCCATTAGGGAAGATCAGTGCTGATTTAAGAACACTGCATCCTTGCAAATAATGGCTGTTGTTTCACAAAATATATTTCAGTATGCCTCTTGTGGATTAAAATCTCAGAAAGAAAAGCCTAATCTAAGTGGGCTGTAAAGATGTTCTGCTGCTTCCTTCTCTGCCCCTGAGTAGTTCAGGGAGTTGTTGCTTAATTTCATGGGTGTTACATAAAATGGAAACTTTTATGATGAGGGGAAATTCCTTTCTCTTTGTCAATTGTAAGAGGCCAGCTAAATTGAGACTAGGACCCATTTAACTCAAATTGTTGTGGTAGAGAAACGACAACCACCTCAGTCATTTTCACAGAATAGATTTTTAAAACACTGTATTACCAAATCCTCTTTTGCTGTTTTGTGGAGTTTTTCAGACATCCCCAGATCTGGTAAGTCAGCTGGGTTCTAGTTACTGTGTTGGTGTTGCAGCATCCATATTTTCCTCTCAACTGTGGTTCTTAGTGGAAGTTCTCTATATTTTCTTCTGCAAGCTTCATGGCAACAGATAATGCCACATAAATTTAGCATGGCTTCTCTTTTGTGTAAATGGTTGGAATGTGTACAGTTTATGGGGGAAAAGGATTTTTTTTTTCAAGAAAAAAGATTACTTTCTTTTATGGGAAATGAGAAGAAAAAACTGGAGGGATATGTTTCCTTGTAATGATAAATATATTCTAAAAGCAGCTGCAAGACAGTGCCATGACCTGATTCCAGTTGGCTCTGAAATTTGATATCATTAGTAAGGCTTGGATATTGTTTCAATCAGTAAATTGGACTGGGAGTTTCATTTATCTAAAGAGGTGAAGGGAGCTGGGAAAGATTAGGAAGGGGTGTGAAAGAACACTTCAAGATATGGAGTTCAGTCTCAACACATTTTTAGCAAATTATATTGTGGTTTCAAAATTTCAAACATTTTTTCAGCTATTTTAGTGCTCAAAGTGAAGAAAATGAACGAAAAGCGTAACTGTCACACCTGTTAGATGTTCAAAAATAACCTTCTTCAAGATGATGGAACTTCATGATTCCATTTGATGGAATAGTTCCTATGTAGAATATTTCATATTTTTTATGGACACCACAAAGTGGATTTATGGGATTAGAATAGACCATCTGGGCCATGAACTGTAATAGTTTCAGTCACAGTCCTCCAGATAATTGATGTTAGTTGAGAGAAAACAAGAAAACAGCTCCCTCTCTTCTTCTCTGACTTTGCATTCTTGCACACCCAGGTGCACTCAGACACCTCACCTAAGTCCTTAATATACCAAGATCCTGGGGAAAAACTATTACCTTTCATACAGAAGATCAGAAGCTTAAAAATGTGGGGTGCAGCAGGAGAGACCAGAGTGATGTCAGGTGAATGTGCCCAAATCATTTTAGTAGCTGAATCAAGTCCTCTCTGCAGAGGAAGCCAAGAGTTATTGAATAGTAGCATGCTCTGAAGATGCTGAAATATAAAGAGGCTTGAAATGGTTTATTCAATAAAATATAACACTTCAAAATAACTTTTGCTTCGTTCTGCAGAGGCCACCTAAATGACCTGGAGAATATTGTCCCGTTTGTTGGCATTGGACTGCTGTATGCCCTGAGCGGCCCCGAGCTGTCCTCGGCCCTGCTGCACTTCAGGATCTTCACGGGGGCGAGGATCCTTCACACTTTTGCATACCTGATCCCCCTTCCCCAGCCTGGCAGGGGTCTGTCTTGGGCAGTTGGCTATGCAGTGACCTTCTCCATGGCCTACAATGTCCTGAAGGCAGCGTGGCTCCTGTAGCAGAGCCGCAGCTTCCCTGTCCCCTCCGACATTCCACACAAAGTTTCCAGCACTGTACCATGATGTCTTGGGCAAGCCGATGAGTCTTCCGTGGTAACTGGAATTCTTTTTTGGTTTTTTTAACAAAAGCTTTTTGTTCCTGTTCAGAAGTGTTTCTTTTTTTTTTTTGGGAGGAAAAAGAATCCTTCTCCCTGAATTCCCTGTTCAGGGGTTGCACTGCCAAATACTTAGATTGGATGTTCCCTTTGCGATTTGTCGAGTGCTTGCAATTCTAAACATGCGATCATGCTGTATTGATAGAGTGTTTGATAATTTTCTACAGATGCACTATTTTTGGCTGTAGCTCTGAAGTCTAAATCAATAAAGACAAGATTAAAAAAAAAAAGGCCTGTTTGTATTTTTGTTTTCATTTTGATTCTTCTCACTGCAGCCGGCAAATAGCATGTCACTATGTATCAGGAAGAGATTCCAATCATACAATTCTTTGAAGAAAGCTTACCTTAATAATAAGATATAACCAGTAATGCTAGTCTTCTTGTAAAAAAAATCTTTGATGAAAATGTTTGTATAATCCACTTTGGGATTAAAAAAACTAAACCGTTGAAGCTCCATTTCTTTCAGTTGAATAGATTAAAAAGAAAGAAAGTATTTGTGCTAAATTCTGTTTTGGAGACACTGGTAAAAATTTGAAGTAATTATTTTTGTTGAAGTTCCTGCAAATGTAGGTTTTGTGGTAAAGTGTAGACCCTTTGTAGAGGATTTTTTTTTTCATTTTTGAATAAATTCAGCATAAAATGAGTGACACTTGCAAATGTAGCTATCAAGTAATTCAGCTGTACATATATAATTAGTTTATGTGTCATACTGTCATAAATATGTTTGTGATAGGAAATCTTGCTCTTTGCTTCCATCTTTCTATGATGTGTTAATTTGAAATACATTCTTTAAAGCCTTTTCTTCCGCTTCTTTTTCTTTGCTTGGTTATTTTGGAGTTCTTTAGTAGCTCTAGCTTAAATAATAGCACAAGATTTCGAGTAACCCAGAAAGGTCTTTATATGCAGTGTGCTGGTCATTGAGAAGTTTTAAATGGCAGAAGTGAGAGTACAACAGGTTTGATTTCCTTTTCTACCCCAGAAGCTGTGCCCCTAAGGGATGGCCCAGAGAGTTTTCACTGCTGCTTCCATGTGTCAAAAAGATTTTGTTTTGCTTTTTGCATGGGAGCAGTAGTTGTAGTATAAGAAGTAACACTGGAGGGCTTTCCTACCTACCCACAGCTGTGAGGTGGAAGTTGGTGCAGGGTTATGTTAGGCTGCAACTCAGAAGGGTGACAGGAGGAATGAGGAAAAATTAAACAAGATTAACCAGACAGACTGGTTTAATCCAAAGAAAGGATTTTTATTGCAATTTAGCTGTAGTGTTTAAATCATGTCTACTAAACAAGAGAGGGTGGAACTTGAAATCAAGGAGTTAACATTGATTTACCAAAAGTTAAATCTAGCTAATGAGTAAAATAACAAAAGCTGGATCCTCTAGAAGGAGGATGAGAGATGATGATTAAAAGTTGAACACTGGGAAGCTTCAACTCCTGACATGGCAGAGTAAGCACACACAGCAGCTCTGGGTTAGCAGAGGCTCCAGCAGGAAATGTGGGCTTTTGTGTTTGTTCCACACCTTTCTCCACCACTTCCCACCTGGGCTGTTTTCCTCCTGTTCCTCCTTCCTCTGCTAGGTTTTATGGGCTCTTAAGAGCACCTGCCTTGGATGGTATCATTCAGTTTGAGATGGGCCAGTGATGGAGGGTGGAGCAGCAAGGCTGAAGCCTGGAGTTGTGTCCCAAACCATTGTCACAGCCAGCCACTCTGTGGCTACTCTGGCTTCCTTATTATCATGATAACAACATCTAAAACTCTGTTTCCTCCTGACTTTGTAGCTTGCCTCCTTCTCCCAGCTGTGTATCTTTCCATCCATTTAAAACAAAGGGAATGTAGCCACCGTGCAGAGGGCCCGTTTGAAATTTGAAATTCAGCAGCAGAGTGAGTCCTCACCTTGAGCATGGAAAAGGCTCTTCAGACAAGCCTGGTTGTCAATGCCAGGCATATGCAGGAGCAGCATTTTCACCTCCTTTTGCATCAAGCTTCTGTACAGAAATCTCATTCCTGGAGACTGCCGTTAATTCTGTGATCTTATGTTTGAAACAAAACTGGTTTTAAATCCCTTCCATTTGCTCAGTGGTTTCAAAGCCCAGAACATACACTCGCTATGTGCTGAGAAGTGGAAAAGAGAAATGGAAACCCTTAGAAATACCTAAGAGTGATTCAATATTATTCTGTGTTTCTCTTGCATTTATTTTAAACCTATATTTTATTTTCCTTTGCTCCCACAAATACCATCTGTGCATCTGGGCGGGGTACGTGCTCAATCTGGGAAATGTGCCTCACCAGATTCCGTCAAACTCCGACTGCCAGCTCCACATAAACTGTGTTGGAGTGGTCCTTGTCACACAGCTCCTGCATTTCTCTGGTCCCTGCCCTGTAGAGGTGCACTGTGCCTGTTGTACAGCTGTAAATTTTGAAAGGTTAGCATGCTTCAGGAGAACTGGCAAAGGAGAAAGAAATGTGTTAGTTGAATTTATTACTCAGCTAAGCTGAATTTTCACCTTTTAAAGCATGCACGTGGATTTCAGACTGCTGGTATCAGGTTCTCTTGCAAAATCATTAAATGAAGTAACCTGTAACTGATGAAACAAGTGACTGTTATCAGCAGGTGTGCTCCCTTTGACCTGGTGAAAGTACAGAGAGGGCTGCTCCATGGGAGCCATGTAAAAAGAGGTCAAACCATCAGGTTCCATACTTAATTTCTGTTTATTGTGCCCTTATTCCCACCACCAGTCTTGGGCAACTGGAGAAACTACAGGGTTTCTTCTCTCTGCTCATGATTGCTGGCATTTTGTGTTCTTCTCCCAGGTAGGTTGTGTATCTTTGAAGTGGATAACAGTTGGCCATGAAGCACCTCAAAATGCCAGCTGACTTCATCTCTGAGGGAATTTCATGGGCTGCTTTGTTTCCAGAAGTGTAAATCTGAGCAATTCCTCAGTTTAGATTTTTTTTTTGTGTGGGTAACTGCTCACAAGCCTTTGGTGCTGGTTTTGCTGGCTGCAGACACACGCACTGAAGGCACTGAATTGTTGGGAGAGATGATGACTGGGGAAGAGCTCTGAGCTAGGACTTGCCCTTTGATCATAACTTTTTGTCCTGTCACAATGAAGAAAGTGTTTAAAACTATAAATGATACATTAAACATTTCCTGGAATTTTCAGAAACAAGCGTGTGTCTGAGCTTCACCGCCTTCGAGGTATTTATTTCAAGAAGCTGGGTCAATGTTTCTGTAAGTGATGGAATTTTTTGTCATCAAAATACAGAAGAAGAAAAGCCTGGGCTCTTGACTCAAACCACTTTGGGGTTTGGAAAAATTCTATTTACCTGAAGCCGATTATTGCTTAGCTGTGTCTATTCCTAATTATTTACGGAAAAAAATTCAATCTAGATTTTTCATGGAAAATGCTTGTAATGTATGTCTTTTCTAAGAGCAAAAAATAAAAAGCAGAACTTTCAGAATACCGTTTTTTAAGTGGTATCTGTCATTATTCAAGCTAATGGAGTTTTCATTTCAAGGCTGAGGATTAAGAAGAATTTTTCTCTTTTCCAAATGTTGTCCTGCCAACCGAGATGGCACCAAGTGCTCTCTGAAAGGTTCTATTGACATGTGTTAAAATGCTCTCATGATTAAATATCTCTGGCTGTTGGACACTTAAAAATCTAATACCTCTTTGTGATTCACTTTAAGTGATATTTAGGCTTCCAAATCTTGGCTAGTGACTCCTACTCATAGATTCTGAAGGCTAAAATAGATCATTAGCTCCTTCAGCCTGACCTCTAGTGGAAAAGATGCCATGGAGTGGCTGCCCTTCTGCTGAGGTTACTTCAGTCACAGCATGACTTCCAGAAAGGTGTGTGATCCTCATTCAGAGACTTTGGGAAACAGGCATTGATTCACTCTTTTCTGAGACATTGGTTCTCTCTGGTGTATATGCACACTGAAATTAGGCTTCAAACACACCATGGTTTGGTTTCATTGGGTTTGTTTGTTGTTTTTTTCTTTTTATTTTTTTATTTTTAATTGAGGCAGTTCTTATTACATTATTGCAGTGCAAAGTGAAAGATGAAATATTTTAATCAGGAATTTTCCTCCTACAAAGTACTCTGCTCCCATTTAACAGTGACCATATAATCTCCGCAACTCAACGCTTTTTACACCTGGTTCTTTGCTGGTAGGCCCTGGTGTGCATCACCACTGACAGCATCATTCTTTTATTTTTCATTCTCATACGTGGGAGAACTTGGAGAGAGCTTAAGAAGAGGAAGTTCCGAGGAACTTGTCTTTTTACTACCAAAAAAAAGAAAAAAAGAGACAAAAAGAAGACTGTTTGTCTCATGGGTACTGCTTGTCCAGTGAGGGGGAGTAAATTCCAAGGTAGTGTCAATCCTCTAGAAAAAGTGAGGAGAAAAATGAAAAGAGAGAACTGAAAGGAAGGAAATGATAGCGTAGAACAGCATCAAGGAGCAAACTGGATGGAGACTGGTAGATAAAATGTGCTAAAGAGAGGCAGGTATCTTTCTGCTTTGTAAAATTGCTTTACTATCTCTTTAAAACCAGTTCCTTTTTAAGAATGTTTTTATTTGTGTATCCAGTCATTTAATATCTGCAAAGAGGGTTATAAATACCTCAAATCAGGATGGAGAAGACCCATGGGCTGTGTAGCTAATTCTGTTTAATCAAGTTGCCTTAAGGTACCTGTGGTACACAGACCACTGCAGTGGGAGGTGGCACTGGCCATTGTGTGACTGTAAAACTGTCCCCAAAATGACACCACTCCTGCAACAGGGAGACAATTCCTTTTCACTACAAGGCTTTCATGGAAACCAGAATGGACCTTCAGAAGGGTGAGGTTGGGAGCTGGGCAGAAAGGTGTCAGTTCTGGAGGTTGTCCCACATTTCTTGGAATAATTTCTGAGCTTCATCTCTTTAACCCTCACTGTAGGAGCTGTAGGGATTAGTGCATGTGGAATTGCTCAAGGTAGGTTTACAATTCCTAATCTCTGAGTATCTAAGAGACCTAAATAATTGCTATAAAGGTAGGACTTAATCTGTTTCCTCTTCTGATAGAAAGTGACCCTAAACCCTCAATTTTCCTTAAAGAGCCTGCATGACTGCCTCATTTATTTAATCTGGCAACTATACAGTGGAAAGTTGTTTACTGTGGGATTTTCACATCAAACCAGGTGTGGGCCATCTTCCAGGCTGCATTTCTCAGAGAGGAGGGGTGGCAAATCCCATACTCATCATGTGAGAGTTCCTTCTGTACCCTTGAAGGGGTGTTTTCACCAGAATCAGTTTGTTGTGAATACTCTGGTACTAAAGTTGGTTGGGACCATGTAGCTCATGAGCTTTTGTTGTCTCCCCAGCAATCTGGAGTTTGCTGTTGATCTCTCCTTGTCCTCACCTGGGAAAGGGTTCCAGTGCTGCTGCTCTGCCTCGTTAGCTGACAGATGGCTTAATTCCACTGATTTTGCATCAGTATTTCTTGCTGATTATAATGACATACTCACTGCTAATATAAGTGATAAATACTAAATTTTATCATTTGCTCATTGGGTGAGCGTTCAGGCATTTTGTCAGACTGAAATTTATTTTGATGCTCGGCCCTTAGCTAGAGTTTTGGGGTACCTACCTTAAAGATGACTGAAATTAGTTTTGCAGGTGCTCTTGGTTTTGCTGGGGATTATTTTGTAAGCCAAAGCCAGGGTACAGTTTCCTTAATTCAATCTGGGATTCAGCAGCAGCATTGTTTGATTTTGGCACTTCCATTTAGATTCAGTTCATTTAGAGGAATCCAACATTCTTCAAGCAAATTAGACTCACAGTTATTCCCAATTTAAGTGGTAATGTGTTAGAAAAGAATAAAATAGCTGGATATTTCCTTTCTGTTATTTTGGTCTTCCCTTCAACCTTTCCTCGTTCCCAGTGAGAAACCAGCAGTTACCTCAGATCCATGGACATGCCAGTCGGTTTTTCCTCCCTCTCCTCATTCTTAATTTTGTGCGTGGTACCACTAGATGTCCCTCTTTGGCTTTTTTTATTAGATTTCAGGACCGGACCTGCGAAGAATAAAGTAGCTCTGCTCTGCATCTCTGGCAGATTAAGTTGTAAGGGGAAAATATTTTGCTAGATTTAAGGAAGACATTTATAATAGATATGAAGACAAAAGAGTGTCTCTGTACAGTGAACTTGTAGTAAAAAAAACTTTATGGAAAAAGTGACCTTTGTGAAAACAGAATGTGTAACCTGTGGCTGAAACATTAGAATGTTTTGTATTGTTTAGCTCTTTTAAATTAACAAGGCACCAGGTAACTGCAACATCTGAATTCTTCTACCGAGGTTCCTAGAGAACGATGCAATTTTTATTTTAATTGCCTGCTATTGTTTTTGATAGGTAAGCACATTTTATGATTTTTATTTAGCAGTAGAGTAAACTGAATGGGACTGAGGCTGTTCAAAAACTTGAAGTGAGTAAAGAGGCAGAAATAAAACTCAGAAGCTGTGTCTGTCTGCCGCAATATCCAGAGGAGAGATTCAGGACAAATAGTTTACTTCAAATTACCTTGATAGTTACAAAATTCCACTTGGGAATTTAAAGGTGCTGTAAAAAATGTTGCTTGTGTTTGAAAAAAGCTGGGATGCCCTATAAAGCAATGTGTGCACAGCAGATTTACTTGTCACACAAAATGCCAGGGAAGTGGTGGGGGGCATCTTTGAGTGATCCACTTGGCACAGAGGTGGAGTACAGTGTCAGCATAATGAATAGGAGCCTGCTTGGTGGATGGAAAATATTTTAAATTGAGTTTTTATTTAATGGATTTGAACTTTTCATGCCCAATTACCTTTGTGCTGAAAGAGAACAATAATAATAATAATAATAATAAAGTGCAAAGGTTCAGTTTCATTCTAGAAACGGGGAAATGTGCTTGGAGAGCTGTCAAAAGGCACAGTCAGATCTCAGGAGCATGGAGCAAGGTAGCTAATGCTCTGGAGTGAATGCCCATCAGCTCCTTTTGTGGCTTTATGTGTCCTTGTCAATGGTAATGTGGCAGAGTCATGTACAGGGACAGATGGCAACAAAGAGTTGGTTAAGGTTAGAGAAGTGATGTCCTTGCAAGGGGGTTTATATTATTTCTTTGATTTGTCCAGTTAAGTCTTGTAGGTGCATGAGTTATGGAGGAACCCACCCTCCAAAACAAGCTAGTGGGATTTAGGGAAACTGCTCCATGATATACATAAATAAATCCTTCCTGCAGAAACCTTAATCCATCCTATAGCAGGAATGTAAGAAGGACCAAGCAAAGCAGCAATCCCTGTGAAATTCTGTAGGTCTTTTCCTTCTGAAATAACAGCCTGTTCTCAGTGAACTCCCATTGCAGGAATATTTAACTCCAGGTACATCACTGAAGAGAACGTTAGTCCTGATGTGTCAAAGTGCACTAAATAAAAGTGTATTTTATGAATGTGTGTAATGACAAAGGACCCTGCATGCAAATTATCCAGTTCTCATTGCTGTGATGCCTGGGCACTACAGACCTAATTCAGCAACCAGTGAATTGAGCAGAACTGTTCCCACTGACTCTCACAGGCTTTGTACCTGGACAAATAGTCTCTATCATGTTCCATTCATTTAACTAAATATGGCAGTTCATATTTAGTGTATATTATTTCAGGCAGAATACAGCCTGAACTAAAATATTTACTGCCAGCAAGTGTCCTAAGAAAATATACATTTTGTAAAATTTCAGAGAAAAAAAGCTGGATGCCACCTAACTTGAGCTTTACCTCTGCTGTAACCACTCCTAGAAGTGGCTGCTCCATTGTTTACATATTCTTGATCCCAGCAAGAGCTTTATTGATGCTTGGCCTTTGACTTGGCGTTACTGATGGCTCACATGGTGCAATCCTCAGCAGGGACATCAGAGAGCACACTTTAGAATAGATCCTGCTGGCCATGTGGTGCTGGTTTTGTTCTGTGTGCTGCTGAAAGGGCCACTTCAACTTGAGATCTGGTCAATTAAAAACAAACAGGCTAAGGGGACACATCCCCAAGTCCTTTCTCCAGTTTCTGTGGGGTTGCAATCAAGAGTATCGTGTTTTCCTCATTCTTGTTGGTGGCTTTTTTGTTTTCTGTGCGTGTGTGAAAGCAAACAACCTCACTGACGTGGAAATGAAGGAGTGGATCTGACCAAACCCAAAGCACACAAAGTGAACAATCCACATTTGTTTGTGTATTTCAGACATGGGAATAAAAGGTATTTTTCCTTTAACTCTTCCAGTTGCAAAAAAATTTGTCTGAAAATTTGCATGGGATGAATTCAGCTGTTGGATATACAAACGGGGTGGGTTTTATGGCGACCTTTAAAACCAGTAATTTTAGAATCTGGATAAAGTTTGTTCGACCTGAATAAACATTCTAAACATAGTTTTTTGAACAAAAAAATTTAAAATCATTAAATTTCTCCGATTTACAAAATCAAAATATTTTCTTTTGTAGAACATGACGTTTTAATATTTTTACAATGGATGGATTTTGCAACACAGCTTGTGGATGGTGCATCTCACACCCAGTGAAGACCAGGGATATCAATGCAGAAGATACCAACTGCTCAGTCATACACTGAGAGCCCCATCACAGGGTGAAATAATTTTTCAGCTGCTAATTTAACTCTTCAAAAGGGAGGAGAGAGAAAATTCATGATCAAACTTGAAACATTAAAGTGAGACTAGTAAAAATACCAGAAGAGTGATCTGAGATTCTCATATTCTCCAAGGTGTGGCCAACACAAAGTCCACTGCAGCCCTGGCAGAGGCAGTTGATGGAGTGGTTAATGATGCAATACTTTTTTTTGTAATGTGTCTCATTTGGACACCACAGCACATCCTGTTTGTATTTCATCTCCTTTCCCTGGTATTTTATCTATGTCCACTGCGCTCGCATTTTGACCCAAGGGACTTTTATTTTAATCATTTGCTCTTCCTACCTGAACTTTCTTCTACATACTTAATATTACTTTACTTGGGACTTGAACATATGGAACAGATATTTTTAATTCTCACAGTTAACGCTTGACTGCTTAAAAGATATATTTTTCTACTTTCAAAGAAAGCATTTAAAATCTCCTATATTATGCTTGCTACCTAGAAAAATGTTTAGTGCTGACCAGGAATGAATGCAAAGTGAAACTTGTTTGATTTTTTCTCCCCGGCAGGACAATAACTGACTTTAGTGAATCAAGAAGTTTTACCCAGTGGGGTCTTGAAGCTTCTTTGCAGGCACATGGGATCATTTGGCCTACCCATGGAGCTGTTTTATGTAGTTATTTTGGGAGGTACCAAAGCTGGCAGATATGTTTTATTAGCAGGACCTGGATGCTGTGAGAATCAGGTTACAGGTAGCAGCAGCAGTTACTTGCTTCTGCTCATAAAACCTAAAAGTTTTATAACTGCAGCACCAAAGACCTGTATTCTATCCCAATCTGATTTTTGACCAAGTCAGGTAACAGCTCTGTGCTTCTGTTTCCAGTCTCCAAATTTCTATCACCATAATAATTAAACAAATGTTAACTCCTGAACACGGCTGAGCTGTAAATCACACACACTCACAAATAAGAATAAACGTTCAGCTGCAAGATAAGAAGAGACATAAAGGCAAAATGCCAAACAAAATGTAAAGCAATGCGATACCTTGGACTTGGAATGAGGAAACTTTTTCTGCTTTTGTTGTGTGACACAAGCTGGGCCACTTCTTTTTGCTTTGATTTTGTTTCTGTCGCCTTCCTTTTGGGAGTTTTGAGCAAGTGACTGTGTCTTATTAACAGTGAGATTGGTACAAAACCTTCCGTAACAGGATCGTGTTTCTGGTGGAAGCTGCAATTTTAATTTGTTGCTATAGGTGGTACTGTAATATTAATACATAATATAAAAGAATCATACATAATATAAAAGAATAATACATAATATTAAAAAAGAAGAGGAAGCAATAAAAAGGTGAGAACAAATCAATAAAATGAATGGCAGCAAATGCTGATGGTTCATGCTAAGTTCCAGCTGAGTTGATTTTTTAGCTTGAAGGGGACATGGTCAGATTCATGTGGTGGCTTTTGGCCTGAGTAGTGCAAGCCTGTAGAATATTTTGTTCTCAGCCCTCTTCCACCAAACCTCCAGAACATACTCTGCTTTTTCTCCTCACTGGTGACTGTCTGTGACAAAACCTGAGAACTTGACAAAGATGACCAGGAAATCTTCAGGTAAGACACGAAAGCTGGATAATACTTTTCAAAATGAAGAAAATTTTTGACCTATAGGGAGCCAAAAAACATTTGAGTGGTGTCTCATCCATGAGACAAAATTCCATCTCTGCAATCTTTTCCAGCCTCACCTTGAATAGGGTTTGTTCTCACTTAGCTTTTCTGGACTATGTTGTTTTACTTACAGAGAAGTAATAATAATACTATAATAATCAATAATAACTACTTATTTTTCTTTCATTTTATAATATTGCTGTTTTCAAGTCTATGTAGTGGTTACAGAGTCCAAAGAGGAACTGAAATATAGCAAACCTGTGCAAAAATCCCTTCTGAGAGTGCTCTGTAGCTCAGAACTTCCAGTTGTTCTTCCCAATACTTGTTCCTCTGGCAGAAGTGTGAACGCTGGTATCAAGCTCTCCAGCTTCTCCTTGGTTACTAAATTTGGGAATGCAGTGCCACAAATCAGTATTCAAGGCAGCTGGGTTTTCTCAAAGCTGCTATTCTGCCCGGATAATGCTTCCTGATCTTCTATAGCAGCGCCCATAATAACACATTCTCAGGGAGCAGTTACTGTACAATAAAGGTGATTCTTCGGGCTGGTGAGGTCAGCATGGGTCTCCTGCCTTGTCCTACAAGCCCAGTGTTTGGAGTTCTCCTATTCTGAGCAGGCTTGGAGTTGTGAGGGAGCAAAAAAATTGTGTGAGCCAGCTCAGGGCCTCATCCAAGAACATCTCCAAGGGTGGTGTCTTCACGCTTCCATTGGCGACCAGAAATATTAATTACCAAAGTCTTGTTATCAAAAAATTTGTTACCAAAGTTTTTAAAAAAATCCCAGGGTCTTGGGACAGATAATATTCCTAATTATACAGCAATTCCCCTACTATAACATTAATGAATAATAACAGAAAGCATCTTTCAGTAGGTGATTGTGCATTTCAGCGTAGAAAAAAATGCTATAAAGAAGGTATTCCACAGTGTGAAATGTTTACAGTGAAATCTGAGAGGTCTGTCTTTTTGTGGCATGTGTGGTTTTTCAGATATAGTTGTGTTTACTCAGTGCTGCCTGTAAAATATATTTTAACCTTCTCCCTCAAAACATATTTCACTGCATCACTGTAATATCCTTGTGAAACAAACATTTGGATTTTTTTTTAACATCCCAAACCATCATTTCACATGGCTTTATACGAACGGGAAACATAGTTAAGATTTATTTATTATGTAAAATGGCTGGGATTATTATGTTCATTACTTTTAAATTGCACAATGCTTTTACATTAGGATCAATTTTAGAGCGCAGGATTAGCTCCTGAACTACTGGCAGTTTTGGTGCCTTATTACCTTCTATTATATTCTGAAGTAATTTTCATTTATTTAATTTAAACTTCTGTCATTCTGCTTTTTCAAACCTTAATGTCTCTGCTTCTAAAAATCCAGTCGGTGTTTTCTATCTCCGGTGCTATAGAAGAGCTGTTATTAAGTGATTCGATGGCTTGTTTAGTCCCCTGACTATTCCAAGGCTCACTTTGCTTAATTTAACTACTGTACTTGCCTGCTCCCTCTCTCCTCCCCCCCGCCCCTTTTTTGTTCTTAATTGTTTTCAGAGTACTCAACTTCCTGTGGGGAATCAGTCAGCATGCCAGACTTCAAAGCACTTGTTACAGTAGACCAATTTGGCAATATGCTAATTTAAACCTATTTTTATATCTTTCTACGTTGTTTCTACGCAAACAAAGACCATTTTGGACATTAGTAAGAGAGGGAGGTCTTGGGAGAATTTTTTATCGCCTCAGATCTTATTGGGGGGAAAAGGGAGTGAGCCTCAGCTGTTGGAGATGGAAAATACCTGTAGGGTCTCATTTAATACATCCTTCTCTTAATTATGTACTCCATTTTATTTGCTTTGCCTCATCCAGTCCTGGTCCTTCAAATGAATCCACACACACTGGATGTGGATTGGCTTTAAATCAGGGAAACTGGGGTACAGCTCTTGCCATATGGCCCTGAGATGTGGGGCTGAGGGGCCTCAGCTGTGCTTCACAAAGTGAAAATATCTAAAAAAATAAAGGAATGCTGAATCAGACATTTTGGACCTCTGAAATTCCAATAACAGTGAAGAATGTTGAACCTATGAAGTTTTTAAGTGTGCTGGGCAAAACCATTGCATCTCTGATGACATGCACATTTACAGACATTTACTGTACAATTTGAACTCTCAGGTGAACTCCAGGGGATGTGTGCAAACCCAAACTTTCTCTGCCTCCTCCCTGACAGGGGCACAGCAGAACAGGGAATGGAGCCTCTGGCCAGCTCACCACACATGGTCTGTGCTGCTCCTTCTCCCTCAGAGGGATGACTCCTCACATTCTGCCCCATCTCCAGCCTGGGTTCCTCCCATGGGATGCAGTTCTTCAGGAGCAAAGTGGTCCAGCCTATGGGGTCACACATCCTGCCAGCAAACCTGTTCTAGCTCCTCTCTCTGTGGGGTTATAGGTCCTGCCAGGACCCTGCTCCAGCACAGGCTTCCCACAGGGTCACAGCCTCCTTTGGGCACCCACCTGCTCCAGCACCCACCGTGGGCTCTGCATCCCTGTGGCTTTCCTTGGTTTGCACCAAAGGCTGCGAAGGAATCTCTGCTCCAGCACCTCCTGCCTCTCCTTCCTCACTGACCCAGGTATCTGCAGAGCTGTTGCTCTCATCTATTCTCACTCCTCCCTCCAGGGACAGTTGCTGTGAAGGTTTTTTCCCTGCTCTGAAATCTGCTAGCCCAGAGGTGCTGTTGCTGTCACTGCTGGGCTCAGCCTTGGCCACTGCTGGGTCTGTCCTGGAATCATCTGGTGCTGGCACTGCTGGACATGGGGGAAGCTTCTGGCAGCTCCTCAAAAAACCACCCCTGTAGCTCCTCAACTACTGCAACTTTGCCATAAAAACTCAATACTGGGTGGTTTGGACATAATCCAAATATGATCTTTTTTTTTTTTCTTTTTCTTTTTCTTTTTTTTTTTTTAATTTAGCATCATGCATCACCTCAGCAAATTCAATGAAGCTGCAGTTCCAGTTTCATCTATATCACTTGTGTGCATCTTTGAGTTGTCCGTCCATAAAGATTTTCTCTAAATCCATGACAAACCTGTGATTAGGGATATTTCTGGTAAGATAACTACCAGGTTTGTGCTTCATGCTGGTTGCAGGCTAGAGGGTAGAAGATCTGGCATGAGGTATATTGGGATGATCTTTTGAATGTATCTTAACTGGCAAGACAAGTTCACTTGGGGTCTGGAAAGAACAGCATTTTTATATTATTGGGGGCCAGTGTGTCTTGTAGAACCATGACCTTGGATTTATCATCTGCTTATAGCTGGACAAGTTTAGCTTTTCACTGGGATTATTTGACGATAGAGAGAGAAATCCTGGCCAGATTCTGTACGTCTTCAGTGACATCAGAATCTCATTGAAGGCTGTTATTAGCTTAGTGCTTTGTAATCAATGCCTTTGCAGTTCTTGATTATGGTAATTTCATTAGTGATACTGTTCCAAAATGGCACGGATTGATTTTTGCAAGGAGCGCCTCGTGTACGAGGAAAGAACAGGAATCCCTTCATTCTCATGCTCATTTTTCACCAGCATGCTGAGGAATGCATTCTCAAACTGTGCTCTCCATTTAAGGAGGCACTTCTGTGCTGGAGGAGCTCAGCCACGAATGGAGAGGCTGCAGTGGCAGCAGAGGCTGCGTGCTCAGAAAGGGCACGGGCAGGTCGCCTCGTGAAGAGTTATCAGGAATCTCTCACGTGGAGCAGATAATTTTTGTTTGAGGAGCTGGTGAGCATGAACTCCATGTAGAGTGCTGGCACAAGGACCCTTCCACGAAGGCTGCAAAGCAGATTCTTACATCACCTTCTTTCTGCAGAGGGAGCACTGAGCAAATCCTGAAAAAGCCATTGAGAAGCTGCGTCGGAAGATTGTCCAGCTACCAGCTGAAAAGCTCTCTTGATCTTGAGATCAAGATTATATCAATGCATATTAAGATTTAAGATCATATTAAATTCTTAGAGGCTTCCATAAACTAAACGTAAGGTCAGGCCCTTTGGAGGATCTGATTTGTTGCTGTGATTAGTAATGCTGCCTTTTTTGGTAGGTATAGTCTAAGGGTGTTCTTTTTGTTCACAATCTCAGTTGAAGAATGGAAATAAATGATGGTTAATTACCTCAGAGAATTCTATTTGAGCTTTCCTACTATAAAGAAAAACCAAAGAGATATGTAATCTGTAATTTCTCTTTTAAATAAAATTTACCTCCTTAAATTCTTATAATAAATAAGTTGATGGATTTTAAAGTGAAGATTCAATTTGTAAACTATAAGTTGAAATATTTTAAAACAAAATGTTTTTTTAATTTTTCCCAGGATATTTCAAAATTATTTTCTCATAGGCAAAACTTCTGACTGAATTCTTTCTCTCTTTTAAACAGTTTCAGACTCTCTAAAATGATATTTCTCATTAGTGATGCCATTTGCATTTGCAATATGTACATTGCTCCAGCACAGTGTTTCTTTAAAAAGTGGTTTCTTATCCATTTAGCCACATCTATAAGGTGGAGTGATGCCTGCATATGCAAAAGATCAAACTATAATAACATCTTTGGAAATGGATGATAGCAGACTCTCAAGTAGCTCTCATTAGTGGAATTATATAGTTATAGCTAAGGAAATTATTATCTGAATACTACAGATGGTTCAATGGCTTCTTAGTGCAGGGACAGAGCGAAAAAAAATCGTAAGCAAAACATGCTGGGAATGACTAAATGGAAAATGAGAATTTTTTTTTCTGATTCCTAGCAGAAATGGCTCCAAGTCAAAATGTCAGATTCAGATAGCTGCAGACCTTAAGGCTAATGAGATCTGGATCTGTATTTTGTATCTTGCATCCATAGTTTAAAGTGAATTTGAGATCTAAATTTATACGTGTGATGGAGTTTAATATCATTTGAGTTTCTGGTTCTGGTTTCAAAGGTCTCTTAAACAGTGATGGCGATGGAACATATATCTCACGTTTTTGCCCTAGTCTTTAAAATCAAATGTTATATTCTTTAAGAATGCGAATGCACAGAAGTGTCTGTGTTGTACAAGTGCAGGAAAGTAAAACAACTTCTTTCACGGTGAAAGTTTAGGTCTTGTCCAGCAGATGTTTGTAGTTATTTATTGAATTTTGCCGTATTGATTTCTGCAACTCTGACTATTTATCTTTCTACTGCAACACACATTTCAGTAAAAACTCTTTACGGGGCAAAAGGCCAGAGTGAAGTCTTTGCATGGCTTATCTGTAAAGTAGGAAGGGAGAGACTCAGAAGTTGCACCTACAAAAAACAGTGGGGACTCTTTGATGTCTGTCCTAATGTGCTGGGGTTAGATTACTTTGTGAGTACAAAAAGGGTGAAAGGTTTGAGGATACTTTCAACCAACTCCTGGGATCATGATTTGTCCATGGGGTAGTTTTTAATAAAGCAGATATGAGGGGATGGGCTATCGGATGCAGTGTCTTGAGGCTGAAATCTGGTCTCTGTCCACAGAAAACTCTCATGACCCAAAGATCCCTGATATTTTCAATATCATACTTCTTCTAAGGGGAAAAAAAAAAAAAAGATAAAAAGACCACAGCATGGATTTTTTTTCTCCATTTTTTCAGCCCTCTCAAGTTATTTTCTATAACTAAGAGCACATATTTCCCTCCTTCCCTTTTAATTTTTTGTTAATTATGCAGATGACTCCAAGATGTCTTAATGTAGAACATGAAGTGCTGCAATGTCATGGGAGCAGGTGCATGAAGCAGAGGATTTACCAGGCACCACTCAGTCCTGTGAAAATGAAACGTCTAGAAGAGTTCCTGTTCTGTGGCAATGAGTTGGCTGCTCTTTGTTTGCCATCTCCTGCGTTATCCCTAAGTTTTTGCTGAAATGAAGAGATTTTTAATTAAAGGAATCTAAGGCTAAACCATTAAAATCCATTTTTAAAAGAATTACTTTTTCAGCTGAGCCCGATCGTTCTGGATTGGAGCAAATTTGTCCAGTCACAAAATGTAAAGTAGGGAGACAATATTTAAATTTCAGAGAGAGAATTTCAAGACAAATAATAATTCTCTGAGTTTTGCGCAGGTCAAGAGCATTCAAATTCACAGATATTGTGGGTCAGCTCATTCATGCTGCGAGTAATAACATAATTCCAGGTTAAGCCTTACAGGGAGGCCAAATTCTGTTCCCTTCATGTTCTTCCACATGTAGAGGACAATAGAATACAGTGTCAATAAAACCACATTCTTCTGACACCCTAATTAAACCCTCAAAACTTTCTAATAACTTTGCTGATCCTATTGCATATTTATTTTTGCAATAATGCCAAGCTCACAAGGTGCATCTTTTGCTGTTAGATATCCCCTAAAGGCAATAATGATGTTTTTACACTGTATGACACTGTCCTTGGCTGATTAAGACCTGGCTTAGGTGTTTTAGTTCTGACCTAGGGCTTTCAACCAATTGCTTCCAGACTTTTGTTAAGCTGATGTTACTGCAGGATTCCTGACAAACAAAAAGTACAATGAAGTAAATAAATAAATTTCATGGAAAATGATCCTGTGTGGGCACAATGCTGATAGGAAGCCTAAAGCTCTCATCAAAATTTTCTTTACAGAAGATCTGAAATTAATATTAAATTCAGTCTGTCCCAGATGTACAGCTACACAAGTTGGATCAGAACTTAGCTTTGAATATTCCACTGGTTTGTTCACCCTGTTCACATAGGGAATTGGTTATTTCTGCTCTTCTTTTGCAAGTAGAAATGTTATATTTTCACTCAGAATAAATGGATTGAGGACTTGTCAGGCCAATTTTGCAGCTTTCTTTCAAGAAATTCACAAACTTTTAAAATGTCATATTGCTGTTATGCATTAAAATGTCTTATAGATCTACCTAAGGAAAGGGTGCATGTTATTTATGACTTTCCTATATATTTTGGCTTCAAATACTTAAATTTATTAATTATTGGAAGAAATAGATGGCTGTGGTCTCTGAAGGACTTAAAAATCAAGGAAAATTTACAGGTTAGGAATCTTAGTGTGGTGACTATGAGGCCAGATATTTATAGGCCGACTTATGAGCTAGTAATACAGGCTGAAAATTCTGCCTTTTGGAACAGAATTTTGGACAGACTTGGTCATACAGGAATCTTCTATTACCTCGAAGATTGTCACTGTGCTATTCCCAATGTTAGGAGAAATAAGAGAGAAGAGAATTTCTCCTTTCAACACCTCCAGGACTGCAGGGCAGCAGTTCTCTTCCACAAAGGGATTTGTGGACCTCTCCCAGCAGAGGAGCTGGAGAGGACATTGTCACCCTGATGACCTGAAAGTGTGTGAGGGACACAGGGTGAATGTCACCACATTGTCAATGCTGTTTAACTGCAGGATTTTATTCCCCCCTCAATGCAATGCCATCATTTTCTTTACATTTTCCAGAATTCTCATGTAGTGGCCGCCATCTTCGATAGGACAATTTGAATATGGATTGTTCCATAATTGAAGCTAAGCTGGGACACTAATTAATCCCTTTTCTGCAGTTCTGTAATGAGTTTGGCTGGCTTACAAATACCACTGACCTCTAATGGATGGAAGCAGAACTGTTCAGTCATTTGTCATGTCTCATAGGGCACAACTCATGCCCAATCTGCTTTAAGTTGAGTAGAAAAGGCTCGTGCTTTTGGGTCAGGAGAATCTAATTTCAAGCTCAGACGCTGCCAGGAATTTCTGAGTGGTTGTGGTGGTCCCCAGCTCAAGATTGGGGTGTCATTAATGAGCCCAAACGAGTGAGCAGCTGCCCACAGGAATGAGTTCATGCTTTGCTCACCACTGTAAGAAAGTTTGCAGGCTGTCCACATTAACAAATGGGAAGCTGTAGGTGGTGAGAAATTTGTTATACTATATAAACAGAACATTTCAGAGCTATTATGGAAGTTGAGGTTTTTGGTGAGCAGAGCTCTTTATTATGTCTTTGTTCATTGTGGGCCAGCCAGCAGTGATTCATGGAATATTACTGTACATCTGATTTAGTAGTTGCCCATTACATCATGTTAACATATTTCAGTAAGTGATCAATTCAGATTTTGGTGCTGCTTTAATGCAGGTTTCATTCCTTCCCTGGTTTTTGGTGGTTTTTTTTGAGGGATGTTGTCCATCTTTGTCTGAGATCATACTGCCCTTTTTGCAGTAAACATTTTAGGATAAAATGCTTAATAAGATTTGCATTTAAAAAATGAACTAAGAGAACTGGACACCCTCCAGCGAGAAACAAGTAATTATATCATTTGTATTGCAAAACAGGAGCAGCTATAAAACATCAGTGTACTTTTCAAGATTGATATTCTTGAGAAGAATTACATTACATACAAAATAACAGGCCAGGCAGAGGGGAGAAGCCCTTTCTTGTGTAAGTAACCCACAGGTTCAAGGCAGAGGCATTCTGGATTCTGCTTAATCAAGAATTACGAATTTACCACTTCTAGTTTTTGCCTTTTAGTTCCATGATATGCTGGTTGGACAAGCTAGTGAGTGACATTGATTGATTTTGTTCTAATCAGAACAATTTTTTGATAGGTTCACTTCAGAAAACCACCCAAGTGTTGCCCAACACATTGAGAAGTCTTTTGTCTGGGTAGTTTATTTTAGATTCCTTCTCTCCACCCCTGCTGAATTATGAGCCACTGAAAGTTTTGCCTGCATAGCTGTGCAGAAACGGGTAGAACCAAGGTGTATTTTTTGATGTTGGTTAATATGGCAAGAAATATTTCACGTAGCATAGACGCTCTGGCCCTGAGACCTCTTGTTCCAAGTAAAAGTACAGGAGTTGTTCTTCCTGTTTGGATGACTAAACCAGTTTAAATAGTCTTCAGGCAAAGCACTGTCTGTGCTCAACCCCATGTGACGTTTTGTGAATCTCAAGTAGAAATGCTCATCAGTTTTCCAACTGCTTGTGAATAATATGTAATCTCGTGAACCAGAATCGTGTGTTTGGCATTTTATTAATGAAAATATTCCCAAATCAGTGTCTGTTAGCTTGTTTAAATATTCAGTGACTTCTACCCTGAATACAGACCACTTGCAAGAGGCTGTTAGGTGAATATTAGTAAATTAATATGTTAATTAAATCTGCATCTGTGTACAGGCTTTATTACTGTTTGCTTTGCATCTTTCTAAAGCTTTTTGAGCTTTTATTTTTGTGTGTAGCAAACTTTACGTTAGTGTTGGTCAATCTATTCTCATATTGGCAGAAGGGGATTTTCATTGATCGTTTTCTCTGTATTTGCCTTTTTTCCTCCCTCTCTAAACCCTGGTGCTGTAATACAGAAGATTTATTGTCAATGATTTATTAAAATGTAATTCTAAGGTGACTCCTTATCGTGAAAGTAATCTGCAGGCTATCTTTGTTTAAACTTGCAACCCGCTTTGTCAAAGAAAACAGCCTATGAAATTTTCATTATAATAGACAGGTTTTTATAATGAACTGGGAAAAAGCCATTATGACCAAAAAGCAAATTGTTAGGAAACTTATGCATTGAAACAATATGCTCATTAATTGTAATTTTTTTGGGAGGGTGAACGATTCTGTTTAATGGTTACATTTTTCAGGCTTATAAATTAATTTGAATTACCCAATATCACTTAATTTTTCCCTAGGAAAGCTTCTGCTTGCCCGAGCAATATTATAACTGCTAATTCAATTACACTGAAATTGTTTAATAGAAAATATAATTGCTTATTCATACAGAATACCCATTAAAGAAGTGCAAAGGCCTATACCCTAGGGTTACTACATATTAGTACTTTGGGAATTCAGAGGGGATTGCTGGGTAGGGAAGGTGCTGACTGATCTTTAATTGTTCATCACCTGCCTCCAAAATAATATGAATGGACCCAAACTAAATGACCACTCATTACAAGTTTCAATTTAGGAGCTTGGCTGAGGTCAGCAGATTGCTTATGCTGATCGCAATGATTTGAAGTTGTGATTACCATAAGCAATTTAAATTTTATTGATCTACCCTTCTGAAAGTTGTAATTGAGCATAGATGTTGGACCCGTAGCTCTCCAAACTAAATTGTGCTCTGAAGCCCTTGCTGGATTACTGCAGGAATCAATAAGCAGTCAGTCACATTAACAATGAAATAGCTCCATTAACATACAGTGCTACTGGTGAAACTTTATTTAGGAGGGGTGTTAGTTCACTTCATTGTTTTATCAATGAATTTCAGTTGTACAGGGAAAAGTATAGCTTGTGTACACCTAATGAGCTTGCATAATGATAATCTTATATGCTTTAACTATGAGTCTTTTTGTGGGAGAGAAAGATTATTCTTTTCCCTGACAGATTTGCTTTATTATGAACAGAGGAACTATGGAGCTGGAATTACAATTTGTTAACTGTGATGCACTGAAATAACTTGGTGCCAAAGAGTTTTCTACTGTGACATATGTTCACTATTAGTGGGTTTCACACAAAAGGTCATGTCTCAAACGAGAACACAGACACAGAGTGAGTTTGTAATTTATATATATTTGGAACTTCCGAGTGGAGTTTAGTGATCAGCCTTCCTAAACAGCCTCCAGGTTTTCTGCACCTCTGTGGCATTGCTGAGGAGGTTTGAACAGTGACCAGGGAAAGGGTGGTTGTTCCTACACAGTGGAGACAGCAGGAGCAACACAGGAGGGGTGAGAGTGAGATGGATATAGACCTGTCTGGATTGTGTAAAAATGTTTCCTGTGACTCAAAAACGACTCAAAATTTTAAAAAGAAGATACACAGACTGGGCAGTTTGAAATACAGCATGGCAGGAAAGACAGAAATATCTTGGGCTAAATGTCTCATGCGTCTCTTTGTGCTTTATCTCTGCTTTTTCTGTATCTACTGTCTTAGTTTGTCATGACTTTTAACTGTTCTTGAAACCTGCTTTATTGTAGTACCTTGAAGCCCTTGCTGCAGCACAGCCTGTCTTCCTTCCCTCCAAGCTAGGATTTAAATGAGCAATGAACCAATATTTGTTAACTTTTTTGGCAGTGGTATTGTGCTAATTGAATAGATTTAATTGATCAAACTTGGTTTTGGGAAAGTGCTGTCTTTGTCTTCATCAAAATGATAGTAGAAGATCCGTTTTATGTTCATAAATTATTTATATTTATATGTTTTTATTACATGAGGCATTGTTGATTTCATACCATCCCAGACAGTTTTCCTGGCAACACATTAATGAAGAAATGACAGCCACTGGCAGTATACTGGACCTAGCTTAGACACTGGTAAAACACCCTTAATCCTTGATTTGAATAGAATGAATCCTTGTAGAACACAAACTATAATTTCAGCACCCCAGTACCACAGAATTTGAGGTCTCATAATCACTACACAGTCAAAATGCCTGGTATATATCTGTGCAGGTCACAACTATGTTTGGGATAAAGACTCACTCCTTAAAATTTAGCAGTAGATCAGCTTTTGTAGTCTAGGACGTATCCTTTGGATCAGCAAGACCAAGCCCCATTGGTCAGTGGGAGCATACACAGCCCTTTTCTAGAAAAATGAATTGTTTTATGGACTGGTTTTTAGTGTAGGACAATTCAACCAGTTCTTTGTAGCTGCAACAGCAGAAACGAATACCTGGTCTGTCCTATGGGTGTAAAAGTACCCCATGATATTTTTTTGCTACCTTCTCTGGAATTTATTTTCTCTGGATTTTCTTCCACGTCACACTGAGATGATGAACATTTTTTTCCCTAGATCTTGGTTTCTCAAGGGTTGAAAATAGAGCATGTGTACAGTGATCTTGGAATTGCTCTCTCATTTAGCAGTTCTATTGGCATGGTTTATGTGAGGTCCCTCCTCAGGCCCACAATGACTTCATGAAACTCCTGCAGAGGATGAATCAAACAACATGTAAATCCTCTGTCCTTCCTTCAGCTGAGGCAGTGTTGTTATCCCGGGAAATCATGTGGAACAAAAGTATGTGCTGCTTATGTATCATTTCTGTACCAGCCTCTGACACAGAGCAGACACAGAACAATGTGTGATGTGGCATTGAGTCACAAAAGGCTAAATCTGAATGGTCACCCTCAAGTACAGCAGCATGTTTACAGCTCCAAGATGCCCTAAAAAAGGACAGAGCTTATCTATATAGGAAACATCAGCAAGAGAAATGCTCGGTGAAGGCTGTCTTGTGGAAATTACAGTTCTTCAGATAAGAAATTATACTAATTAGAAGAGGACTTAAGTATTTTATAAACGATAAGATCACTTGAAAAATTGATAATCAGATACATGCTCAATTTTCAAAAGACATTTTTGAATGTGGTGTTCCACTGCTAACATATTTATTGCAAAAAATCTGAGGGAAACATGTCTGATCTATATCCTATATAAAATGTCATGCATCAAGAAAATTCCACATGTGCTGTCTAAGTGTTATAGTGAAAGGATGAAGAGTTCTCTGTCATGATAGTCTGATTATGAGATATTACATATTAAATTACACTGAGGAAAGAAGATTCTCTTTTAATGCCTGAGATTCTGATCTCTTTATCATTTCTTTTATGTTAAAGAGCTCTGGGTTTTCAGGTCACTTCTGATAGGATATCTAACCAACAAAATAAAATAAAATATCCTTTAATTGAGGGCCCTTTACACTAAAAAACAATTAAATTTTGAGATCCATTTAATTTTAACTTATTTTAAGCACCATCATGAACATCTGCCACCTGGCATAGAAATTGGTTCATATGGCAGGTGGGAAGATGAGATTTATTTAAAAGTTCTTTGTCTTTGATACTTTTCCCTGCTGTATTTTCCAGTGGAGTGATTTGAAACTGATGGCATTTAAATAACCATTTATTTCCATAATAGAAGAATACAGTTAAAAATACATAGAGAAATTGCTGTCATTTCAAGGTAAGAATACAGCAGAAGGTATAATGGAGCAAACCATCTTCAGTCTAGTTTGGCCTCCAGCCATAACATTGGCCAACCCTTTGATCATTCAGGAGAAAATAGAATTCTTTCCACCTCTATTCTGTGCATGTATGTAATGCATAAATTGATTAATTTATTAACCTAGACAAAAAAAAAAAAAAAAAAAAACCAAAAAAAACTCTTTTTCCCCTCTGTTAATAGTGCTTAGATTTGTGAGCTGATTGTATTCAGTTTTTAACTCATCCACAAAATCAAAATGAGCTTTGTGTCCTTCTCTGAAAAACAGAGTTTACACATGGAACCTCCTTCCCATGAGCTGCAACCCATGCTGTTCCATATATTCCCTCCCTTACAGACTTGTGTACTTTTTTGTAATATGACAGGAATTCCAAATCAATTTAGGAAGATTAAGCCTTTCCCTTGATAATTTGCAGCAGTGTTACAAAGTAAGCATGAGAGGTGGGGATAGGAATTAAAGGGAAGACAAGTTCTTCTGCTAATTTCTTCCCTGCCTTGGCTTCCTCCACGTTATTGCACAATTTTTGTGTGGTGTTTTGTGGACAAAGAAAGAAAGAAAGGTATTTCCTCACATCCTTCTCACGAGCCTTTTGACCTCTGTGATGGAACCATCTCATAGGATCATTTGTTCTTGCAAAATTTGAAACATCTTGAGCAAATGACCTCATCTGAGCAGTTTAACCTGCAGAATTCTTGCAGACTCTATTAGGTCCATATGAGCTTCATGCAGAACCAAGGCCTTACAAAGAGAGTGGAGAAAATTTGCAAAAAGCTCTGAGTGCACTATTAACAAGTGTAAAATTATGAAATGTTGCTTTAAATGCAACATTTGGGTTTTGTGCCAGTAATTTCCCCCAGCTGAGTCTGACTGCAAAGCAGTATTTTATATCCAATTCATTTTGTTCCCTCTTACACTCAAAGTGGTCCTAAAAGTCCCTCTAAGTATTGAGGGGAGGAGGGAGAATGAAGACACCAATTAATGCGTTGTAGTTCTGTGAATTTTGGGTAGCTTACTCATCCAACTTTTAAACCAGATGTTTTTAACCTTCACTCTGTCTGTACCACCATTCAATAAATATTCTTATGATTCTATTTGTTTGTTAACCAGGAATTTCAAGGAAACAAGACATGAATATATAATAGAAAATAGTTTTGAACAGCAAATTGTGAAGTCGGTGACATGAAAATCTTCAGCAAAAGTTGGTCTCTGAGCTCTCTGACATCTATTTTGAGTGCACATAACATACTCACTGTGACTAATTCAGAGATCAAAATTTGCCAGAGTTATTGGGAAAATAATTTTGAGCAAGAAAGAAAGGAGGAAGAGTAAAATAATGTTTAAGTGGAGGATTCACTTTATGTTCAGCTAACACAGTTTGTCCTGTTCTATTCTTTTTCTCCCAAACCTCTGACAAAACCCAAACTGAATATAAGTCATTGCTTATATTATCATTAAAGATTCCTGATTGCTCCTTCTTTTAACTTTATTTTCAACTGCTGAGGGCACTGGGCAGATATCCTCATTATGGCATTCAAATCAATTCTCCAGCATCTTCCTCAGAGGTTTTAATAACATCCATTGTCCAAGGACCTCATTCCTGGACCATCAGTGTGTGAACCTAGATTTGTTTTGGCCAGCAACCTTAAGCTTGCCATGCTTCATCTCCTCTTTGCTTTCCCTTCAGAGCCAGAACTGAAATGTCCTGCAACTAAAAATCATTTGAAATTGAACCATTGTCAAACTTAACTACTTTCATCAATTTTTTTTTTTTTTTTGCTCAAATCATTAGTAAATACCCGAGGCAGACCAGGGAAAAGCCAAGTTTCCTACTCATTTGGGAGGAAAGTAAGATGCAGGCTTTTCTTTTTAGCCTTTTGGACATTCAGGTTTAGGCAGAACTCCTATGTTACTACTTTTATTAAGGAGCTAATCAGTCAAAGCTGCATTTTAAAATGTTCAAATTCATTCAATGGCAGCCAAGCTGTTGGACTGATTTTAGAAATGGAATTTGGAAATAGGCACTTGTGGGGTACATCCCTCTGGCCCATATTTTCAGATGTATTTCCATGTTTGTTCCTATTAGTCTCAGTTAACCTTTAAGCCTTGGTCCTTGTGTTGTAAGAATGTGTTGTAAGTCTGAAGCTGGATAAGGATTATTTGCTTATATCATAATAAACAGAACAAAATTATGCATCTAAATAATCGAGAGCATTGATTGTGAATATAGAGTGATCAAGGCCAGATGCACTGAATTTTGCATGGTAGGTTCACTTTTAATATTCATTTTAGTATAATCATAGTCCTTCTATCTTTTTTTTGACCCAGCCATGATCATGTATGTTCTTGAACTATATTATATGCCTCAGCATTGAAAAAGTTTAAGTAAACAGAGGTCAGAGGGGTTTTTTTCTTGTTATTGGAAGTATTTGAAAACATTTATTTTTTAAATTTAAGACTAAATTTTTCTTTTTGTACTGGCAGTGATTTAAATGTTATTAGGATAAATATTTCTGAGAACCGAAATATCCATTTTCTTTATTTTTTTTACAAACCAGATAGAAGTTTGTGATCTTGCTGCAGTATTTTCTATTATAATACTCATAGTGTCTGATTTACACATGGAAAAACAATCTTGTGCCTGTATAAAAATAACTGCGAACTAATTACATTACAGCACTTGATCATTTGTTAGATAAATAAGAGCATATGAGATATTAGATCATTAATATATATATCAAAAACTGAAGTTGAAAGTCTGAGCATGTTTGGAAAAAAAACCCCAACACTTTCAGCTGGTGTAAATTGTTACAGGTGTTTTTATTTCCAAGTAACTTCCCTGTGTGACTCAAGAGCCACATTTTGGTGCTTTTTGCTCAGTAGCAGGCTGGGAACCCTGAGACCCTTTGGAAGGAGCTGTGAGGATGATTTTCATTGGAAATCCAGGTAGACAAAACAAATCCTTGTCTTGCTGCACACCAAGGACAACTTTCAGGCCCAAAGCACAAACAAGGGTGGCTGGAGGGAGGAACAAGAAGGATGGGAGCTCACAGCCTGGAGCTGGAATTGGACAATTCAACCCCAAGATGCAAATGAACCAAAACTTATAAATGTGAGACTTTGTGACTGGTCAGCCATTTTGGGTCCACTTTGGGGTGTAGCCCTGGTCAGGCCTTGTCCTGCCCAAGGGGATCCTGGAGGCCTTTCAATAAATCTCTGCTTTATTCTCCAGCTCTGTCCAGTCTCTGTTCCAGCTCAGCCTTCCCAAGGCATCAATATTTTTATCCCCAAGGCTGCTCCACCTGTCTCCCCCAGCAGCCACTCCGGCTTCCTCGGGTTTGTGTCTCAGCCTTCACCTCCAAATTTAAGAAACTTCAGGGGCTGCATGCTCTGAAGGTGAAATTGCCACTGCTGGTGGGGTCCTTGTGTTGCTCCCTCCCGTTTTACTCCCTCCAGGGTACTCTGGGGTAGACCTCAGGCTGGGAGAAAGACGGAAAATAAACGAGCCAAGAGAGCTTTGGGGAGCGGCTGATTGGAGAGGATGTGACAACGTCTAAAAAAAGACAAGGAGGATGATGAAGTAGAATGAAAATACAATTTCTTCCATAGTGCTGATCATATCTTAGCAGAGATATTAGTTCTGATTTTCCACTGGCTTGAAGGGGTATAACTGGTGTACACACTGTGACGGATTTTGCATGGAATTGTGATAATTTCTGCCCTTCTGACGATATGGAACATAATTTTGGGGCCCATGAAATGGGGCTAATAACCTATTTGCTGTCCTTTTGTGTAACAGTAGTCCTTTGAAGAGTAAACTTCATGACTCTTGCCCTAACTGCTTTTTAAAATCTTATTGTGATGAAATTCTTCAATAACTTTTGAAACAGCTGGAATTAACCAAAAAAGGGTAAATGCTTTAGTCAAGTTCACTCTGAAAGCACTGCTTTGGCAATGGTTTCCAGAACATTACAGTTCTGGAATTATTACAACCACAAAACTCCTGTTTTATGGGTTCTGTTAATTTGCCTACGCACAAGGCTGTCCTCTATGACACATTTTTACCAATCAACTTAGATTATTTTCTCCCTTTACATTTCAAAGTCCTAAAATAAATATTTTAGGTATTTTGTACTCATCTCTTCCATTTGTTGAGCAGTTGTTCTCTTTTTCTTATATATATAATATAAATACTTATTCACAACATTATTTCAGATAGTGAGACACACAGTTTGTGTTGAAGCAGCTCCTAGTAAGTAAGAAATCTGAAATATAACTGCATGCCTTACATAATTAGATAGTTGCAAATGAATGCTATTTCCTCATTTTGGTATTGCAACAACCTGACAGCCTGGAGAACAAGAAAATAAGCCTGGAAAGCTCAGGCTTTAAATAATAAGTAAAGCTGAGAATTTACTCAATGGGAAGTTTCTAAATCAAAATTAAATTTTTCTCTTAGGAACTCAGGAGGAGGAAACAGGTCTCTCTTTAGGTATTAAAGAAATTGTTTTCTTTTTGGTAAGGAATTTTCTGAGAAATTGATATTATTACTTTTGTTCAACCCTCTAAAATACTCATTTTTATGAAGGGGTACCTCTCCTCAATTGTCTTCTGTGATGCTTAAGTAGCTTTGTGTTTCCTGTGTCTTGTAACACAGGGCAAATTTAGCTCCTCTCCCTTCCAGCTGCAGCCTTGAGGACCACACCACCCATGGAAGGCACTTCCTCATGAAAACAGATGGCATCAATTGTTCCTGTAAGACAAAGGATTCAAAGAAAATGTCTGTCTGAGTTAGATTACACTGCAGAGATCTGACCCAACTGAGCACGGGCTGTCCCTGCACCAGGGCTGGCAGAATGACCGTGATCCAAAATCACATTGTGCTGCAGTAACAGGATTCTCCAGGAGATAGCTCGTGAAATGGAGCCTTGTGTTGGACCAGATGGTGGGCCCGGATTTCCATTGTGCCTCTTGGCTCTCCAGTGATATGCAGATTTCTATACTGCTTTCTATTTTCCCACAGCAATGCCTAGTATTTACATTCAGTTAACTCTGATGGAGAAAATTAAAAAGCCAAGCATAAAGAGCGCTCGTTTCTCTCTGAAGTGTGTGTGTACACATTAAGGGTGATATTAAAGTGTACTAAATAGGTTTTAGTCTTTTTTTTTTTTTTTTTTTTTTTTTTTTTTTTTTTTTATTTTACATGAAAGCTGGCATGATTGGGATAAGAGTGAAATGAACATAAGTATGACAAATGATAAAGTGCTCCTGGGAGTAAATATACCACTCAGAAAGAGCATTGCTAATCAAGCAGTGCAGCCAGCTAATGCTGTCTAAGAGCAAGCACCTCAAAAAGTTTCTAAATTTGAAACATTGAAAGCTGGCATTTAGCTTGAGTAGCTGCTGCTTTAAGATGAAGCTGCTGCACCAGGGGAATCACAGCAGCAAAATGAAACCTTGGAAGGGGCAGTGGACTGAAGTGTTAAATGACCAACAAGATTAAAGGGAAAAAGGAAGACTAAAAATGGAATTTGCTGCTTGGTACATACTGACTGAGAGTTTGGGAAGTAAATGGAATTAGGGACAGGCAAGGATAAACTCTGTCCAGCTTCAATTTTTAATAGATGTGTAACTTTTGCTGTCCGCCTGATGCCTTGGGAAAGTTGACTTGAAACAGAAACTGGACAGAGCTGGAGAATAAAGTAGGAATTTACTGAAAGGCTTCCAGGATCCACCTTGGGCAGGACAGGGCCTGACGAGGGCTACACCCAGGGTGGACTCAAAATGGGCACAAAAATGGATAACTGGTCATGAGATGTTACATTTCTGTAAGTTTTGGTGCATTTGCATCTTGGGGTTTAATTGTCCAATCCCAGCTTCAGGTTGTGAGGTCCCATCCTTCTTGTTCCTCCCTCCAGCCACCTTTGTTTGTACTTTTGGGCCTGAAAGTTGTCCTTGGTGTGCAGCAGGACAAGGATTTGTTTTGTGTCCCTGCTTTGTGCAGAGAGCTGAGTGACACTGACTGTGAGCTCAGAGCTGCACCCCTGGGCAGCACAGAATCTGAATATATGAAAGCTAAAGCTCAAAACATCCCACCAAGCTGACTGAGGAGCAGCTTTGTCACAGCTGTGTCCTTGTGACTGCCTGGGTGAAGTTTGGTAGCCCAGGTGCCTAAAGGACTCTGCTCTGGCACACGAAAGCAGGCGGCTTGCATTGATTTTTGAGAGAGCAGCATATGTTCTGCTCATGAATTTCATCTGCCACCCACTCTTTGGGAGTGTAGCACTGCCCACACTTCTTGCCTGGATGACTTGGAAAATATATTTTTATTTCCAACTGTTACTCAAAATTAGAACTATCCAAGCTATGATGGGTCAGGGAAGTCATGCAGGAGGGCTCCTCTGTCTTTTAAAGGAGCATGAAAATTACTCCTTTTGCATGAGTAAACTGTACAGAAGTTTATAATGTGTTTTGAGTAACCATTAGAGAATGATTTGACAGTATTTATTTACAAAACTTTGCAGTTATTGTACGTGTTTGTCAACGTCTACAGAATTGCACGTAAGAAGTTGCAAATGTGACCGTGAGCACATCTAACTTTTTCAGGAAATGTTTGAGTTTTTACCTGGTACTTATTCATCCTCACTGAATCTTGTGAATCAGCTGTTTCATAACTCCAGGAATAACAGGAGTTCCTCCTGGTGTCCTGTCTCATCCTACTGTGTGGCATGGAAGGAAACAGGACAGCATGCATTAATCAAGATGTGACTGCACTGGGTCTAAATTATGAAGTTTCCCATTTTAATCTGTATTTCTTTCTCAGGGAAGTACTTGTTTATTTATCATTTTTGTAACCTGCCTAAGGACATCCTAGTGGTCATCCTGTGGTGTTTATCCCTCTTCTTTCCTCTCCTTGGGCCTGCCTTCCTTGAGAACTTGTCCTGAGGTAGAGCTTTCCTTACCTGCATGGATGAGGCAGCTTAAGCCTCTTTCACATTTCTGAAGCAAAAAGACTAGTCAGAACTTTTGTAAGAGTCACAGAGTTTGTATGGAGTTTTGCTTTGAAAAATGATGAAGATCAGTTCCCTTAGAATCAGGCTCAAAGAGGGAATTTATACTAGAAACTAGATGTTTTTGTTATAGTGTTACTGTTATATTGTGGACACTGAAAAATAGAGAAAAACTAAGACACTGCAATAATAAAGTATTATTAACTTTTTTTTGCATATCAAAATGAACAATAGAAGTGGCAGTTTTTAAATTTCAAGATTCATTTTTGCAGTTTTCTTAAAGGAGGCTAAACTAAACTGCTGTAGTAGATGAGCTGCTGATCGGGCACGCTTACCCAAAATACTTTTCCTTCTGAACCTTCCATCATTAAAAAACCACTCCTAAAATATTTTCTATTAACATGACGCTATTTCAAGCTGGAGCACTGACATTTTCCAACGTTGCCCCTTAACTTAAGTTGCTGCATGTTCAATTACTTCACATAGCATAGGCTGTTAGCGAGAGGGACCAAGATCTGGCAGCTTGTAACTCTGTATTAGCTTAGTTTGTGTTATAGCCAATTGCTGCCTGACCTCTCCACACTGCGGAGGAAATGCAGTGCCATCTGTACATCTCTTAGTCACATTAAATTATGTCATTTGTATCCCTTTGGAATGCGGGCTTTACTTTGTGCTTTTGTGGCGAAATTAGCGAGGAGCGACGAGCCGCAAGCGGGAGCGCAAAAGGTGAAAATTTGCGGGGCCTGCTCCTCTCCAGCTGGCTTTGATTCTGCCAGGTGTTGAAATTAGGGAGGGAGGGGAGGTTGTTTAAAATCTTTGGACGTTGTTTAGCATGTGTGAGTGTTTATAGGTCTTAAACACCCACGGATGTCAGGCAAAGCTTCCACGTGTTCTGGTGGCATGCGGGATCAAGCCCTTGCCCTTGCTACATGACACCCTTGGAGATATGAACAGCAGAAGAGGAGGGGTGAAAAGCGCGTTGCAGCTCAAAAATGGATGTGAAATTTATAAAATGTGCAATGCGTTGAGCAAGGAATTTTGTGCTTTGAAAAGCAGCTTCAAGTTAACACTGCCTGATAGACGAGTCCTGGTACAGGACTCTCTAAGGATCCCCATACCTGGGTCATGCTTACACCCTGTGAGTACAGCCCTGAAGGTTTTTGGTGAAAAGAAGATGAAAAGAACCAGGATTTCCCCCCAGAAGGCCTGTCCCAACTCCCATGGAAGCAGATAGAAAAGCTGTTACAGATTTGAGTGGAACTGGGCCCTACACGCAATTTTTTTTTCTGTCTTTAATTTCCACAACTAAATTTCTCTCAAGATATACACCCATAGAGCCACTTACACTCTGTGAGTACAGTCCTGAAGATTTTTGGCTAAAAGAAGATGAAAGGAACCAGGATTTTCCCCCAGAAGGCCTGTCCCAACTCCCATGGAAGCAGATAGAAAAGCTGTTACAGATTTGAGTGGAACTGGGCCCTACACGCAATTTTTTTTCTGTCTTTAATTTCCACAACTAAATTTCTCTCAAAATATACACCCATGGAGCCACTGTCAACTGTTCAAATAAAGTATCACTCTGCCCAGAATATGAGTTGCATTCCACATGGAATAGCTTCCAGAAGAAACCACTCTTTTACTGTAGTTTTGTGTAAAATGGAAAGGCAATAAGACTGTCAATTACTTGGTGGAGCTCATGCAGGCTGAAACAGGATCCAGCTGCTCTTTGGACATTTATTGCTTCAGTCCTTTCCTGTTAAATGTCCACTGTCATTTTGGTTTTATGTGAAACCCTTGGTTCGAAAATATGATCACAGGCAAGAAGGACTCTTAAAACAACAACAAAAAAAGGCTTTCCATGTGCTAGCTGATAATAAAGCTAGACTATGGCTGGCTTGATAGGCTTAAAGAAATTTTAAACGTTAATTTATGTCCAAAATATTTATAAGTGGTGAAAATTTATATGAATCTTTGACATAACTCATCCTATATTTTGTTTTATAAACATTCAGAAACTGTTCACCAGGAAACAGGATGTGCGCTGTCTGAAGAGCTTTCTGCTCTTTCCATAAAAGGATCTGCTACATGCATGTTATACAGAGCTGTTGTATATCACTTTAGTCTTAAAAAGATGTGTATACGTAGAAAGGCCAAGGATGAAATCCTCGAATTCAATAGGAAATCTCTTATTGATTTAATTGGAACAAAGATTTCACCTCGAATCCTCAAATGCTGAGAGCTAGCATAACTTTATTGAAGATGATGAACAAAGCTGAAGGATGCTCTAGTTGGATTATAGCTGAGGATCTGGTCCTCAGAATGCATCTTTTTCTTAAAGTAAGAAAGCAGTCAAGAGGAAATATCTCAGAAGGCAAGTAAGTGATTCAAATTTAGTTTGCAGGTTTGAGCCTGGGCTAAAGAACAGAGCAAAGCCTGAGCTGTAGTCCCCTGCTAGACTGGGGAGTGATTGCTATTTTAAGTGAATAAAATAAAGTAAATTCGTGTTCACGTCAGATTTATATCCTCATTTGCAATACATTAACAAATAAAGCGAAAATGTATTTACGCACATTATTTAAGCTGATCCGAAATCCTGATGTATGAACCCACAGATTTATGAATTATACTTGTAAATGAATGTAAATTGCTTGGTCAGAGTGTTCATGCCTTGCAATCATAGAAATTAGATACAGAAAGGACTGATTCATTTACCTAGTTCATCTCCCTGCCAGTGAAGAATTATTCCTGTTCATTGTAATCTTTTTTAGTCTGAGGTCCAGCGTAATTTTGAAAGATTGAACGACAAGGATTTTTTTTATTTCCCTGCCAGATACAGACTTTATTTTTGTTGTATCATGATAATTTCAACTGAGAGAGGTGACAAAGGTCTCCAAAGCACCTATACCATTCAAAACCAGGAAAGAGGAGTACAGTTAACGCATAAAAATATGAAGTTAAAATGTGAGTTACATAGCTAGCATAATTATTTTTGTCCATGGCTACAGCTCCTCAGTGATGGGAACATTTTTACCACTGCTTTCAGAAATTGGATTATTTCCATTCCAGAACTTGAGAAGAAAAGAGTTTAATAAACAGGTGCTTAAGTAAAGCAGTTAGGAAATGGAAGTGTTATTGTCTTGAGTGAGGCCCTTAACACTAGAGGTGTATTTAGTTTAGTTTTCTCTCCTTTTCAGTTGCACAGATTCCATTTCCCAAGCCTGGATTTAACTCTGGGGGATGTATGGAGGGATCCCACACCCATCTCTATTTGGCTGCTGAATCTTGGCTGCTCTGTCCATCGACCCCATGGCATCAGGCACTTGTGGAGTCTGTGTGAGAGCTGTGTGCAGCAGATTCTGCAGGTAGGTGGGCAGAGTGTGAGGCAGACACATTCTGCAGTTGTTCTGCCACTGCCTGAGTAAAGGTTTTGTCCTCATCTCTTCCTGCACCACGGGAAGTTGTGCTTGTTATCATGAGTTGTGATCATGATATCGCGGGCTTATCGTGAACTCATCCGGAACACAAAAGGTAAATGAGACAATAACTGGGAAACTGTGGAGGTGGTTTTTTAGTTATCAAACTATCCTTGATGAGGAGGTTTGTACCCGTGTGGTAGCTGTCCATCAGTTTATAAAATGGTCCAGTTTAAGTCCCTGAACTGAAAAGAATGATAAAAGATCTGGTGATTAAGAGGCAAGGCTGGATCAGGAGATTCAGGTGCTTGTCCTGGTTCTGGTGCAGCTTGTTTGGATCTGATTAGTGTTCCAGAAGTATCCACTGGAGTTCATATACTAGTCAGGGAGATTATAGCCAGATTTTTCAGAAACTGTGGATGTTCATTCTTCCTATTAATTTGCTGGATTTTTATTTAAATCAAATGCTCTTCTGAAGTTCTGGCTCTTTTGATATGGTTCAGAAGTGGGGCTCCCAAATAATATATGTAACTCTAAAGATGATGTCCTTAATCTTTACATCTTTCATTCTCTTCTCCAGATACATATAATATTTTCCTTCAAGGAATGTGATGACATAATTCAACAAGGTAAATTGTGTTGAGGTTTTAGAGGGAGGGAGAAAAATACCACCTCTTTATTCTCTTCTCCTTTTTTTTCTTTCATTTTTCTTACGTATATGTTAATGTATTGTTTGCTTTTAAAGTGATTTTGGCTCTCTGGCTTGGGACAATTCCTCTTCTGAGAATTAAGTAATTTAGCAGAACAAGATGAGCTTAGTAATGCACGTGATTCTTTGATAGAAGGCTACTCTACTTCCATCACCAATGCATTCATTAAAATGCTTCATAGCTGATTCACTTTTCATTTCAAGTGGCAAAAGTCAGGAATAATGCCAATGAAGTCTGTGGTGGCAAACTGGTGCGAGGATATTCAGGCTTTCCCAGTGTTTAGCCTTCCTCTGACGTGTAAATTGACTGCCTTTTTACAATAGAAGCCATTTAAGAGTAATTTCCAAGGTGTGATCATTTGGTATGTAATTCATGCGTGCCATTTTGAAAATGCCATCGCCCTTTGAAAGGGTATGAAGGAAAAATGGTTACTTCTGTAATGTTGCTTAAAAGGCTTCTGTTTGTCAAAACCTGGCGGTGTCACGAAGGTGGTGCTCGTGCTTACTGCAGAAAAAAGCACACTTGTCTTTGTGACTGATCTATGGAACAACTCTTGAATAATGGAAACTTATTTTGTACATGTAAGAAGGATATATAATCCTCCCCCAGCCCCTTGGAAAAAACTAGAAAATTTGGCTTTGCTATTTCTGAATTTAATCTTAATCTTCAGAGCGCTAAAACTCTCCAGTGGGGCTAGTGGTTGAACTGAGCTACTGAATATTGCCTGCAGAAATTTTGTTGCAAGATTGAATAATACAATATTTTCTCCATACTGCTTTAACCCATTATGTACTGTTAAGACAGAAATTTGGAGCTGGAGAATGGGAGTTGTCACTTTCTTCCTGCACATAGCATTTTCATTTTGGGTGCAACAAAATAATATGTGATCATGGTTCTCCACTCCCTTTTGTATTTTCCCTTCTTTGGAAAGAAAATATAATTCCTGATGCAAAAGTGGCTGCAGTTTTGGGTAGCAGTTCAGCTACAGTGTTTCATATTTTCAAATACAAAAATAATTAATACAGAATTAATTTCATTACATGGAATTATCCCTTAGGTGAGGTCTCAGGCACTTTTTTGACCTTAATAAAGTTCTGACTCTTCCTGCAAGGCTGGAGTTTCCTGTTCTTGATAAGGATTCCTCACCAGTGTCTCTGATATCCTGGCCCATGAGGATGGAAAAGAATTTACAATAGACCATAATTTTATATTTGTAACACTGAAAAGCCAGAGGCCTCCAGGCCTGTTAGCCTCTCAAATAATATTTAGTCAGTGGTTTTCAAATATTGATAATTTGTGTATCCCTAGGAATTATCTGATGGAGCTGTAGATTCTTCTGCAAGGCCTGATAACCTGCCAGGATTAGATATTTTTTGTTAGTACACAGATTTCCAGGGTCTCAATCACATGTTGAAAATTGCTAATTGGTATTTTTGTTACCAGTTGCCATAACAACAATTATCTTTCTGGGTTTTCAGATTGACTTCTGCTATGGGGTGCAGGTCCACGGAAGCAGAGCAGATGCCCTCAGAGATTTCTGCATGGTGTACAGAAGACTTTTCCAGTTCTAGTTGTTCTAGGGTTGATTTAATTCTCCTTGGCTTTCAGTGAGTTCCTAAACAAGTGCCATTACTTTCAAGAGGAGCAGCCACGTTCAGATGCAGTCAAAAGATTCAGGTAGGAGAAGGCACATAATTCCTCTTCCACTGCCATTCCACCAGGTTTTACATTATTAGCTGACTTCTGCTCAGGTTTTGGTCACAGCAGGAAGGAGAGTGTTTCTGCTGCTAGATTAAGTGTTGCACTCTAAATCTGCTCCTCTCACCTACATAACAGCTTGATCCTGAGATCTCTTCTGGATCAACTAGATCTCTCTCCAGAAAAAAAAAAAAAAAAAAATAATATATATATATATATATAAATCACTTCAGAAGGGACTGGCAGTGCCATTAATTTAGGGGCTGAGCCAATACACAGCATGGATGTCATGGCAACTCCTTTTACCCAGCCTGGCCTTTCAGCAGGGTTGCAACACCCCCAAAACCACCCTGAAATCACAAGGGCGCTTTGCTTTAGGGGAGGAACTGAGGGCTGTGCTGCCCAAGCACAACAACTCTGGACTGCACAAAAACCCTCTCATTGCCACGCTCATTTGGATTGCAAAAGAGCTCACACACTGTCATAAATTCATTTTCAGTAAATTTGTAATTTAGAATCCCAGACCAGAAGGATGTCACGTGGATGCAGAAGAATTGGGCTCTTGTGACAGAGTGTAGAGAGAGTATTTAAGGTGCAGAAATTTTCCTGCACATGTGTAGAGGCTCCCTCTTTAGGGCTGAGGGTCCAGAGAGTTTTGCTCTGCCCTTACCTGCTTTGGTCCTGCTTAAAAAATTCTTTTTGGAGCTGAGCAGGAGGTAAAGGGGAAAGTGTGACACAGACCCCAATAATCTGCCTGTCCTCCAAAGTATGGATCATTTTCAGTCACCCCAAGAGGATGATCTGGTGTAGTCATAGTGACCTAGGGGTTCATTTACAAAGTTCTGACTGATGTGTTTTAATTTCTTTCTTGATTTGTTGAAATAAAAAATATGAAGTCATACCTTGTGGTGGACTAAATTAAAAAAAAATAAAAAAGGGGAGCTGAAGTTTGTTCCCTGAGCACGAAGAATTGTCTGCAAATCAAGTTTTAACACAAAACCTGCATTCTGGAGTTTGTTTTTTCTGGTTTAGGAAAATCGCGATTTCAGTTTGTAAGACAGACCTGAGATGCAGCAGCTGTTTGTGTCTCATTCTGATATTTTGTTGAAGCTTTGCTTTAACTTTTATGGCCAGGAGCAAAAAAAAAAGAGTCCTTGTGTCAGAAAATAAATTTGATCTTCTTTCCTTTTTGTTACTCTTCTACTTTAGCAATTTAGTACTGCAACTGACTGTAGAAGATTTCAGAAACTAGAGATTCTTTCATTTCGCTTTTTGAGTAGATATGTTCAAGTCATGGAAGAAAGTCAGAATTATACAGAGAACTCTGTTTTGCTTTTCATTTACTTTTTCAAAAAGATGCCTTTCCACTCTGCTGTGCATCAGGTCACATTAAAAATGGCTTTAATATTTTTAGCAAAGTATAGATAACATCAAATTTGCCCTGATAAAAGAAATTAATGTATGAACTCTACTGCATAGAAGATCGAGTTTCTTAAAAAATAGCTTAATGAACCTTTTTTTTTTCCCCTGCAGTGAATCTGTTTGTTTTCTTAACCCTCTTCTCCAACTGTAGTTTTAACATGCTTGTGGCTAAATCTGGTTTGGGTGGGAAATAACCACTCAGTTAAAACACTTCCTTAGTGTTTTGTTGTTAATACAGCTTGGAAAATAAAAAGGGTTTGAATGGCTATAGCAATGATTTTCAACACCTGCAATGAAGAAGGATCTAAAAGGTCTAAAATTCTCAGTGACCAGGGTTCCAACACATGACCTATATTATTTCACAGACCACTGCTACTTTTATTGGTTTTGTTTTCTATCTTTTCCTTTTTGTTAGTTGTGTAGCAACTTCTGGAGGCGCTGGTCAAACTCAGTTGCAGCTGCTTGGAATTTCCCACCAATTTTTTTTCCTAGTTAAAACCAAAATTCTCAAAAATACTGAAATCACAAAAAAGTAGTTTCCCCAAGTTAAATACTCCTAATTTTCTGCACATATGAGAATGGATTTCTATTTTTCTTGGGCTTTTTTTTTTTTTTTTTAATCATTCACTAAAAGATTTAAGTGGGCTGCTGAAATACTCCAAAATGGTGCCAGTGAACCTCAAAGGAGCACAGTAACCCTGACATGGTCTGGTCCTGCACGACAGAGCTGTGACCGTGTGTGAATTGTTGCCACAAGAATCAAAGCCTATTTTTCTGTGAGAGATTTTCAAATTTTTCAAGAAGTTCCTCCATTTGGAGGAAAATCAGTTTGCTTTCAGAATAACGTTAATGAAGAAAACAAAGAAACAACTTAATTCCTGCCTCTGGCTGGTGCACAGGTTGTTCACATTGGTCCTGTCCTATGACACTCCTGAATATAAGAATAATATTTTGTGTGAATTCATGGATATTTGTGCAGCACAAACCAGTTCAAGTCACAGCAGATAAGTCTCAGTACTTGAGTGTAATATTGCAGTTACTTTGGGCAATAAAGTCCTAGAGGTAGAATTTGGTTTGAAGTGCAGATTTCACATCCAGATTTCACTCCTGGCCAAGTATGCAGGACCTGTGGCTGGTTAATTTAGTTAGAAATAAGGGCCAGCTGCAGCACCTGGCTGTACCTTCCTGTTTGTGCTTCAGAGCACACTAGTGCAGCAACAGCAGTGACCACATTTCTCAGGGCAGACAAGTCCCTAAGTTATACATTTTTTAATGGGATGCTTTCATTAGTGCCTCAGCTGATATTACTCATAAACCAACCCTTGCGCTACCAGGTTTAATCATTGTCTCCAGGCAGAGGCTTATTAGTGCAAGGTCATTCTGTGCTTTTTTATTCCATGTTTTCCCTTAGAGAAAGAGAGAGATGTCTCCAGAAAAATCACCTGCCTCCTGCCTGGCATATCAACATCCACAGACTTGCTGCCAGCATAGATGTAATGCCTCTTGGTCAAACCTCATGTTGCACCAAAACAGAGAGTTTATATTAAAAGGAGATAATAAGATCGAGTCCTGGAACTTGTATGTGGGATTTTGTAAGCTGTTTTAAAGAAATAACGATAAAACTTCTATTAAAAATCAAAAAAAAAAAAAAAAGTGAACAGTTTCTTGAAAATATTAAATCTCTCGTTGTGAGTTAAATGCTTTAGAAATGCTGGATTGATGACTCTGGAGATCAAAGTCTGAGCTACTTAGATGTCCCCATGGCCTTGGAGCACCCCACAGCCTAACCCTCAGGGGTGGGGAAGTGCTCTGATTCCTCTGCCACCGTGAAGGAATTGAGGTGCAAAAGGCAAAGTGACACATTTAAGCTCCCATTAGAAGTCTGTGCTGAAGCAGGGATTTCAGACCAGGCATCTGATCTCCTTAGGTAGCAATCCAAATGGGAGCTGTCACCTGTCTCCTGCAGGAAAGGTAATGACAGAAAGGGTCTGATCAAAAAGGGTGGGAGATTTCCCAGTTCGATCAAGTCCCTGGCCTTTCAGGGGGGAAACAATGAGAAAACTGAGCCAAGACAAAGGGAGCACTGTGAGGTGGCTGACACCACTCTGCAGCAACTGGACTGGGATCTAACAAGCTCATTTGTTGTAGAACAGGGAATAATGACACTTACCCTGGTGATTTTCATAATCCTTTGCCATGCGGCCGTTCCTCGCTTTGGAGCGTGTTTCTAATTGAACTCAAAATAGTTTGAGAATTGGGGGAAAATTAGGGAAAAAAAAAATTCAGCTGCGAGGCTGTTCTCGACACTTGTGATGGGAACGTTTTAGATCAAAATGAGCCAATTATATAGAAACATGCTGGTCCCCCTGGAATTCACATTTTTTCCTTTTCCTCCTGCCTCCCCTCTCCGGGCTCCTCAGCAGCACACAGAGAGGGTTTCTGGGTTTCTTCACTTTTTTGGTGACTTAGTGGACAAGGAACTAAGAATCCAGGCCTCTGTGTTCACTGCCTTCCATTTTTTACCTCCTGCAGAATCATGCATATTAGGAGGACTCCAAATTCAGAATCTGTCTGACATATCAAAGATTTCTGCATGATAGAAAGTGCAGTTCTTTGATCTAAAGCACTCATATTGCTTTCTTCATTTACATCAGTAGGAAATTCGGGCCATTTCTTTTCCTGTCTTGTGCACACTCTTTAACCCCAGACAATAATAAAAAATATTTAAAAATTAAGCATAATTAATCTGTCATATAAACGGCCATGCAAATTAGAGAGGTCTCAGCTAATAATGTGAATCACATATTTTAAAATAAATAAATAAAAGTAGTATAGGCAGAGAAGCAGCCAAGCATATGGTTTCACCATATGCTGAACATACTTACTGTCCCTTATATCCTGTATTCCCTGTGAAATCTATGTATACATAATCACTGACAAAAAAAAACCCGAAAAAAACAACCCTGCATGAAAGAACTTTAAAGCTACAAGATCAAGTGCTCTGTATTTGGGCTCTGTGAAAATTCGTGCAGTCATAATCTCTCTAATGGAAGTCATAATTTCTCTAATAAAGGGATGTTGCAAGAAATGTTTTTTCTGGGCTTCATCATGTGAGATTTTGCATGGAAGCTTTTTCTCATTCGTGGAGGGGATGTATTGTAGTCACTGAATGAATATGAATATTCACATGAAGGCATTGATCCATACCCTAAAGATGTGCCTTGTACACCATCTTCTCCTTTATTCAGTGGGGAGGTAGTTCTGGCTTGCTTAGTGTCTGTATCTGATATCCTTTAGATGTTTTGGGGACAATATTTCAGGAAATACATCGGTTACTATTGTGGCTTTAAGGTCTGGGTTCAACTTTTTCTGTTTTATTGATAGAAAGAAACAGGTATCAAGCAGTGCTCACATACCAGTGAGACTGGTTGAAAACATTCAAAACATTTTTTTCATTGAAAACTAGATTGGGTTTTTTTTTTTGAGAATGTTAACCACATTTCTCTTTACTACAAGAAAAAAAAAAAAAAAAAATATATATTTCCAATTGAATTTTCCACTGAGAAACCTTGAGGTAAGCTTTTCATTCCAGGTAAGGTATGGAGTTAATTCTCTTTTGAAAATTTCTCTTTTGGCCTTTGAACAGCCACCATCGAGCTTTTGGGGTGCTGATCCCTTCAGCTGGGAGTGATCCCCATGCTGCAACACACTGGTTAGCACCCAGAGTTAAATAATCTGGGATGCCCTGTGGAAAGTGCAGATGTTTTGATACTTTGAACCATTCTGAAATAAAAGTAATTTCGGGAACAACAAAGTGCTGTGGAGGAGGATAAATCCATTTTTAAGCAGCCGTGTTTTAGAATGGTGGCCACAGAAACCTTTGCCTTAGGAAGGGTGTGAGGTTCTCTGTTCCTCCCGTGTTTGTCTGGGTGTTTCATTGCTGTAATTCACCACGGCATGACTCAGAAACTGTGTGTGGGTCAATTCAAAAGTAGATGCTGCTCATCACTGAAAAATAAATGAAAAAAAAAAAAAGAGTGGGAAGGAGCAGAAATTTGTTGCATCTTGAAATAAACAGAATGGAATCGGAATTTGAACAGATGAATTATGTTTTTATGTTCATCTCTTCTGTGTATCCATAACAATCCCAGGAGGCTTCACATCAACATTTTGAAATCTTTTTGATAAATGCATTCACGTTCTTACCAAAATTGACTTGTGTTTGGATTTCTCATCTTATACTCCAATTAGCATTTGAACCCAACACTTTAAGCACATGATACAGTGATTTCTTGAATGCATATAGTTAATTTAAATGTTTCAGATCATTACTACTGAAGCTACCAAGTGCTTTTTTACTTCTGGTGGTTTTCAAGAGCTGATTTTATGATTATTTGGATTACCTTGCAAATGTATTTTTTCTATAATCTTCTTTTGAACTCCCATTTAGGTCGTTTTAGAAATACAAAAAACAATTAAGATTATGTCAGTGCTGAAGCTACTGAAGTCTTAGGTTGAAACCTAAAGTGGAACTTATCTTTCAAAGAGGAATAGGTCAAAGGAGTTAATGGCTAATGTGTGACTTAGAGCTAATTTTGAGGAAAGAATATGGAGTGATGCTGCTATTATTTCCTGATTATTTTTTCCTCATTTTCTTTTCTCTTTTTTCTGGTCTTGGCTTATACAGATCATAAAAGCTCCTTACTAGGAAGACAAATGAAAAGGAAAATATACTAAGAGGTGACAACTCCAATCTGAGAGCTGTACCTGATATAAATGTACAGCAGTGACTTAAAAAAATGATGACCCACATGCAATCATATCCCATGTTCCAAGTACAAAGTTGTAGGATTTTTTTGTACCTTCCATGATAAATAAATTGGCTGTTACCATTTCTGCTTCCAGCGACATCAAGAATGCAGTGAACTTAAAAGACAGAGACTACTGAAGATGAGATCAGATGCCTGTGAGAGACAGAGAACCCTCAAGTTTGTCATTTCTCTTTGAACAGAAGTTGGCCACTGTGAGGGACGTCACCATTTTTGGGCCCTGGTGCAGCTCTCTTTGTGCTGGCTCAGCTGCTGGAGAGGAGCCACGGGGTTGGATTGATCACCCCGTGTGGAACACACCTCACAAGAAGAATGCAGCATGAGTTTGGCATGATGGCCCCACGCTATTCCCTTGATTGGGACAGAGGGACAAGGCAGAGCTCTCCACTTTCTCTGGCTGATCATGAGCCATTCAAAGCCGTGGCAAATTAGGGAAGCCTTTCTGAGCTGCTTTAATTTGTACTGGACTGGGGAAAGACAAAGATATTTTACATCCAGGAGAGGTAAAATGTGACTGTCCCTGCTCCTTCTTGTTTCGTCCTAAGCTGCATCTTGTGAGAACTGAAAGCACTCCAGGAGTCACCATGGAGAAGCTGCTTTATTGCCTTGAGACTCTGCAAGATGAAGAAAATCATGACTCACCCAGTTAGCTTCAGAGGACCTCGACTATATTATGCTTTCAAACTGGCTGGGAGGCTACAGATGATTTCCTCTGCCTGTGCTTTTCACCCTGTGAGAAAGAGAATTGCCTGTCTCTAATGCTCTTTGAGATCTGTGCTTGAAAACGACGTGTGTCAGTTATAAATTGCTGTTTCATTCTTGCACTCCCTGCCCAAGCTTTCCTTTGCATGCAGAACTTGGGCAGCTTCTTGTTTTGGATAGAACGTGGCTGAGAGGAAGGAGCTGGCAATGGATTTAGGGTTTAGCAGAACTTTGCTTTGCCACAGGCTCGCTGTGGGACTCGGGAGATTTTCATCTCCTCGTGTTTCGGTTCCCCATATGTAAACTGGAGATAATAATGCTCCTCTTGGCTTGATCTTTGTCCTATTTATTTAGTTTATAAACTTCCCGGGGGCAGTGATCATCTCTTAGTAGGTATAATACCAACCACAGAGAAGCTCAGCTATCATTTAGGGCCTCTATGCACTGCCATAAAATATCCATTAAATAATTATGTTATGGCAGGCATTGCCAAATGATCTTGTCTCCTTAGACTTCTGAAATATTTTTCTTAATGTACAGAAAAGGTTCAGTCTCAGACATCTGCGAAGATTTTGGTTTTCTGTGGAAGGAAAATGTGCAACTGCATTTAAATGTATAAAATGCAGCCAGCTCTGGGGTCCCAGCACAGGATGGACACCCACCTGTTGAAACAACTCCAGAGAGGCCACTAGGATAATTAGAAGGATGGAGAACCTTTCCTACAAGGAAAGGCTGAGAGAATTGGGATTGCTCAGCCTGGAGAAGAGAAGGGTTCCTTCCAGAGAAGAGAAGGGAATTGTGGCCTTACTTGTACCTAAAGGGAGCCTAAAGGGGATGGAGAGAGGCTTTATGAGGGCATGGAGGAGGACAAGGGGGAGTGGTTTCAGACTGAGAGAGAGTTGGTTTTGATTGGGTATTAGGAAGAAATTCTTTAATGTGAGGTACTGGAATAGATTGCCCAGAGAAGTTGTGGGTGCCCCTGGAAATGTCCAAGGCCAGGTTGGATGGGGCTCTGAGCAACCTGCTCCAGTGGAAAGTGTCCCTGCCCATGGCAGTGAGTTGGAACAAGGCAATTTTTATGTCCCAACCCAAATAATCTTTTTATGTCCCTTTCCTTTTATATCCCTATAATGCTATGACAAGATTCTGTATATTTAAATGCATAAATCCACATTTTCTTTTGTCAAAAAAAAAAAAAAAAAAAAGAGATTTGCCTTGATATCTGCTGGGGATAATCAAAAATGTTCATTCTAAACACACCCCCAATATAGGCTCATGAGCATCATAGTTTTTAGTATTGGATAGCTCAGAACTATGAAGGTCTTTCTGTGGCTTATAGCATCCAACAAAAGCAGAAAAGTTGAGGAAAAAATCCATGTACTCTTAAAACATTTTCAAGTCTTCTGATGAATTTTGAGCTTCTAACAAAATTACTGAGTAGACACATTTCTTTGGGTTTCTATTTTATGTGAAACCTTCACCCAAGTCCACTGCTGATCTCTGTCCTCTAAAAAGCTACCAAACTTTATTACAGTTGTGATCTCTACTGGATGAAACAAGAGCAGATAAAGGTGTGAGTGCCAGTTATTCTGACAGAAAAAATGGCCGAGAATCAGGCTCAGGGTAATGGTGACACTTCCTTGCTTACTTTTTTTTTTTTTCCTTAGAGACAAATAAACCCATCTAGATTTTGGGAGAATTTTTGTCTCTTGTAGTCGAAGTTAAAAAAAAAAAAAAAAAAATAGGAAGTATTGTGAGGGGACAACAGAAACTGGGCTGAAAAAGGTACTCAGCATTCAAATATTTTTTTCTGTTTTCTCCTTTCTCCCTGCCCAATGTAAAATCTCCTCTCTCCATTCAAAGAAAGTCTTCCTTCCTTCCTTCCTTCCTTCCTTCCTTCCTTCCTTCCTTCCTTCCTTCCTTCCTTCCTTCCTTCCTTCCTTTCCTTCCTTCCTTCCTTCCTTCCTTCCTTCCTTCCTTCCTTCCCTTCCTTCCTTCCTTCCTTCCTTCCTTCCTTCCTTCCTTCCTTCCTTCCTTCCTTCCCTCCTTCCCTCCTTCCCTCCTTGAGACAACTCCAATTAAAATGTTGTCATGAGATAATCACACCTCTAGAGGGTTTCAGGCATCTGGCTGTGGTTCCTAAAATCCCTCAGGACTGATTCCTCCTTTCCCTCCTCCTCAAGATAACCACACCTCCTGCTGTGTTTTTATTTATTTTAAAAAAATGCATTTTTTGTAATTGTAATCTACAGATATTATTTACATTGAGTTATTTTGTTTCATTGCACGGGGAATATAAAAAACCCAAAGAGTTTTACTCTCATTTTTGAAGGTGTTCTCATTGCCAAGAAAAAAAAGAAAACCCAAGTGCCTGATGACTTCTGTAAAATATTTCCTGAGCATCCATCCCAGGCTGAGCAGTCTGCACCAATGGGAATATTTGAGGTGTGCTCTTGCCTTCCCACTTCTGTTTTGTGTTTTGCTGGGCAGAAACATTCCAGAAACATCTTTTGAGCCCTTCCTTTTTCGATGCATCCTGTACCACATCTTAACAATTAAATTGCTTGGCTTATCCTAAATACACTTCTAAACCTGCCAGTAAGCCCTAGAATTTCTGTTGCCAACTGTGCACACACCCCAAATCCTGCAGTGATTTGGATGGCGTTGTATTCTGCTCACACTTTCTCTCAGTTTCTATTAATTGTGAGAGCCTGAAATTAAAAATGACTGCTTGCTTCCAGTTTGTTTGGATTTTAGTACTCGCTACAACCAAAGATAGGACACTTGGAAAAGCAGCGGAATCTGCAGCAGGAGCTGCTGAAGACTTGGATGGCTTTATTTACACATATTTTACTCTAAATTTAACTCCATATCTTGACATTTAGGTTGATGAAAGTGTTAACATCTCCAGAAAGATTTTACTGAAACACGAGGCACATTCAGTGTTTTCTTAGGCATTCCTATTTCTGTGCGAATTTAACTCTTTTCAATGGTAAGATAAAAATAAGAAATGTTTTGCCAGGAGAAAAAAAAATAGCCAACTGTTTAAGAGTAATTAAAAGCATACAAATTTAGATTGAAACAACAATGAGAAAAAATAAAGGGCGAGGGAGAGATTCAAAACACAGCATTAGTATAATGCACTTGGTACACTGTAAGTGCTTTGCTGCCTCTGAAATTCCCTAACAAGGTGAGTGAAACTATTCTAAGAACACTATTATCAAGAGACACCTTTGAACTGATCTATCCTGAAGAATAACCCCCAGAAAGAGAAGGTGAGGAGGAAGGCAAGGCAAAAAAAAAAAAAAAAAAGGGAAAAAAATAAAAAAAGAAGCAACAACTTTCATATGTTTGTTGGCCACACAGCACAGCTCCGACTTCTGAACATTTTTCCCCAATTATTTTTGTAAAGTATTGATCGCAATTTAATTTTGCAGTCCCAACATGAGAGGCGCTTCACGCTGAAACGTCTCACAGGAGATTGTAATCAGGGTCTAGCCTGAAGGTGAAGCACTAGTACATAGGTTTTACTCTATTCCTCCACTCTTCATCAGTTCTGGGATTGGAGCAGAGGGCATTCTCAGGCAGATTAATTTTTGACGATGGGATCGATGGAAGATGTTTTTTCCTCCTGACATTGAGTCATCTAATTTGCTGTTTATCTTTGGCTTATTGAGTTTTGAGCATTGTTAAATCATACCTTTCAGCTGTTTAATTTCAGATGTGGGTTTTGCATTCCCCCCTTGTACTTTGGCATAACTCTTTTACCTTAAATGAGCGGGGTGATGGGCCTTTTTTTGACACCAGGTTACTGCTTTCGAGTCTGTTAAGTACTCCAAGGTAATGTTATAGTACTTTCTGGCCTTTTTTCTTTGCTCGTGGCCATAGATCAGATCATCTCTAGGGAAATCATTACTTGCCATCATTATTATCCCTAGCACCTTCATCTATTCTCCCTTGTTTCCTGACTCCATGGCTTGATGAAGTGCCTACTTGTGAGGACACCTTTAGCTCAGGTCTTGTAATTAACCCCTTCATTGCTCGGGCTGGCTCATTTTATTGTTCCCTTCCCCAATAAGTTGTGATCTATGTGTTTAGCTTTTGGAGCAGCTCATAACAGCAGCACTCTGGAATTGGCTGGGAAGCTCTTTTCTTGAGGAGGCTGGTGGGTTTTTGTTTTTTTTTTCCCTTTGATTTTGTTTTAGTACCCGAGCGAACGTTGTGCCAAATATATTGCTAATACTAAATAAAAGGCTTTCACTCAAATGAAAATTGACTTTACTTAACCTTTGCTGAAGGGTTATACGTTATTGCCTTACATTTCAAGGGGAATCCTCTAACCTTGGCCCAACTCTGAACAGTCTATGAAATAATCTTGCAATTATTAATTTTTACTGACTCATATACACATATAATCACAAAAATTTGTATATTGTGGTGACCAGTAGAAGGTGGGTAGAAGTAGTAAATTACTCATCATGGGAAGTTGCTAAACTATTGTACATCACACTGGCTTTAGACTGGTAAAAATCAGAAATATTTTCATTTTATATTGCCATTCTCTTAGACCCAGAAAGGGTCAGCACATGAGGAATCCACCCTTCTGTGGGTGTTGGAATTCAGAGCTCCTCTGTGGACATCTCATACTACTTCCAAAAATGTTCATCTTTTAGGCAGAAAATGACCCATTTCACCTTTGGAAGGCAAAAAATCTCAACTCACATTCTTTGAGGTTTCATTTAAAAATTTTCTGGCCTATTTGTGTAAGAAAAAATTTCAACATGCTTGCATTTTTTGCATCTAAACTGACATTTCCTTACTTCAAGGCACTTAGAAGTTAAAGATAAAAGCTTGACTTGGCCACAGTGATTCAACAACAACAACAACAACAACAACAATAACAATAACAACAACAATAATAATAATATTGTGATGAAAACAAGCCCCACTAATTTAATTGATATAAACTTAAATTGAAAAAATCAAATAAATGGAATATTAAACTTCTTTAAGTGTTATGTTTAAGGTGAAAAATAGAATATCACACTTTTCACAGGATCTTTTAATATAAATATAATGACAAGTTTTATCTCTTAAAAATGGGCTGTTTGTACACTGCAGTCAAACATTGCGTGGGGGGTGAGAATTTGGTTGGGCAAGAATTTTTTTCGGGCAATTTGTTCATAATTTTGTTTAGAATTTTTATTGTGGGATTTTTTTTAGTTGTTGGTGCTGCTTTTGGGATCTTGTTTGTTTGTGGGTCTGTTGTTATTGATTTTTCTTTTTTTTAAAGAATGTTGTGTTTGGAAATTAGTCCCTCACAGCTTAAAAAACCAATGTCATTATTGTTTCCTTTGTAGTCAGCATTCATAGTTTTAGCCAGCCTTTAATTTTGGGGGTATTTACAGAGGTGAGGTGTTGGTGTTTTTCTCAAACAGGATGGGACCAACAGGGTGTCAGGTCCTATTCTGGCTCTGTCAGGGTTTCTAGGATTTTTGTTTGTTTGTTTTCTTGGTTTTTGTACTACTATATTTGTATTTTTTTAATATTCCTAGTAAAGAACTATTACTCCTATCCCCATATCTTTGCCTGAAAGCCCCCTTAATAGCAAAATTATAATAATTTGGAGGGAGGGAGTATAGGATTTTTTCCTATATCTCTGAGGGAGGCAGAGGAACGGCTTAAATAATTAGCAAGATGACTCTTCAGGTGTGTTTTGTAAAAGCAAAAGGTTTAATAAATGCAAAAATAATAAACTTTACAGAAATAAAAGAAAAGCCGAGCACAGGTGCCTGAGAAGCTTCTGCACCTTGCTAACACACCCATTACTGTCAAGAGAGCAAAGAACTTTCTGGGTTCTTTACCTTATAAGAAGTACAAGGGGTGAGTCCCAAACCTTTCCCTATATAGAAACGCTTACTGGGTGTGGGGTGTGTTATAAATGAAATCAGCCAATTTAATAATTAAAGAAATTTATTAAAAAATCAAAATAAAATTGGAAAAGCCACAAGCTAAACAGCTCTGAGCCAGGTGATCAGTGCTGGGTGAGCTGGGATGGGACAGCTCCTGTACCCCTGTAGTTCACCAGGTGATGTTTTCACACTGGTTTTTATTCTGTTTTTCAGGCTTAGTGGGGTTCCAGGGGTCCTCCTGTTTTCCTCTCGTCGAACTTGTCCTTTCTTCACATATTAATGCATATTCTTTATGGCTGCATCTAAAAAGAGTTTTTTTTTTTTTTTTTCCCGGGATACTCTTATTGCTGAAAATCTTGTGAGATACTAATCTCTTTGAATATCTTGTTCTGGTGACAAATATTAATTTGATGCATACTTCTGTGGTCTCACTCACTGGAGTAATCTTCTCAGAATAACCGTCTTTTGAGACATTGTGTGTTGCTCTTTCCCACCACTTAGTTCCATAGAAAAATATACTGGTGGTTTTTTTGTTTTGGTTTGGGTTTTTTGGGTTTTTTTGGGGGGGGGGTTGGTGGGGTTTGTGGGATTTTCTTTGGGTTTTCTTTGGGTTTTTTGGGGGTTTTTTGGTGTTTTTTGGGGGTTTTTTTGGGGGGGAGGGTTTTTTGGTTTTGTTTTTTTTTTTTTTGGTGGTTTTGTTTTGTTTTTTTTTTTTTTTTTGTGTGTGTGTGTGTGTGTGTGGTTTTTTTTTGTGTTTTTTTTTTTAAATTTCCTAGCACGAATCATTCTAAACCATCTATTATAGGGTGCATTGCTCCAAGGGGGTTTACATCCTCCATTCCAAGGGAAGCTCCAGCTTTCCCTGGCAAGACACCTGTCTTTCCAAACCAAGACATCTGCTTTCAGGCTTTGCATCTCGCTTAAGTTCCTGCCCTTCCTGTTTCTGAGCTTTCCCATCTGAAAGTCTTCTTACCTTTGGTATTTCTCACATCGCTCCCGTTTTTGCTGCATCCCGGCTGCTCTGCGGAGCATCCCAGCATCCCGTCCTTGGGGCCGGGCTGTGCCAGCAGCTCCTCCAAGGCCACCTTTGGCAGCTGCTCGGTGCCAGCAGCAGCAGCTCGGTCCCTGGGTGGCAGGGGAGCGAAAGTGGCAGTAATTACTGGCTGCAGGTGTAGATGCTTGCTCCCCTGCCCTGGGGGAACTGAACCGTGCCCATGATTAAAGGTAGTTAGCGATCCCTAATGACTGCAAGCACGCAGAGCTGATAATTGCAGCCACTTTTCATTCCGCCACCCGGGAGGACTGACCTACTGCCAGCAATAAACTTTCTTAAGTTCTGTCCTTTTTGCTTTTCAGAATTCGGTTTTATTATGATTTTTTTTAAGGATTTTTCTAATCCTTCTTGACCTTCTTTGGATTTGTGACCGGCCCTGTGACAAAGGCTGCTGTAAAGGATCCGAGAGCAGCTGGAAAGAGGAGGATACCGGGTACAGAGCAAATCTGATCCAGTGGGGTGATTTTCTTTACTCCAAAATTTGCCCATTATATCAATTCGTACATTGCTTTGATGTTATCAAACCTGTGAAACTCTTGCTAATGTTACTTTTCACGTGTTCGAGTCGATTATGAGCTTACGTACCCTGCTGCTCGCTGGCCTAAATGAACATATTCATGAAATCCACAATAAGAGCCGCTTATTTGATTGTACAGCAAATTAGGATGTTCCTGTCCTAAGGCTCTGAGGCTGCCTTCTCTGGAAAGGAAAGACGTGCCAGTTCCATCAAACGCCTATCTATTAATCAATTGTATTCACACACAATCCCCTTTGAAGATAGGGATAAAGGGCAGTAGAAAGGCACCCTCTCCCCAAATCTGCAGCAAATGATTTCTGGCATTATAAACATCACTTATTTTTCCAGAGGACACATCTGTTCTTGAAGGTCTTCTGGCACCTAAACGTAATCCCCGTTTTATGGCTGTTGCCACAGGAATGGCAATCTTTAAAACTCATTGAAATCTTTTCTCTCTGCCTCCAAAAAAAATAAAAGTGAAAGGCTAATTAAAGAAATGCAAACAGGAGCTTCTTCTGAGCCTTCGATGGCAACACAGCAGCTTGCAACATGAGGAGCTGAAGAAGTGAGCATGCACTTAGTCCCTCTGGCAAAGGAAAAACAAACTAAAAACCATTCTAATCTTTTTGGCATTTAAAAAAAATATATATCCTTTCTTCCTTTCCATCTTGTAACACATAACCCCCAAAATCAATAATGCAGAGGCACTGTTTAAAAAAAAAAAAAAAAGGAAAAAAAAAAAAGGAGCATTACAAGATGCTCCAGTCAAAACATTTCTTAACTGGCTCCAGAGGGGCAGAATCATCCCTCGTCCTTTTCAGCTGGAGCAACTCCGACCAAGAGGTGAGGTTTCATCCATGGTAGTGAAGCAAAGCTGGGGAAAAAAAGGAGTGGAAAAGGGATTTCAAGGTTGAAACGTCTGTACAGCAGACTCCTCTGAGACAGGCAGAAAGCAATCAGTCAGGAACTTTTGCATGGCTTGTATTTTTTGACAGGGTAAAACTGATTTCAATACTGGACTGCAGATTTGCTCTGCAGATAATTATTGTATAAAACCCCGCTGATAGGGAATTTATTTCTTTAATGATAAATTGTGGGATAATCCTGTATATTTGAGGACAAATCTGTACAACCTGGCCCTGGGAGAGGCAGGACCTTTTCCATGGTGTGTGATAGGGGTTTCCCATGGGTTGGCTTTTCATGGGTATTGACTTCTGTGATTTGGGGGAATCCATTTTACCTTCTTGATGATGATGATGATGATGATTCCTCTCTCACCTTTCCTCCCTGATCTCTCTTCTGTTAATTGTTTTTGCCTAAATTTTATTTAGTAGTGATTGTATAACACAACTGCATATATAAATCCATTGCTACTAGAAAACAGTAGAAATATTAAAATCTGGGGGAAAAAACCCCAAGCAGCTCCAGACACTCCTTTATTTTTCTGCAGCTCAGATGATTTGGAGGCTACAAGACTTTGTTTTTCCACCTGGAAATAAATACAGCCCTGGACTGCACAGTCTGAGTTTTTAAATGTGAAAATTATGACCATTAAATCTGTGATTTGAAAATGTGTCAGCAGAAAGCAGAAAATGATATGGATACATTCTGCAGGTTACTGCCTTAGGGTCAATTGGAACAAGCAGATCTATGGGGCACAGCAGTGCAAGGAGCAAGCAATTGCAGGTGCAAATATGCCTGGGGCTTGTCTAACTTCCATTAAAATAAAAAGTTTGATAGCACTAATCGTTTCTGTCCCTTTGCATTTTAAACAGCCACTGGCATTGCCTCGGCATTTTAACTGTGTGCTGGCAGAATTGTGGGCTTGCTGGGAGAAGACTTCAGGATAAAAGGGTGATAAAAGGTAGGAAAAAAGCAGAGGTGCAAACCTGCATTTCCAAGAGAAAGGGTCCAAATGAATATCCAGAGGTCAAAACCGGAACAATCCAATCCTCTGAGTTCTCACCAGTAACAAATACCTGGCTCCCAGCACTTTCAGTCCTTGGGAATGAAATGTTGAGGTTTTGGCTTGACCATCTGGGCTGAACGGCTCAAAACCCATCTGAGAAACCATGAGGTATCTAAGTGGGCTCTTGTTATAAATAAAGAGCTTGACTCGGCCAATATATCAAGCAGCAATCAATTTATTAATTAATACAGAATGGTAAAATGTGAGCAAAGCAGTGCTGGGTGCAGTGGGGGTTTCCCCTCCAACTGCACGCTGACTGTTGATTTTCTGCTGGTATTTATTGAGATTTTCCATAAGCACTTCTCAGCAACTTCTTTTTCTACTTTCCTCCTAATTTCTATTTTTGAAATCTAATTTCTATACCCATTGTGATCAATTTCTATTGGTGATGTTAAATTTTCTATACTTCAAAAGGTGTGAAATCAGTGGGGTCAGAAATAACATCTTGTGATGATGATGATGTTCTCAGGACTATAAATTAGTGATGGTGACATCCAGATTTCCTTCTTCAGAAGAAAACACCAGAGATGAGAGATTCAGTCTTCCTTTTTAGGACTATAAATCAGTTTTTGGTGATTTCTAGCTTCCAGATGGTGGTCTATCTCTTTTTCCCGGAGGGTCCAGCCTTTCCTCTCATTGTTATTAATTTTTAGCTTGGAATAGCTCATTTCCTTCTTCTATTTCGGTGATTTCAATTCTTTCTATATATATTCTAAAGCTATAGTTCAGACCTTTTTATTAAAAACCTTATAGGCTTATGATTCACTTATAAGCAAAATATCAGTTCAAAAGCCCCTTTCCATGCTTTTTCAGTTTTGTTCATTAAACAGATGTTTTTATAATTATTCTACGGCCTTTTCCACACATTTCACAACCATAACTACAAAGGCCATCTTTTTCTACCTGACACAAAACACAACCCCACATTTCACACTCTGAGAGAGGAGCAAGGGTGGCTTCAGGGCTGGATTTTACCCTTCTCCCCAGCAGCCTGGTCCTCATTTTTCTGTCTCATGTGACCACAGAGGCCAAAAATCACAGCATGGACAGGTGTGTGCTTGCCCCTGGGAGCCCCATCCCTTCTGCACTGCTTCAATGTCAGCATCTCCAGTGATGCCTTCAGGTCTCTCTGGGGTGCTCTGGTGGTGGAGGGCTCAGGGATAAAGGCAGAGGAATTTCCTACAGACAGAAAAAATCTGCTACAGCAAAGCCTGCCATGGTTTGTTTTTTTAAAGTCCTTATTTTAACTGACTCGCTTGTTCAAAGGGTAAGATGCTCCAAGACTAGTAAAAGCCAAATTTCTCATTTTTATGATGATTGTCCTTCATTTTTGAATGGGAATTCTTGCTGCTTGTAGAAATAGATTATTTTGCTATTCACAGATGTGTGGGGATTAGTGATACCTAATGGGCTGAAAGTCTTATTGGAGAGCAAGAAATGTGAATGCAGGAGGGAAGGCTCCAGAAATACCATTTTTTCAGTGGCTTTAAGAGAGAGATCAGGGAGCATGACAGCTTATCAGAGTAAATTTTCAGCTCTCAAATTCTACATTCAAATTTTGGTTGAGGTGTTGAGGGAAAGCCATGGCTTGAGCTGGCATCCAAGTTATTCAGAGACCTCCTGTGATATTCTGAATGCTTTGACTGGCTAAAAAGATTGGCCAGGGCTGTGGCAAACAATTGATGTCAAATGGCAGAGGGCTGCCTCCTGCTACCCATTATTCTTCCCAGAGGTAAAATCTTCTCTCTCAGCAGCACCTCTTTTGATTTTAGTGAGCATTAACCTGATTTTTATGGGCCTTGTGTGTGATCAGAGATTTATCCAAATCAAGTCTCTGTAACTGTGAGATTTTTGGTCTGAATTCATTAATTAATTGTGAACAATCACAAAGAGAGAGCAAATGTCAGAGTCCTGATTTGCCAGGTTGGGGCTTGGGTGAGAATGAGATGTGAATATGGTAGGAGAAACTGAATTAGGAAAAAATAGGAAAAATTAAACAGGCTTCATTTTTTTTTCAGGGAGACAGCAGAAGTTGCTTTTCTGGGTAATGCTGTGGGTAATGCTTTTCTACCAGAATTAAATCATCTCTTTGGGCAAGGTAGAGCCAGATGAAAGAACACATGAAAAAGATTTGATGTACTGGTTACTCATGTTCTGCAAAAGAACAAAACATGTTTGCTCCCAGAGATCTTTGTCCATAGAAGGTTGGACACAAAGGACACACTAAAAATGTGCCATGGGCTGGATTTGGTTTGGTTTTCTTTTTTTGTAGAGCTATAAGGAAGCACAGCCATGGCAGGGCTAAAGGTATCATCTTTTTAAATTACGGCTTCAATATTTTCTTCCTTGTGAATTTAGCCTGAAATGTTTGCTCTCCTTCAGGTCTTTCAGATCACATCTCATCCACTTCTGTTTTGTGTAATCAACCAATTAATAATGGCTTGAGAAGTAGGCAGGCATAATTGGCACGTGCTTTGCTGAGGAATAAACGTGAATGTGAAAATAAATTGTGGAGATTTTAATTGTTTTCCTTGCCTCATTCTTTTTCTCTGTATTAGTAGAAACCCAGGGAAGAATATTCTGGATCAGACCAAAATTCTTGTCTAGCCAAGTGTCTTTTCTCTGACAGGGGCTATTAAAAGGTGGTTTGGAACTGTGATAAGAAAAAGTAAAGGCAGAGCAATCTTTCTTTTCCCCCCCCCCGGGACTTTCCCATCAATTAGAGATTTTAGACCATTCCTAAGCTACAATTTGTATATTTTGCTGCTCTCCTGCTTTGGTATTTCATATGCTCAGCTGGCACTATTGAAAAATCCCACAATTACTACCCTCACATATCCTGTGAGGTAGAAAAGTGGTGTATTATCTCCACATTATGGATTTTGAACCGAGGAGCTGAAAGACTTGAAATGCCACCACCTAAAAATAGATTAGAGCTGTTACAGTTCATTAGCACAATAAAAACTTCGGACCAAATTGATACCCAGCCTGCCCTTAAAAATCCAACCTCTCCATAAACTCCCTATTACAGTCCTGCACGAGGAGGCAAGGGTGACTGCAACCTCAAAATTTTATGGCACCTCTGTGTTGCTTCACTTTCTCAGAAAATGCCAGCAACACGATGATCCTGACTTCAGTTATGGCTCCAGTTACACAGAGTTGCTTCCAGGTGACTTTCAAGGCTCCAAGATCAGGATCTTTCACATTTTTTTCATACAAGACGTGGCAAAAAGTGATTTCCACATTTTAAGAGGACTTTGAGGGGAAGGGAGAGAAAAAGCCTGTTGCAATGCTACCAAAATAAACTGGGATGGGAGGCCAAAGCAGAAATTTTCCTTCCTGCTACAGCCTTAGTGGTGATATTTTAGATGTGAGTCTGTCTTTCTAAACTGAAGGCATATTTTAGGCATTTATCAGCTTTTTCTTTATTTTTTATTAATATGCACTCATTGCACAAAGCTACTGTACTCCAGAAAGGCATTGAGTACAAGGAGTATGAAATGCTCTGCTTTGACTTGAACAAAAAACCCATCAAATTCTTTTATAGCTGTTGGTACATTATTATTGTTCTCAGTGTTTGGTTAGCAGTGGGACATCTGATTTGGATACCTGGATCTTACACTGCAATTGTGAATAGCTGATAAAGTTGTGCATTATGTACCTAAAAGTTCTTATATTGTAACTCCAAGAGTTTGGAGACCTATATTGGTGTTTTCCTTATTCTGTTCATCCAGAAAGCTGGTTCCAATACTGGCAGTGTATTGACTGGATGTTATTGACAGTAGTTTTATGTCCTTGATATAAAAAAAAGGCTGAAACAAATGTTATATATTTTGAATAAGAAATAAAGATGCTTAGAAATACTTACGGATAACATAGGAAAACACCTAAGTTTCCTGGAAGCAGAAAAATGTTAAAAATCTGGTCTTGATTTTCAGATCTGTGTATTCAGATGAAAAAAAAATACATATGAACTACTTTGGTCTTTGGCCTAACAGTTTACTGATAGGGGTCATTATTTTATATATTTATCTCCTCATAAACCCTCCACTCTTGGGAAGAACATAAAGAAAACCAATCTGATTTTATATTGCTGTAGACTGTAGGTAGAAAGGCTACTTTTCCACATTGGAGTTTGGAGATTTTTGTGAAAGGAGGCACAGTTTTGTGTATGACAAACAAGCACAACCTGGATCCCAGCTGGATACACAGACAAATCCATAGGTTGTATTAATGTTGCTGCTTCTTTCTCTTTTCCCTGCCAACTCATTCACGTATTTTATATAAAATGAAAGTCAAAGTTTATGGCAAGATTTACATCCTGATATCCTCATCTTGGCATCTATGGAAAGATAGTGGTGGGACAGATTTGGAAACAAATTTGTCATCTCGTTATCTTCTAATTTGGATTAAAACCACCTCTAACTGGTTGGCCTTCCAGTGTGGCTCTTGCTTATTATTTCTCAGTGGCGCAGCCTATCCTTTGCTAAACGCAAATTGTTCTTGGCTAGTTTTTCAAAGTAATTTGACAACGCAGTTTGATTTTGCTCTAACATAATCTAGACATTGTTTCCCCGTAGTGGGACAAAGGGATTGTGGAGGAACTATTATACAGAATTTCCTAGCAATTTTCTCCTCTCTTACAATACCTATCAAATTTTGCTTAACTATAGCAATCTTCCCAGGTTCAAATGCTCTACTTAGATGTGTTTAGGGTTTACATGAACTGTATGGATTTCATGCATTAGGTGAGCCCTTGCTTAGAATACTAATGTTCTGTGCTTTACAATAATGCAGTGAATCCCAATTTGGGTTTGATTGCAATAAACTGGAGTCAAACGTGCAAACCTTTTGCTAATTTAAGTTGATTTTACCTTTATCGTTTTGCATATTGCATGATCCAGAGCCACACAAACAAAAGCTTGTTTGGACTTACCATGCTTTCCTTTTCAGAAAACAGAATTCTTTTTAATTAAAAACACTTTAAAAAAATCAGTATGTGTAATTGCTAACACCTGCTATGTGTTACTAACAGATGTTTCTTACTTACCTAAGGGAACTGTTATAATTACACTGTACGCTTATTGGAATGGCATTTAACCAAGATAGTTTGGGAACTTTAGGTGGTGACTTTGTGTTCTTTCATTCATCTTTCCTTTAAAAAAAATGCAAAAAATAGCCAAACAACCAGGCCTCTTCACTCACCTCCCCAGCTCATATTAACCAAGCAGCTCAGCATGATGGAACTCTGGATGTTCAGCCTCTCCTTGGTCCCTGAGCATCAAAGAGGAGTTTGGATTTGTTGCTCCAATCTCTGCCCTGGAGCCTGTCTTTGCAATGCTCCAGGTTACAAGCCATGCTAATAGTGGGGTTTGAGGAAGGCAGATTTATTGACTGACCTTGAGCAGCCCACCAAATCTCTGTTTCTGTGCTCTCTGCTGTGGAATGCTGGAATGCTGGCAGTGTGGCTCTGCACGATGATCATTGTGGTTGGAAAAGACCTCTGAGAGCATTGAGTCAAACCCTTAACTCAGCACTGCCCAGCCCACCACTGAACCATGTCCTAAAAGCCACAAATACCTCCAGGGATGGTGGACAGCTCTTCCAGTGCTTGACAAGCCCTTTTTTGGTGAAAAATATTTCCAATTAAACCTCCCCTGGCCCAACTTTGAGGCCGTTTCTCTTGTCCTTGCTCGTCACTTGGGAGAAGAGACCGACATCCACGGAGGAGGCAGGCCCAAACCACGAGGGTTTTCCCAGAATTTTGAGATTTTTGGGCTGGATTAGAGGCCAGTAGGAGCAGCTCTGGGTGTTGTCCTGCCCCAGGGCCGTGCAGTGGAAGCAGGCTGCCCCCTTGGCTGCTGCAGGGCTCTGCATTCCTGCACCTCCCGACTCAGCAAGGCTCTCCGTGCTCCCCCTCTGCATCTTCATTTATGAAACTAATCACACAATTACCTGCAGGCATGTGTTAAATATGACACTGGTCTCTGCAAAATAATGGGCCAATTGCAAACAATGAATAAAGAGAGGCAGCTCCATTTATAACTGCTGTTTCAACAGAGCTGTGTTGTAATCAAAGTGATCTGAGGGTGACTCATTAATTAATTGATGTTCTTTTTTATTATGTGCTATTGAGTTAATGAGTAATTTGTGCTAGATAACTCTCTGAACACACTGATTACGTGAGATATTTTCTGGGGCTTTCATATCAATGACATGCTGAATAGGTGGAAGATGGTATTTGCTTATGTATACTCATTATTAGCAGGTTCAGGATGAATATAAATCAGCAGAAGGGCATTTTAAAAGGTATTAGATACATGCAGCTCTTACTTTAATGCTTTAAACTGATAGTCTTCAGCTTTTAATGCCTTAAATAGTATTAAAATCACTTCCTTTATAATACTTCTATCACCCACAATTGGCAGCTTTTAGAAAGGTGCCTACACAAAGGATTTTTACTGGGAGCATGTTTGTGCTAATGGCCTATTACCTCGCACATATTGTATTTTGGTTTCCTTTTGCAAGGCACCGAGCAGTAAACAGGTTTGGTCTGCATCATTGGCCTGAAGTAGGAGGAATGTGTTAAGTGAATATGTAATTGGCTTTTTTTTCATCGAAAGTGGTATTTAAAGGAGTAGAAACACTGTTCTTATATACAGTACACACTTTGCTTTGTGTAGTTTGACTTGTTAAAGCTTTTGCTTTATTGAAACCACAACATCTCCAATGCCATAGGAGTTTTTTTATTCATCGAACAACAAATGGCTAAATTGATAATTTAGTCTGACAACAGCAGCACAGTGGAAGCTTTCAGAAAAATCAGCTAAATGTATAAAATTATACCCAGCAATCACTACAGACCTTCATTTTTGACAAGATTTGTTCTAGGTACAGATGACTGTAAACTACCTACTGCTGAGAAAATTATAAGAAGCTGCTGCATATTACGTTGAAAAAAGCCTTTAAAGTACTTTAAAATCTATACAGTCAAACCTTGCCACAGTCCCTGCTTGTTTCTTTTTCCCAGTCTCCCTTCTCACTGACCACTTCTCAATTTATCTTCCCCAAGTCATTTTATGTGTAGGCAATTAGGAACATTTGAGGGATTGCTGGATGATTTTCCTTTATTTACATTACGTGAGCAAAAATTGGAACATTTTTGGGAGGATAAGAAAACATGAAAGTGTGCTTAAAAAAACCCACCAAACAACCCAGAAGATAGAAAAAACACAATCATGAAATAGATCAACTTTTAGCCCTGGTCACTGTTTCTGCCAAATCCAGGCTGTCTTGATCCATCACCAGTTGTGGCAGATAACAGACACAGCAGGTTACAGTTGTCAGAGGAGCTTTTCACAGCTGAAAATCAAGGTTTGATCATTTTTAGTTTTCCACATGGCTCAACACCAGTAGATTGCAGTAGATCTTTTTAAAAAATTATTATTATTACTATTTTTGTCTGGCTAAGCTTCACGATGTGTACAGATAGAGATAAAGATGGGAGACACCAGTGGAAACATTCCTGCCTGGCAAATACCTGAATGAGGGTCACAATCAGAGTGTTTTGCTGGATGCAGACAGCATGTTGACACACACAGTGATGGAGAAGGAGAGCCAAGGTAGATAACAAAAAGCAACCCAAAGGAATGGTCTAGGCCTCTGTGAAATGATCACTAAAGTGGCCTGGCAGATAATCTCTCTCCAGTATTGACTTAGGATGATATACTTTATTGGAGTTGGAAATGTTTCCATTAAATATTTCAACTCTCAGTCATTATTTTAACAGCCAGGCAAGAGGGAAGTTTGAAATACAGGAAAATGTGTAATTGATCTTTGACCCACATCAAATCTAAATTTATTCTGTATCCTCTACGTACAAATTTTAGATATGCATGTGAATAAGGTAGTGAGCATAAAGTGCTCAAAAGCAATGCCATAGCATTGTGCACTGCAAATATACCCACATTTCTTTATCCTTGCATCAATTAACATTGGTAGAATGGTGAGACTGACTTTTTTCTCAATAGCAGGACCACCTTCCTCTTCCACACTTTGAGCCTGTATCACAAAATGCACGCATGAACAACATGGCATATAGAAATGAGCCACTCTCTTTCCTTTCCCCTCTCCTCATCTGCTCCATAAAGAGCTGAGCAGTGGCACTTTGTGGGAATGAGAGATTCCTTGAGCATTTACAGCACTATTGGTGTTTAGTTGCCATCATCCCCTTATCTTCTAATTTGGATGAAAACCACCTCGAACTGGTTGGCCTTAGCCTTCCTCAGGCTGAGCTGGGTTTGGTGCTTTCCTGCCTCAGATCTGTGGTTACTTCTGGGAATGTTCTGCTCCTCCTGGGATGTCCTAATGCTGCCCCTAACACGGTTCTCTGTTTTCTGAAGAGCCAAAAATGTTTTACAAAATTTGTCCCCCATTTGACAGATGGGGACAACTGAGGCACAGAGAGGTTGAGTGACCAGTCCAAGTTTACAGGGAGTCAAAGACAGAGTCAAGAACCCTTCTTTCCCATTCTCCAGGTTTATTTCTGAGCAGGGGGTTTCTATCCATTCTGCAGCCTGCTGCTGGAAAGCAGTAGAGAGATCTTTCTGATTTCTAATGGATAAGACCCAAGAGGGGCTGGAGGAGAAAATTGAAATTGGGCTCAAAACAAGATAATATGATCCCTTTCTGTCCATCTTGACCTTCATGGAAAGGACAGCTTGTTTATTGCACTGAAGTAGGTCTGGGAGAGCCTAATAGTACCTCTGACACCAGCTGCTTCGTTATCCCAAAGACATTAAGGGACTGTGGAAAGGAGTGCAAGAGACACTTGTGCTCAAGGTTAGGAAGGAAGATAGTCCACAGAAGAGGGCTAAATTTAATTTGAAAAACTATGTGGAGCCATTTCTTCTAATTAACAAGAACAGCCTGAGGAGTTGCTGCATTTCTTACTGGTCCTGTATGAGTCAGAGTCAAGTTTTGTGAGCCATGCTTATTTTCAAAAGGGTTCACAGCCAGGAAAAAACCCACAGTGTAACAACAGTCATTAAAACTAAATGTCTATTTCTAAGTCAAGCCACTGTGCAGTGTTCTCTTACCATACACTTCAGGAATTCCCCCACTGCATTTCAAAGTTCCTTTGACCATCCCCAGCAAAAACATGCTGAAACTGCAGCAGGACAGGAAGAGCAGGGAAGGACAGCAGCCAGCTTGAGCAGAGACGTGGGTTCATACTCGAAATAAAAACAAGAGCTTAGCTTCATAACAACACAGGGTATAGTGGATTTCTTGTTTGTTTGTTTGTTTGAAACTTCTTAATACTGTTTCGTTGTTTGTTTGTTTTTAATACAGGTTGTTTTCCCAGCGAGCTAGATTACAGTGGCAAACAGACAAGACATAAATATGCATTTAACAACTTCTTAAAACATTCATCCAGCTTTCCTTTGCCAAACACCTGTAAGCTCTGTCAGGGCCGTGAGCACTTAGGGACGTCCTGCTGATGCAATAGCTTCATGGCTTTAAAAACAGAGGTCCACCTCTCCTAGGAAAAGGGACTGATTGCCAACAGGAGCTGTCAGTAGCGATCCCACCTCTGTCAAAAGGATTTTAATTGCCAGCATTGATGGGACAAACCTGTAGGATGTTGGCGTGGACAGCAAGGTACCTGTGCAGCAGAGTGTGGTAGCTCTCGCTTGCTATTGCAAAGTTTTGTCCCATCCACATCAGCATTTAAATTACCTTCAGCATTCGCTGGGGTGGGTAATTAGCAACCAGTCACTCTCCCAGTGTCAGCTCAGGGTCATTTCTTTAATGTAAATAGACCCTCAGAGGGGGCTGTTTACAGTGCCTTCTACTTTCACTTTTTTTTTTTTTCCAGGGTTTGTTGAGGACGCAGCCCCAGAAAACATTAGGGTTAAGCCCTGATGAAAAAAAAAATAAAAAAAAAAGTAAGAAAAAAAAGAAAAAGTAAGGGAAAAAAAAAGAAAAAGTAAGAAAAGGAAAAAAAAAAAAAAAAAAAGGAAAGAGAGAGAGGGAGATGAGGGAGAGACCCCTCAAATTTTAAGAAGTTTTTAAAATGTATATAAACAGAACGCTTCTCCCTTTCCTCCCCCGCCCAAATTAATGATTTCAGAAAAATAACATATATATTTATTTATATATATATATATAAAATAAGGTACCCAGAGGCACTGGTTTGCATTAGGGCTTAATTTCCAGCTAAATTAAAAATCAAATCCAGGCATTTGGAATGCCTAAGGGGCACAAAAGCAGCACCCAAAATCATTAACTTTTGCACCTTTTATAATATATCTCAAACCAGTCAGATTTGCTTTTCAAAATTTTGTAGTAAAATAAAAGTGCTCTTTGAGGAAAATCCATGCAATTAAACAGCAGATGCTTAACCCCTGAAAAATAGAGGCTTATAAGAGAAGTGCTGATAGACCCTTAACCATAGCATCATTAGCAGCAGGTGCTGCTAGTTATTAGTTTTCTAAATAGTTTTAATGTAAACAGTATTCTTAAGCTCTAAGTGTAGCATAATGGTTGGGATTTGCTCTTTAATGCATTTTACTAGAAAGATACAGCTCATTTAAAATAGCTGGTAGATACAGAAAGCATAAATATACAGTAAGTTTAGACACTGATTGTACTAAATGCAACAATACAAAGAAGCAAACAGGAACACAAATGGTAACACAATAAAACTGTATTACATTTGTGCTTCAAATATTACAATACATTATGTACAATAGTCCAAAATAAACATCTCATGCCAAATGACACAAAAAGAAACAAAAAAAATAACCCCCAAACGAACGGAAAATCCCAAGAGCAAGCAGAAAGAATCCAGCTGTATATACAGTACCTTTTTAATTAACATTCAACTCTGAACTGGAGCAATTTTCACTACATACAGATGCAGTCCGCCTTTTATTTCACGCAACCATTCTGTCTCCCTATATCTATGCTATTCAGTAGGTTCCTGTGTCATTTCTTATATACATGTTGAGCAGAAAAGATAAAAGGACGTAGTGCTTTTTTAATTCTTAGTGATTCGGCATCCGATCAGCGAACCTGGGGTGCGTAACCTTCTTTCATTAAACCCTCCTCATAGTCTGTCTGGCACAGAATCATGTTGTTCTTCAGGAAAAATTTGTCTCCCACACAAAATCTGAAATTAAAAGGATAAAGAGGAAAGAGAAAGAGAGTTTGAGGGTAAATGGTGTTGATATGGTCTTGTGAGGGTTGTGGGCAAGTGTTGGCTGGACAAGCACCCGCATGTGCGTGTGGGAAAGCCCAGCAGAGGAATTGCCCCTGTGCCACAATTAATCCTGGGCTTTCAACAAAATCTGGTGCATTCAGGCACTTTTGCTTCCCCAGCCAAAGACTTCATTCAAAGCCCACCGTGGGCTGTGGGAGTCCTGGATCAGGTCACTGGCACACAGCTAAAACACAATAAATGTCCCAGGCTGCTGAGCTGAGGGAAAGTAAATGTCCTGCTTTCCTACAAACCAGAAGGAAGCAAAGTTGTTACAGGCAGAGGAAAGTTGGTATGAGATATCTTGTATTTGTCTCCTGTCCTAGTAAGAATTTCTTGCTACGTTCCAGTTGGATATTTCACTAGATTTGATTTAAGATGGTGATTCTGAGAACTGCTTCACACACAACTTCACATACACTGCGGTGCAAACCAGAGACATCCAGGCATGCAGAGAAACCTTTTTTTTTCTTTTCTTTTCCCCTGTAGGAGTTGGTTATAAATTTAGTTACTCAGCTAACTACTCTCTCTCTTGTGGTATCAGTGTACCTACCTTGTTATACTATTACGTGCATCAGAGTGATCTGATTGCTGCAGAACGCCACTGAGAGATTTCATTTGCTTTTCTCTGATGAGTAGGACAATCACATAAAATTAATGCTCCTGGCTGGCTGACTTCAAACTTCTAGTAAAGTAGGATTTCCCAGCTAAAAATATATATGCTTGAATTTAAGAAGGCTCTTCCCTGACACACCCTTCAATCCTTCTTCCCCTTGACAAAGCCACTCTTCTCAAAGATGCTTAGGGAGAAATGAATGGGGCCAAGGCAGAAAAAAAGTTTCCCTAGTGACTGCCTTGGCAGGGTTACATGGCTTTGTTTGTAGTGAACTCTCCAGCTATGAAATATATTGGGAGGCACTGCTTGCCTTATCCCAATTAAAATGAAAGAAAGTAACCTAAATGAACCCCTTCACACTGATGTGAATAAATGAAACCAGCTTCTACCAGCTAATTATGGATCTCAGTACATAAAGAATTGTTTAATGTGTAACGGATTATAATGCCCCCTTTTTTATATAATTTCCAAATGGTGACATCTTGGACACAATCAGGGTCAGATATAAATGCTTGTGTTGTTTACGGTAGATTTAACAGCAGAGTAGCTATGGGAATAGCTGTATATGTATTTAATTGTAACAATTTAACCTTCAAATAATGGTGCCTGCTGGAGTTGACCCAGTAAAACTCCATAAATGGCACAGGTTGACCCACCTGACCCCTGACAGTGGTCTGTCTTTATCAGATAGTCAATTTCTAATGATGTTCGAGCAGAAATCTTGGCGAATTGTTACAGATTAAATTGTGTATGGAAAGCAGTCCTTTAATGTTTTGTGAAGTTGGAGGTTTAAATGAGTAGCAGTTGGACTGATTTACATTTGTGAAGATTGGAATGCTAGACAAACAGTGAACCCATTTATTTTCCAACTGGGTAGCTTTGGAAATTTATCCTTATGCTAGCTAAATAGATAGAGGGAAAATAGTGTAATAAAAAAGTGGATTGAAAAGAATTAGCTCTGCTCTTAAAGGAAAATTGGTTTGTTTATTTGTGGACTTTTTCTTTTTTTTCTCTGGGATTACTGCCTGCTGCTGATGATGATTGAAAATAGAGATTATGGGAGGATCCTGAAATCTTTAAGTTATTTATAGTCAACACTCTATTACAGAATTTAGAGGTCCCTATATTCTTCCCACCCCAATTCTGGTATCCTGGCGACTAACAACACAAAATCATTTTGAGTAGCTGTGTTGAAATGTAGAATTCTTACATAAAAGTTGTTCTTTGGTGTTTTTTTCTAGTTCCCATCTTTTGTATTTTTGCCCATTGACAGCAATGCTGAGAAAAATTCTTTTGTGCACCTTACAAGATTCGGTAAAGGAGCCTTAACTAGTACCAGCATGTAACATTTGTTCTTCCCAAAGAAGTCACATCTAAAATCAACAAAAACAAACAAACCAGTGGACCAGTGGGAAACAAAACCACCTCTGCACCCAGCAGAAGACATGAAGTCTGAACTGAGAATGTTATTCAGCTGTGTATTCCTTTGGTTCCAGGCTAAGGCAGACCTTAGCAAACTAATTTTTTAAAGCATTTAACAAACAAAAATGCACTGCTGAGGTGCAGTTTGCTTGCATGGCAGCACCTAACACGTGTGGTTTTGTGCAATATTGCTTGCATCAAAACCCCGCCTGCAGGATTGCGTTTCTCAGCCCTCTGAGAAGTGACACAAGTGGAATTAAAGCTCACCGGCTACAGGGGGGTGTCAGGATGCCTTTCCCAATAAAAAAGTGTCAATGCCTTTTGCTTTAGCGATGTTGATCTGCGGAGCCAGAAGCGCTCTACCTGTGCCTGCATGGCGTGTGACAGCTTTCTGCATGAGTGCCTCTGAACACACACACACTTCCAGGCATCCCTGGCCTTCCAAGTGCTGGGGACAGGCTGCCAGCCCTGTGAGAACCAGCGGCTCTGCCTGCATCCTCAGGGTGGTCCCCCCTGTGCCTCGGGGAAACCTGTTGCTTGTGATGCTGAGGGTTCCAATTCTGCGGTTGTTTCTGTAATTGTGCAAGCTCGGTGACAAGCGTGCTTGGCAAAGGCTGACGGTGAGGATTGTGTGGACCCCTGGGTGTTAAATGTGTGAATTGTGCACTCATTAGGTGAAAAACCTATAAATCCTGGCATGCTGGCTCCCAGGTACAGTGGGACAGGACAAGTAAGTACGATGAATTCTGGCCATTCAAGCTCTCAACCTTATTCGACTCTCAAAACCTCTCCTAAAGTGAAAGAGCTTCATCTGTAACTGCTTCAGATCAGGCTTGCACACTGCAAGATTTAAACCTGCCTCAGCTTTTAAATGGGAGGGTAAATTGAAGCCTAGCCTCCCACTAAGGTTGGGCTTTTTTCATGGAATTGGCGCAGGATGTAAATCAGGGCACAATTTGGGCACGCATATTAAATGGAGTCGAGGAGCATGTTAAGATGCCACTTTGTTAGGAGTATATAATTAGGCAAGATTATTACTCTTCTAGCAGGCAGATGGTAGTCTTCAGCCTTGCCTAAAACCCTCACCCTTTTTTTTTTTTAATAGGCATGCAAGATGAACAGGAAAGAATATACAATGGGCTGCATTAACATGCCAGATTGGACTGAGCTCCATAAATTGATAACAGTACTTTTGACACGACTGTGACATTAGCAGAATGACCATTATAATTAACCTACATCCTAGAACCCCTGTCATATTTTACAATGGCAAAAGGAAGGCCATTTATATTACAAAATGACCTCCGTTATCACCTTGTTTGGAAGGGAAGGTGTGCCTGGACTAATCACGAGAAGTATAAAACTTCCCTTTTGAGAAGTGCTCTTTCATGGCTCAGAACAGATATTTGAGGGGATCTCACTGCTGTCTGTCATCTTTTCTGATGCACAGGACGTGTGTCAAGGTACAGAAGGCTACTTAAAAAGCAAGAGAAATATTGCTGTGAAGGAGGATGGCTTTGTGTGCGCCTCCCCTGGTAATGCCAGATCTTTGTAGAAAGAAACGAAATCTGGAAGCATTTAGCTGATTTCCTGAGGATTAAGACAGTTCAGACTTACCCCACCTACACCCTTCCCCTCTGCTTTTGCCAGTGATATAACTTGGGCTCTGCTTTTCCCCCTTTCCTCTCGATTTAAATGTTGAGCTCCCAGTCCAGCTCACATTAACGTTAATCTATATGCATCACTAAGAGAACAAAGCCACTCTCTTACACCACAGTTCATCGGTCCACACCTGTGGTTTATTAATTCTGTCAAAATGCCCATTTTCAAAGGCTGGGAAAGTGGGAGTTGTGCCTGAGTTTGCACATTTTCACATAGGCACAGAACCCCAGTTCAACTTGGAATGGCAAACCTCAACTCGGTGTGCTTTTCGTGCACTATTTTATAAAAGTATTATAAAATTTTATAAAAAAGTGGGTGTGGACAATATGGTAATTCGCATTCTAAATTTTGAGACATACAATGAAAATAGTATCCTAGTATCCAGGCCTTCAGAATTTATAAATGACCACGGATGCAAAAATCTACTATGGGTGTTTGAAATAAGGATGTCCCTGGCATTGTATCCCCTTTCCTCCGCTTGACAGAGAACAAAGGCAGCATTGTGTGGGCATTTTACAGTTTATACTGGAGGTAAGTGTTTACAGCTACATCAGGACAGCAATTTCAATGAGTGTGTAACCATTTTCAGCCCAGTTTCTATTAAAATAAAGGCAATTTCAGATAGAAAGGTGATTTAAACACCTCTCAGCCATAGCAGATGGGGGTTTGGAGCCATGCTCCGAGTGACTTCGAACCGCAGAGAGAAAATATCACAGGAGCAGGGAACGAGGTGCTAAAGACGCCGGCAGAGAGTGAGAGGAAGGACACCCCAAACTCTGGGAAGTGGGAAAGCCGAGGGCAGGCTGACATCATCGCTGCAGTCAGAAGTGTCAGGCAAAGAAAGATACAGCTGAGCCCACTTGTGAGATTTTCCACTCCGTTTTGTCAGCCGCACACATGCAACCCGACAAAGTGTGAAAGGCAGTGTCTGTTTACAGGTTTATTTTGTTTACAGGTTTATTTTTCCGGTGGTTTCCTTCCCTTCCTCCCCCCCACCGCTGCCTATAAATTTCCTGCAGAAATTAGGTGTGCTGAGGTTACTGTCAACGTGAGGTGAAGGGCTTCTGAGGAGAAGTTAAATATGTTTACAGAGAAGAAAGGGGAGCACTCACACCATGAAGATGACTGTCACTAAGCTCTGCAGGCACTTAGGCGATGGAAAAACTTCAAATTAGGAGTAAGCCGGACAGAGACATGAGAGATAAGAGGATGCTAAAACCTTTAGGCTAGGAGCAGAGCTTAATATTCACAAAATTGCTACCGCTCTAAGCATCAGTATCAAGGAAAACGTGGGGGAAATATCTCACAAACTGTCTGGCTGCAGCAATTAGGTCCTGGAGCTGAATAGCTTTATGAAAGGGAAAATAGGAGACAGTGCCTGTTTGACACCAGGGGAGCAGGCTTAGTGGCTCAGGAGCTCTCTTTCAGGCCTGTGTGCACAGCCTGTCCTCCTGGAGTACAGTGTGTGAGACAATGCCTTTTTCTCCTTGCTCTGAAAAAGTCACATTTCAGGAGGCCAATAAAGGGACAGGCACATTCTGAGTTGGTTCAGAGCTGGGTTCATGGCCCCAACAAAAGTCCCCTTTAAGTGAAGGGAGCCTAATTACCATCCACACCGAGACTTGCACTGGAGGGTGAGTTGTAGACACTCAAAAAGAATAGAGTAAACAGTGAAGTTGTCCATAAAAGCAGAAAAAAAATCACTGAATCTTCACAAAAAGCACTAGGGCAGGCATCTCTCTCTGGGCCAGGATCAACCACTTAAAGGGTGGGAATGTGAGGGACATGCAAGAGCAAGACCGAAGGATGGGCTGCCCCAAGGATCAGTCAGATGTGTGTTAATATAATGTTAGTTAATATAAATATTATTTAGCTTGAAAAGCAGAAGGGGCTGGAAGGAGCAAAGGGGCCCAGAACATCAGAAAAAAATTCAGTGTTGGCAAAGTTATCCAATCAGAATAAAAAATTCTGTATTCTCATGAACATTGCATACATTCTATTAGGAAAAAAACACCCTAAATGGTAGATGTAAATTGAAAATGAAATGTGGAATCAAACAGAGAGCACTGCATACTCTGCAAAACTACTGTAGAGAAGGACCCAAAGGTTTTAAAATTTAATGGGGGAAGAAAATGTGAAATTGGGAATAAGGCTAAACAGGTCCTGCAGTAGCTGGTGAGCCTTGATACACCCATTGGTGATTTTTGGATATTGTTGATGTGTTTGTGAATAAAAATTTTCTCTTCAATAAATAAATGACATATTGGTGGAATTAGTGACTGGAGTAAAAGGAAAAAAGCAAATCTAAAGCCCCTCAATAACATTATTTTGTGTACAAGGGGCAGCAGAAAGTTTAAAAAGTTAAACTGAAATCTTATAAACAGTCAGAATCTGCTGTGTGGTTTTGATTAGCTTGAGCAGAGGAAGAAAAAAGCATCCTAAAGGACAACAGAAATTATTAATGAAATGGTGAGTGACAAGATTTTTTTTCTGTTTAAAAGAGAACAGAAAACAGTTTCACAGTAGATCTGAAAACCCCTGAGCTGGTGATGGTGTCTAACACGCAGATGTCTAACAATGTGGGGGTTTATTGTTATACAAGCAACAAAACCCAACAGATTTGAAGCTATTAATGAGAGAATGTAGTCAGTGGGATGCTTTGCCATAAGAACCACGGAAGAGCTACGTTGGACCATCCACAAAATAGGATTTTTTGTGAAAAACAACAAAATTTCAGAGGGCCACTAGTCCCAAATTGTGAGGAAGAAAGGGACCCTACAAGCAGTCTGCTTTACTAGGCCCCATGAGAACTATTGCAATAGAATCAGGATTAGGGCAATTTTTGAGATTTTCTGAAATTCCTTGAAACTCCTGGAACCACTCCCAGTTTTCACTAGGTGAACTAGAATGTATTTCAGGTAAATTCATTCTTTTGTTCTCAGTCTAAGACACCTGTAAGAACTATTTCAGCAACCCTTTACCCAAAATACATGCAAAGTAAAAATCAAATAAAAGATTAGATTGAAGGCTCAGGAATAAAAAAAGACTGAGAATTATTAAATAACCCAGTTAAGCTCCATTTCAGAGGCATCTAACAGCACTTTTCCAGGGGGATCAGCGGCCCCAGGGAATGCTACGATGTGTGTTAGCTGCAAAGTGAAATTGTACATTAGCTCACAGTTGTAATGGTAAAAGAGGAATATTAAAAATATTCATAACAGCTGTGGGGTTTTTTTTTGGGGGGGTTGGAGGGGAACAAAAAGAAAGTTCTCTCCCTCAGATCCAAGAGTGTTAACTATGATGAAAATCTTTTGCACTCCGGCTAACAAACATTGTCTGCTCTGCTTGACTGATGAAGATTAGCTGACTTCTTACATTAAAGAAGTTTGTCTTGTATGGGCTGAAGTGACAAGACAATAACTAAGTGCTAATTGTGCATAACCAACACTAAAGATATGCAGCCCCATTATGGCATGTAATAAATGAAGCGAACAACAGAAATATATTAGGCAGTTTAATAATGATACCAGAACTGTGGTTTGGAAAAAAAAAAAACCAAACCCACAGGATGTGAAGGGTTTAGGAAAGGAAACCTAGGACACTCTGTGTGTCTCTCAAATGGGTACTGTGGGAGCCTCTGCATGCCTTGCTCAGAACAGCTTCTCAGTTCTGTGGCAAGACAAAATTGATATAGGACTTTAAATAGCATTAGAACCTATAATTACTTTGCATTATTATATAGTTTAAGCAGTGGTTATTACTTGCCTGGTATTTTAATTTCCCAAGCAACATGATGAAAAAGGTCAATTTGGCTTTTTTTAAAGAGCGTAATTGTAGTGTGCTACACTTATTAGCAGCTGTACATTTTATGGTTCTTTAGGGATGTTTGATTTTTAAATGGCTACAGTGTTAAAAAATAATATACTGTAGGACAAGGTGAGTTAGGAAAGCTTATTTAGAGCTGTGTCTAGCTTTGTCATGTTAGACTGTTATCTTCCTAATTTTTCACTGCTTCCCTAAAAATGTGTAATCTTGCGTTTCTTCCCGACTGAAGAAATGAAAAAAAAATATGAATGCTATAAAATGCTAAATAGGATCATGTAATAACTGAATAATAACTGAAAATAATAGGGACATTAAGAATTGGACATAATTGGCTCCGTCACTTCCTAGACCTCATAGAAGTCACTGGCAAAGCTGCTGTCAGCTCTGGTGGAGTCAGAAATGGAGCTCTGGGTGAAATCTCTGACGAGATTTGGCCACCACTCGGAGTGTAGCTGGTACAAACTTGGCTCTATTCACCTCTGAAAAAATCAGTTTTTACAATTCTACCATTTTTGACATTCCTTCTCTGACTGTGCCATATGGGTGATGCTTCAGAACAAGGTGTCAGGTTTGCATCCTTGGGATTTTTATAACCTACGGTTTGGATATAGAAATAAACATAGGACTGTAAGAGGTCCAGTGCTGCTACAGAGGAAATGGTGGGAACAACATCTTTTAAATTTAATGATTACAGTTCTGGCAACAGGAAGAAACAATGTGTACTTAAAAAGAAATATATGTGATACAAATGAAGAATTAAAGTGAAATTAATGCAATAATGACAAATGGCACTGCTATGCTCTTCTGCAGAAAAGGATCTCAAAGACCTTTATAAATATTAATTAATTAAACCTGACAGACAGCCTTTTGAAGGAGAGGAAGTAACATTATTCTTTTTTATTGATGCGGGATTTGAGGCACAAAAAGTTTTCTGGCCAAGGTCATGAAGGATGTTCTGTATCAGTCCCAGGAATAGCATCCAGGTCTCACTCTTGATCTTGGGGTTCTGTTACTGGAAAGTGTTTCCTCCTTGGAATGTGTGCCCACACCAGTGCCCAGCCAGCACTTAGCTGGTGGAACAGACCCAAGAAATTCTCTTACCTCTGATTACAAAGCTGACATGCAAAACAGTCCAGGTGATAAACATTGTCCTTCGCTCTCATCACCATCTCAAAAGCGGGTATGAGCTTACTGCAGGCAGCACAGTTTCCTGTAACGCCAAATAGCCTGGAGATACAGAAAAGAAATAGATTCTTGATTCACTTTCTTTTTTAAGCTTATTTTTTGTTTCCCCTACAGTCTGGTCTTTGACTGGCTTCCCAGCACACCTCCTTTTGGAAAGGCTGGCCTTTGGTGGATCAACTCTGCCCGATTTGCAGCACAAAGACATAGTCTTGCTGAAGAGAGCTTTATGACAGACTAACATCGCACCTATTGTGAGACTATATTTTCCTTTCTGCAGGTTACACTGACCTTCCTTGATAAAAGAAACATCTTGTTAAACTAAACAAAGAAACAGTAAACACATTAGGGGCGTTACATAACTGTGCAGACAGAGGTCAAGCTGTTTGCATAAGTGGGAAGAGTCTTCTTCTTAGATCCTGCCGTGCAGGAGAGAGCCACATAACCTTGGCTTTTGGTGCTGCTTATTACTAAAACACACTTTAGCTAGAAAAGAAATAACACTTGAAAAAGCCAACATTCTTCGCATTTTTGACATCTAGTGCTAAAAGCTTTACCACTATTATTAAAAGAACATTTTATGAACAAGTCATTTAAATCGTCAGAAAGCATTAGCGGTTCATGCACCTTACAACCCTATACCATAGTTATTGCTATGATTATGTTATTCAGGTAGCACATTAAAGTAAATGAGGCTGTAAACTATATATAGTCACATCAGGAGTAGAAGTATAAAATACTGTAAGAACAATATGAAATGCTGGTTTTTGCCAGACATCTATATAATTTTCTTTTTAAATTCCCTTTGCTAAAGATTTTTCAATACTTTTCAAGTGGGTGTATTACACACACACACAAAAAAAACAACACACCAGAAAAAAACCCAACCAACATAGGTACACATCCTTTTGTGACACAGAAGATTATAATGAACAAGAAAAATACGTTAGCCCTACGTGGCAGCAATCTTTGAAACTAAGTTTATTTAAACTACTTAATAGTTGTGATGGATTATTAAAAGTAATGCTCTGCTTGTGCATAGCAGTTAATGCTGTTTTTAACTGAGAAGCACACCAGATGAAAACGCCACATCTGCCACTTTTCTTTTTTTCCTCAACATCAGGCTGACAGCAGAAAAATATAATGGCTCTCAAGGGAAACACCAAATTAAAAGCAGTTCTAAACTAATGAATTCAAAGGTGCTCTGTAGAAAATTCAGTTTGGTAACATAAAAATGAACACAGTTTTTTAATCACGTCCCTCCATTTTACTGAATTCCATGGGTTGCCAACAAGCCTACTTAATTCTAAATCCTTTTACTTTCTGCTTCTACTTAAGGTGTGCTGCCTGCAGAGTACGTGCCTGTTTAATTTAGTGGTTGAGACCCTTTCCCTCCTGTCAGAGATGCTGGTTACTGTGATCACATGGAGAAATGCTGGGACAAGGCCATCCTCATCGGCTCCTGTTAGAATGACTCAAGCCAACTTTTGATTTTTGTGAAGTCTGACTACTGAAATCATAGGTCATTGAAGCAGATTATAAATACTCCTTTTGTGAAACGCTCTCCTCCAGTTCTATCTCCACCAGGCACAGGTTTCACTGAGGTTGCCTAAATCCCACTCAGGCTTTCATTCCTTGTCTGTAAGGACGCAAGGCTCAGTTGCCTTCCAGAGTCGTGGGCTGACTTTGTGTTAGAGATGATCACAGCCACGGACCAAAGTGCTGGCTCTGCTTTCCTGCACCTCTGTGCAGAAGATGATGGCAGTTTAGTTGTGTGAGGGCAGCAGAGCAGGCTGCAAAGGGCTGTGGGAAAGGGAGAGTCAAGCTTTAAGGCTTGGGCACAACAGGGACGTTTAAACGCAAAGATGAGAGAGGTCCCACCACCTCCAAGCTCAGTGTGGGGGATCACACAGCACCTCAGTAGTTCAGGAGCAACAGCTGAGCGCTGGAGACACAGCTGAAGGGCCTGGCCAGACAGGGTGTGAGGGGCAGTGTCACCTTCCAGGGCCTCCTTGCAGGTGTGTGTGTGTGAGGAAATGCAAATCCATTACAGCCAGCGCTGCGGTTTGCGTGTTGCCGAGCAGTGAAACAATTTGGGATTGTCATCCAGCCCTGGGGAAGAGGGAGATTTACTGCACCCAAGTCCACCATGTGCAGGGTTCTACAGTCCTGGAATGAGAGACCCCGAGGAAACTGCTTCAGCTAAGCAGCAGATACATTAAAATTTTTCAATTACGTAAAGGGAAGGAGGCCCTCCTCGCTCTTAGTGCTTCTCCACCACACACAAAACAAACATGTGAGATTTATATTAGCTATTGTTAATTTTGGATAAAGCTGTTTATATGAAGAACATAGTTTTCTGCCATTAATAATAATAATAAAAACCCCACAATGCCATTTTGAAATTCTGGACATAGTTTCCCCCAATTTCAATTGCTCTCGCTCCCTGAGCATTTATCAGCTACCTGATTAGAATTTGTTTCCACACAAACCATTGATCATCAGCCTATTACTAGGCAAATGACAGTTAATTACCCACTACATTAACCACTGGGACCTGAGACCTGCTTCTGCTGCCATCAGTCAACATGATAAATGTGGCAAGTTCAGTAATGCATGGCCAGCCCTGAGCTGCCTGCTATAGTGTGAACAACCCTCAATCTCACTTCCAGGCCCAGGAAAATCTATGGCAATCTGCATAATTACAAGCTCTGGGTTAATAACAGACAAATGATTTGTTGCATCTAAACAAAGTCCTTGGAATGGGCCTGGTCTCCTGTGGCTGCCCGGGCTGCTGTTGTGCCACCGGTGTGCTTCCCTCTACAACATGCACAAAACACATCTCCGACCTGTATCCTTCCAATTTGTTGCCCTCCAATTTATGGATTCTGCATATGTGATTTTTAATCATTAAAGAACTCTTGAAGCAATATTATCTTAATTATTCTCTGCTGTAGCCGGGGAATTAGGCTTCAGATAAAATTTTCTTCTTCTGTGCACTTTCCCTGCCTCACTGGAGGCTCCATCAGTTTTCATCTACACCTGGACTCTGAAATTCTAATGATGAATTATTGCCCCTTTTCCTAAGAGGGTGAACCTTACAAGGGAACATTTTACTGAACTGTCAGCTCACAGACTGAGTGCGGAGATGCGGAAATCTGATCTAATTTACTGCAAAACGATGCATTTGTTAGACTTTCTCCTCAGTTTTGTCCAAGGATCAAGAGATCACTCAGGAGCCACCTTCCTGTAGTCCTTTGCACAGGAGTGCACGTACTCAGCTCTCCACATGCCATTTTGTTTTCCTCCTTTCTTCAAACCTGTTACACAAACAACTTTCTGAACATGAATTTTACTACTGCAGAGGGAAACAGTTTTTTGACAGGCTCTTAAGTGGAGCTGATGCACCAAGACACGGTGTCTTGCTTTGTCTGTTTTACCAAAAGAGTGGCAAGGATTTAATTTCTACAGGTACTTGCAGCTTCTGGGTACCATCCTGTGCTCCATTTCCTTTTTCTCTGTGGTAAGAGAACAGTTAAACTCAACCACATCTACTTACAGATGGTTACTTTGCCTTAGCTACCTCAGCAGATTAGAAAACTGAACCTTACTGATTTCACTTAGGAAGAACAGATGAGAAAATTCTAAAGTACCAGGACAGATCTTTTTTTGTGGTGATCTAAACCAACAGCTGGAATTTTACATTTATTCCCTGTATATGCTCCAACAGAGATTAGAACCATCAGCCACAGCAAAAGCTTTCATTCTTAATGGATTTGAGCAGAACAGAACATCCCTCACAGAGCTAAAAAATGAAAGACACGCAGAAGCCCTTCTACAAACAAACCCAAACCTGACATTTTGAGCAGCAAAAAGTGTGATTAAGCACCAGGCTATTGATTCTACTTTGGTAGGTTTACTAAACACAAACCTGAAGGTTAAGTACCGAGAGATGAGAAACGGGAAAAAGTTGAGAGGAGAAAGGCAAGAAAAGCAGAGAAAAGCAAGAGTGAGGAGATACACAAAAAATCTGAGAGTTTGACTGGACTACACTATTCTCACGAGGCAAGTGTTTTCTAGAGGGACCCAATTTAACCACAGAGACACCAATTTCCATCCACTCCTACAGGTTTTGGGTGAGGCTCTGAGTAAGCAGGGAAGACCTGGTTCTCATCATTGCCTAAGAAATGCTCCATCACAGAGCAGTACCGTTAGGCAGGGCTGCTACGTGCCGAGATGAAACGGATTTGGGACATAATTCCCTGTCAAATTACATGGGACTTTCACAAGATTTAGGATCTAATGTTGGTTATAGCTTCTCCCACAAGCTTCCTCCCTTTTTTTGCCGTTCTTGTTTGACAGCTGTCCTCTGAGAGATCCGTTGGTTTGCTACGTTGGTTGTGCTCTTCCTCCTCCTATAATTTTGCATTAAAATGTTGCATGATTTGGATAAGATGCCTGGGTTTGCAGTAGGAGGACAAAATATCTGTTTGCACAACGGCAAATGAAGGGGAAACAAACCGTCTTAAGGTAGAGGAATGACAAAGCAGACATTAAATGGAATTTCTCCTGTGGCGCAGTAATTACGAATAGTTTCACATGGTTTCAAAGTATTTGTTCTCCTCATACTCACTACGGGGTTAACTAGGTTCATTAGGGGGAAAAAAAAATAAAAATATTTGGGACCTGAGTTCTAAACCTGCTTTCACAACTAACTTAGTGAATGACCCTGGCAACTCACTTAATTTTCGTCTCAATTTATTTGTTACAAGGAGGTGAGACCTAATCTCACATTGTAATATCCCTGCTAGATACTGTTTCTATGAAAAATTGAAATGCTGCTTTCAAACCTCAGTTTCACAGTGCATGAGGGATCAAAATAATACACACACATGGTTTTAAATGTAATCAGACATTTACTGAAATAGACAATCAGCTTTTTTTACCCTTAGTAGGTTTGTGTATTATTCAGGATTTCAATTCAAGCTGTATGCACTGAAGGACAGAATTTGGCCCTTAGCAAATACTTCAGACAACATAAGATGCTATTTGGAGAAGCATAAAACCACATAAAAGAATGTAAAAGTTAATGAGAGAGACAAAAAAAATTATCTAAGGATCTAGATTACAAAGCACATTGAAAAGCATGGTTTTGAGAACATGTAAATTTTACATGTTGAGTATTATTTAGATTATTAGATGAGATTTCTTAGACATTTTGAAGTGACTTTGGGACACAAGTACCACTGGCTTTAAATAGCCTATATTTTCTTACTTCCTACAAGGTATTTTGAAATTCCTCCCTGTCAAATTGCAGAGAAAAGGAAGCAGGTAAATTTGTCCCACATGCATTTTCATGAATGCCTGAAAAACTTACTTCACTCCCACCCATTCTCTCCTCCCTGGAAAAGTTTTCTAAGTGCTCATTGAAAATTAAACGTGTTTCCAGCCGAGGGGGGAGGAGAAGCTGCCCCACTTTGCCTACTGAGGTTAAACCACACAAAAAGCAAGAGCAGAGGGTTCCCACTGACCCTGCTCATCCACACCCACTGCTGTCCAGCAAAAGGCTTTTGGTGGCTCTGCTTGAATTAACTCTGCCTCAATAACCAGAGACTGCACAGAAAGAAAGGCAAAAGCTGGGGAACGAGCTGAGCACAGAGAAAATGGTCACTTTTGAAACAGATTCTGGATTCTGTCCTCTATCCTCAGCCATGCTTGTACGTGTTTCTCTAAGCCCCTTTTTTAAAAATCTTTTATTGACAAAACTGGGGTGTTGAAAGAGGGAATCACTGCTAAGTTGCAGAACAGGGTGCTCAACAAATCGAAGCCTTTGTCCTCCAAGCAAGATTTCCAACACTTTCCCAGCTGCAGGTGGTGAGGTGGATGAATTTCCACGAGAGCTTGGCTGTCTGGGCACTGAATTACTTCAGGAAATGTGAAAGTGCAAGTGTCATAACGTAGAGTAGTTAGATAACATGGTTTAGATACCTATTCAGGTTAGGTTAAAACCTTCTCTCAAATTTCAGATGCTGCAAAGAGGTGTAAAGTGAGAAAAGTCAAACAAAACAGCCCAGTTGGTATAAATGTGTTAAAGAAGGCATTCACAGACAATTGTTGAAGCATGCTAAATGTCTGCTAAAATCAAAGGCTGATTCAGTGCTTGCCTTGTTTGGCAATGCTGCAAGAATTGGGTTAGTTTTGCCAAATTTGAGCTGAGAAACCCTTTCACCTCAGCCCCCTTCATTTTCTTTTGAAAGCACTCAGGGACTGAAGGATTAACTGGATGCTGGAAGTACTCTGATACTCCCAACCCTGCTTGTGAGGATTCCCAGCGTGTACCACCTGGAAACCTCTCTTTTAAGCAAGTCACAGATTTGTTTCATTTTAAATTTTCTTTAACCACTCTGACCAACATTGCTGAGGGTGAGCCATGGTGCTTCTCTAAGGCCTGCACTGCTAAAAAATTTGAGTTGGCAGCTGGATCTCAGGCAGGCAAGAATGTGACAGCAGGGCATGGCTGCAGCCTCAGAGCACACACTCTGCTGGGTGTCAGTGTTTAGCTGCCACCTTTAGCTCACCTGCAGGGTAAATCCCACCTGGCTCCATCAGGCCACGAGTGACACTGGGCACGTGTGTGTCTGCAGCTCAACTGATGCCTGAAGTTTTATCTTTCATATTTTCAGATTCTGTGCTGCCCAGGGGTGCAGCTCTGAGCTCACAGTCAGTGTCACTCAGCTCTCTGCACACAGCAGGGACACAAAACAAATCCTTGTCCTGCTGCACACCAAGGACAACTTTCAGCCCAACAGCACAAACAAGGGTGGCTGGAGGGAGGAACAAGAAGGATGGGACCTCACAGGAGCTGGAATTGGACAATTAAACCCCAAGATGCAAATGCACCAAAACTTATAAAAAGGTGAGATCTCATGGCTGTTTATCCATTTTTGTGACCATTTTGAGTCCACAAAGTCCTGCCCAAGGTGGATCCTGGAGGCCTTTCAATAAATCCCTACTTTATTCTCTGACTCTGTCCAGTCTCTGTTCCAGGTCAACCTTCCCAAGGCATCAGTTTTTTTTTTTTTTTTTTTTTTTTAGTGAATAAAGTAGGTAGGCCTGCACACTGAAGAGGCAAGAGGTGCAAATCTCTCTCAGGTGAAGCTGCTCTCCTCACACCCTTCTAATCTATACAACCATGGTAGAAGAAAGTCATTGTGGTCATTGTGTGCAAAATGAAGTCCAACAGTTAATGCAGAGGGGGTTTTTTTTTGCCTTTCTGTACCTGGGGTGGATGTACTGCTTTCATCACTGTGGGTTGTAATTTAATGTAGATTTCCAGTTTGTTCCATCTGCTTACACCGAACTATTGGCTGAACTCTGTCCTGTGTCTGCTGATGATCAGAAAACCAAGCCTTTTTTATCCCTCCTCTGCAGACTGCATGAAAGAATTCTTTATGCAAAGTTTATGTGGATGAATTTCATTTTCAAACACCTCCGAACCAGACATTCAAAACAAAATATAGATTTACTTCTATATCCTTCCCTAATTAGATTATTTGTGTCCTGAGAAACAATCTAAGCTTTCATTTCATGTAAGTATTACCAGCCTTAATTTTGCCTGGAAAAATTTGAAGCATGACCAGACATTATGGATGTAATACCACTTTTCTAAAGCTCTGGTTTGAAAAAGCTCTGGGAGGTGGGAATTTTGTTGTTCGGTCAATGGAGTGTTAACTCCAAAGCCTAAATCACACAACTTTAAAAAACCTTTTTCATCTTAGGAGCAAATATAGCTACATCGTTTATGTCACAGTCTGCTACCCTGTCCCTTCAGTCATGCAGTCAGATCATCAAACTTTCAGTTTAAAGCTAAAATGCAATTTTAAGGAGTATTCCGGCCAAATTTACTGTCTGCTTTTAATCAAGACACAAATTTGTTTCATTTTAAATTTTCTTTAACCACTCTGATTGACTCAAATGAAAAGCAGGGATGATTGTGCACGGTGCACAATGATCTATGCCTGATATTGTGGAAATAAATTCAAGTTAAAAATGACCTCCCAATGCACTCAGGGCTCTGCTTTGCACCACCACTCATGCATCGTGACATTCTTAAACTTCTACCAGTAAAGTCAACATCAATATTACATCCATTTCTACAAAGCAACCATATAAACTTCATCTTTCTACACATGCTTTACTTTAAATCATGCATATAAATCCATCTACACGCACAGGCTGAATCTAAAAATTTGCAGATACTCAGCTGACGTATTTTCATTGTCAAACTCAGGCGACTTAAAGCCAAATTTAATGCTCCAACTCACATAAGAGTAAGACTGCAATATCCCAAGCTTGTTCCCAGCCTGGGGTAGATCTAACTGGCTCAGACAAGGTGCTGTGGCCATGCAGGGCTGTGCTGGGAGGCTCATGGCCCAGCTAAGGAGGCACTTGCCACTCAGGTGTCTCTGTTGCCACGCTGTTCCCAGACCTGGGAGTTGTTTACAGCCTTGTGTCATGTCCTGCACTGTGTGGATGTCACTCAGGGCCGGACTTGCATCTTTCAGTGGTGACAAAGCATTGCTGAGCTCTGTTTGCCACCTTCCCTCCTTCCTTCTCACCTGAAGGGCTGATCTCAGAGGTGGCTCACTGATAACCTTGACAGGACTGACAGGAATGGGATGGAGGGGAGGCACCCTCAGGGAGGATGAATTTCACCTCATGCTGATGCTCTCACAAGCCTTGTGGGTGCTGCTCCATGCAGCAGCCACCAGTCCTTGTGGCAGCATCATGAATCTGATGTCCCAGGGTGCAGGAGACCTGCAGTCCCTGCTAGGAGGGAACCAGTGTCCCCTGCAACAGGGATGTGATGAGTTTGTCACTTGCAATTTCCACGTGGCTGCAGAGGAAGCAGAAACCCACAGAAGTGCTACAAAGGTACACTCCAAACTCATCCACCCACAAAGGGAAGGAGGGATGCAGGAAGAAAAGAACCAAAGTGAACAGAAAGCTCCCTGATGAGCAGTGGCCAAGCTTCCCTCATTTCTCAACAACTCTTTTTGTTACTCCGTTGACTAAGGAGCAAAGGTCCAAGTGGTGCATATGGGGTTTGCCCCTGGAGATGGGGGAAGGGAAAGAAATTAAGGTACAAATATATAATTAGCTGCCTAATGTGAGGGACATAAAACATAGACATTTTTCATTCCGCCCCAGAGGTGACTGAGAATGTAGAATCTCTGGGTGAGAAATCAATGCACAGACTGTCAGGTAAATACATATTGAAATATAAGTGGGGGGTAAGTTAATAGTTCTGTGAGGTCATATAATAAAGTCTATAGTTCTTTCATCAGCACTGTGAACAATGCAGTTACTGTGTTCCTCCCCTGGTGTAATAGCAAAGACGGTTGCTAGACTCTGAAAATAAATTATGCCATGCTTTATTAAATGGTAAACAGCTGTTCCAGCCACAATACAGCACATGCTAATTGAAGAATGCCTTAAGCAGTCCTATAATAAAAAGCTTTTAAGGGTTGGAGAGGAAAAAAAAAACAGCCAGCATCATGACAGACTTACTATCATGGGCTCCCTTAGTTAAAATTCAACACATGGGTCATTCAAGGTGAGAAGTATATTCTGGGAGAAGATCTACAGTAATGAACATTTAAGAATCATTAGCAGGCTCTTTCATGCCACGATGCTGTAGGCAAAGACAGACGTGCTTAGGTAGGAAGTACAGCCACAAGGTTCACATCGTGTTTCCATGTCTTGTTTTGCTAAGAGATATATATCCAGGAATACAACAAGTGTGCCAGGAGAATTGCACTTTCTGAGGTGGTGATCCCTGCCCAGAAACCTCACTGCAAATGGGAATCACCCTGGAGACCTGGGCAGGGAGTGAGAGCTATGGCACGAGCTGTAAAGGAGCACGCAGAGAAAAGAGAGAAGATGATACACGGCGTGGTGAGCCCCAAAGTGGCAGCGTTTCCTGAGCAGGTGTGTCACTGTCCCTTTGCAGAGCTCTTGTGCCAGCCTGGTTCTGTCAAGATGAGGTGGTGTGCAGTGCCCATCAGTTACCAAAGGGGCTACTAGGAATGTCAAGATACAGTAATTTATTTTTTTTTTTACATTTAGAGGTCTCTGCTGATCTCTGCAGTACCTTTCTGAGCAGCCTTGTGCAAATATCCCTGCTTTGAACCTCAATTTTCCCATCTTTACCTTGCGTTAAAAGAACTGGAAGCCTGGTGTGCAAAAGTCCCTTAAGAGTCCTGAATGATAGGTACTGTGAAAAATATAAATGTATTTATAGCAGCTACTAACTGACATAAGCATTTGCCCAAGAATGACATTCAGATAGATGGCACTCAGACTACCAGACACCTGCTTTCAGGGAAATTGCCCACAGAGCTAAACTAGATGTGCACGGGTGTAAGTGTGCGTGCAAAATAAAAACAGCAAAAACAGTTTCACAGGAGGGATAATAAGGAAAAGAGCTGTGTTTTCCCCACTCCACAACACAATAATTCCTCATCCCATCTTTGGGTTTTCTCCTTTCTGAAAAAACACTGTAAGATGAGTGCTGCATGGCGAGCGAGATGATGATTTTTTTTTTTTTTTAATGTTTGCAATAAGGAAAGTGCTTGGAAATGAGGAATAAAGGATATGCGTCAATCCATTAGCTGGCATGCAAATATTTCATTCTGCTCATACAAATCGTATGATGCGCTTGCAAATTCCTGCAACAAAGCACCGGTTTAATGGAACTGCTCTTCCTATAGAAATGGAAACAGGTAAAGTTTTCCTTCATTGGACTGTGTGAGCATTTCCTTTATAAATAAAAGCTGCAGTATCTAAGGTATTTCCTTTGTTGTGTCACCTTTAGGACTTACTATTTGAAGTATTCCATTGAAATGGCTGCGCCCTGTGCAGTGTTCAGAATTTTAAGTAAAACCTTAAACAGTTACAAATCAAAGCTTGGGGGTACTTTGAAGAAGCACATACACTATATACATTGCATTCTGCATGCATATGCATTGCTGGTATCTATATATCATCGACAAAAAACATTTCAGCTATGGGGAAAAATATTTCAAGCAAAATATAAACATTAGAAAGAAAATAATAATTTTCAAAACTCAGATTTCAGCATCTTTGGGGCTTGTTCTACACGTATGATTTCAAAATATGTCAGATTCTAAGAGAAATCACCATGACATTTTTCTGACATTAACCCAGTTGTTTTGATAAATATTGTACTACCATAAGATACATTAATTAAATAATTACAAATAATCATTTTTTATTAAATATAAATTAAATCATGTATTTATTAAATATTTTAGGTATTAAGGTATCGATATTTTACACCTGCATCTTGTTTTATAGCTTCTTCCTCACTCTCTGGGATTTTTGTTCCTCTTCCGAAAAGAATGCTTGAGGAAATTCTGTGCTGTCTCACTCAAATTTATAATTAATGTAGCAGAAAATTATATTTCTAATTAAATAAAACTGAGCATGAATTGAGGCAAATGCTCGAAGCATTATAAACAGTACAAACTTGGGAGAGAGGAACAAAATCACAAACAATGAGCAGGTAATGTAACTGCATATATTAGAAACATCTCAATTATTACATCCACAAAGGCAGAACCTAAAAAGCTGCATTTCATAAGAAGGTGTCATGTTGACATATATTGCTCATTAAAAAAGGTGCCGTTTGTATATGGGTTACTGTTCCTCATATGCATGAATACTGGTAACACTTTGTGGGAAAGGAAAGCCCTTGAGATTTTGTGTAGTTTGAATATTTAATGTAACAATAGTTTGCTCCCTAATAAAGAAAGGAAAGAAATTTGGGAGACGAGGACATAAATTTGCCTATTTATTACATTATGCTGACTGCAGCTGGGTATCGGCACCCCCTGCACAACCTCTCCAGGGCTGCTGTTAAGATTAGTGACTGCTCAGAGGCTGCTCTTTAACCAAAACCACGGAGACTACAGACAAGAAGCTCCCCTTTTTAAGCAGAAAACAGCGGTGACGTATATAATATTCGTATATTACACATACGTGTGTGTGTGTGTACTAACCTACTAGTTATCTCTGCTTACTGTCAGCAAACTGTCAGCTGAACTGGTGATAAGGTGGGCAGTTTAAAGAAGATACCGAAGCCTTAAGCTTCTTAATGTGCCACGGAATCAATCCCATGAAAGCAAACAACTTGAAAAAAGGGGTCGTACGCGTTGAGGAAATCTCTCGGCTCGCCTCGCCTTGGCTGGAGCTGGAGTTTTCTCACCCTGATGACCCCTGGAGTGGCCTGCAGGGACTGGAAAGAGGCTGTTCCGGGGGCAGCTCGCTAATTGAGGAGTTGGTTGGGGGCAGAGGGACCCTGCTTTACTGGGTTAAGCGCCCAAACCGAGCGTGACGGGATTGACGAGGCCGAATCGCCGTCTGGAGGCCGCTCCACGCCACCAGCAGCAGGGCTCTCCACACCTGATGGGGCTCCCACTCCATCTCCATCAAGTTGTGTTAGGAAAGGGATACGTTACAGGCTGAGAGCTCACACCCCGTGCCGGGGAATTGCTGCTCCCCTCCCAGATTTCCTGAAGGTAACAAACATGCCCGGGCATGGGTGGAGGCACGTCTTGCCAGAGGCAGGAGTTGACTGCTCCCATCTCACAGCCCACCTTTATCTCCCCTCCAGAAGATCAGGTGGGCTCTCTCAGTTGGAGGAATTAATTCTTTATGCTGAAATGGCATGTGCAAAATGCTCTGGAAAGGAGGGTGTTTGGGGGCTCCTGCCTTTGTTCCAAGACACCCAAAAAGAGGAAGTTTTAGCAATGCTTTGGATTCCAGCCATGAACTCCCGAGTGCTCCCAGCTGCCCTGCAGGACTGGAAAGGCACAAGCCTTCCTTGGAGAGGGACAGAGTCTGAAGTGGGGGGGTTCAGAGCACAAAGGACTGTAAAATGGTGAACTCTGGGGCTTTTCAATCATGGTGGGCTGCCTAACTGTCTACTACACTCCTGAAAATCCCCCTCATCAGCAGTTTGATCAAGGTGACAGAGGCAGTCTGGGATTTAATCCCATCGAGGATTAAAACTCAACAGTTCCTGCCCCACGGTCCTCAGCATGCATCTACTTTAAAAGAGAGAAGTTCTTATTTTTCCGTACTGTCAGGAGATGCGGCCACAATGTGGTCAAGGTTGTCTTGTCAATTTATCTGTTATTTATGTAGAGCAGAGGCCTCCTGAGTGAACTGCACTGAGGTAAAATTTAAGCTGAGGAGGAAATATAGCAGGGTGGGAGTTGTCAGCCTCTGAAATTCAATGGAGACACTCACAGACAAATGTTTAGGGGGATATTATAAAAGCTCTAGTAAATTTTTCCTAAACAGCATACATTGTTATATGATGATATGAAAGCAGGCTCTATAGGACTATCAAATCCAGACTTTATTTCTCTTCATATACTTCTTATTCAGATTTAAAGAAGCACTGCACAAAGTCAGGGCACAGCAAGACAACATGATTTAGGGGAAACAAATATTGGAGAGAGACTGCAAGGCATTATATGGAGAGTATTTCCATACTTACTTTGAAATTTCTTGGGAAACCTGAGCTAGCTTTTGTTTATTTCAGGAATAAAAAACTAACAGACAAACCAAACCCACATCAGACCTGACATGTCTACTACTTTACATGAGTCTCTTTTCCCCTGAAACTTAGGAAAACCTTCTGTGAGAAAAATCTATCTGTGGCTTTAATATGGATTTTTTTGATAGAAATATGAAGAGAGAATAGTAGAGGAAAAATCTCAAAAAAGCATCAGCAAAAATCATTACATGAGAGATGGCATCTAGCTGTAGATCACATATGCTGTATGTATTGTACTACACGCTGCTTTTCACGTATTTTTAAATGGGGGTCACCAAATTACACCTCAGACACGACAACAGATAACTGCAGAGATCATGATGAAATCTTCCTCCACCTGCAATACCCCTAACCCCAGAAAATCTTGACTAACTCAGCAGAAGTTGTCTCACTCTGTTTCACCACCCTCCCTCCCAAACCGGTTCCTCTGCTCCCCTTGCCAGACACCAGATATGACAAGATTAAAACACTGTGGCAAAGCCAGCATTCCCGGGCATCACTCTGGGGAAGGGGAAACTGGGATTTTGTTTGCTCTTAAGACTCTGAGGCCCTGAAGACGAGCTGATAGTGCAGCTCATCCCTTGCCTGCCTGTTGCAGCAGTGAGCAGCAGGCTGCAGTGATGGGCAGGGATGGGAGAGCACAAAGTGTGAGTGAAGCAATCCTGCTCCACTGGGGTGCCCCTGCAGGTAAATCCTGCTCTGGACTCTCTCTGTGATATCCCAGCCTTGTTCTAGGGCTGGGGCAGGCTGCTGAATTCAAGGAGGTGTGTTCCTGAGGGATGGGGGGGGAGGCAGATCGAGTTGGTCAATATTTCATATATTTCCCAGTATTTCATGTGCTCTGCCCAGCACTGCAGCCCCTTGGCCCTCCCTGTTGCTCTGTGTCCATGGCTGTGCATCTCCGTGTGTGTTTCTGGAAGGCAACAGCTCTGTCGTGGAAGCTGTAGGGGAAGGTTGTTCTTAAAAATGAAGGTGTTGCTCAAATATATCCTAGTGAGGAATGTGGGAGAAGGCACCCTTGGGAGGAGAGACATGGATGGCTCTGGACATTTTCATGCTCTTCCTCCGAACTTGAGCTCATCCTGAGTTTGTGACCATATCTTCCCCTCCCTGGGGAAATATACCCTGCCACAGATGCAGCAAAACCCACTCAGATCTGTCCTGGTTCCTGTACCTGTACAGTGCTCCATGAAGCATCTGAAAAATATTCCACAGACACACATTCCCACGCCTGCCACCCACCCACAGGCTTAAAGGGAGAGAAGTCTGGCAGCACTGAAGGAGGATTCTCTATTTTCCTGCACCTTTTGGAGGCCTTTGTGCCAGTGTGGAGAAGATTTTAGATGTTGTCCAACCAAAAAGGAGCTATAACTCCACCAAGCCATTGCTGGTGACCTGACTGAAGCACAGTTAAGCAGAGGATAACATTTTCAGTATCCCTGCTCCAGTGCTGTAAACCTCAAGTTCCGAAATACATCCAGTAGAGAAAGAGGAAGCAGTGAAGATCACAGAGGTGCCTGACTCAGTCTTTTCCATCCTGTTTCTGCCAACAAAATATAGGCCATTAGATAAAATTCTAACTTTGATTGCAGATCTTTTATTTATTCCTCCCTACAACTGTTCACTCCTTTGTCTGTTTCTACCTCATTCTATTCATCTTCCGTCCTTTTTATTGCTTTTATTGTTACCCTTCTCTACTATTCAGGCTTTTTTGTTTCTGCCAGGTCCATCTCTTTGTATATTTACTCACTCTCACTTAACACATTATATTTTTGTGTAGACCTTGACCCAATTCACCATTCCACCCAGGTTTCAAGCCTCATCTTCCACTGGAGTACATTTTCCTTCTAGCTCTGGTTACATCTCAGGAAAAAAGCTTGTTCTAAATTGCAGTGTGGGGCTTCCAATACTTCCAGTCTGATAGGTACCAACATTTCTGAGGATTTAAAGATGCATTTGGCACGGTCACCATAACAAATTTAGGACATGTTCCGTTGATCCATGGTTTACTCTGCCTTTTGTATCACCTGTGGGATAGGAAAGGAAGAGTAGGATGGATGGTGGGATGATTTTTTAGGGGAGTTGGAACCATGTGATCTTTAAGGTGTCTTCCAGCCCAAATTATTCTATAATTCAATGACTCTGTGATTCTTGGTAGCTTAAGAGGTGAGTTTAAAGTCAGTATTAAGGATGATGAATGATGACAGATGAAGCAATGGGGGAATCTTTCCCTTTCTATAACCAGCTGTAAGAGCTGTAAAGGAGGGGATTAGGACAGGCCCCTTTAGAAAGGAGCCCCCCAAATTTTTATTTATTCATGCAGTGAGAATGGTTACAAGGGATATTCCTGTTCATAATTTGCTGTTGTAATTGGCTGCTGTACTGGACCCACTGTACTCTTACCTCCGGCAGTACACAACCAACTCCACAAGGCTCAAGCTGCAGCAGTTCTCAGCCCTGCACAGCACAGTTATTTCTGATTTCTTGAATTAAAAATTGCCCTATGAGTTGACATTAGGAGTGTTGGAGTCTAACTCGGGGTTCTGAGAAACAGACAGACAAAATTCTCAGAGGTCTCCCATGTCCAAATTCTTTGGAAATCTAGCCTCGAGCTCTTCATTTTGATGTGGTTCATTTTAGCATGAGAGGGCAACTTGAGATGATTTTAATTTAAAAAAAAAAAAAAAAAGGAAAATTATCCTCTTTACAGACATGCATGTAGAGGGGAAAATAATAAGGCCAAAGCCCTTCATGCTACATTTTAATTGAAGCTGGAGAAGCATTAATCAGAGGGCAGGCAGACATTTCAGAACAATCAGTTACACATCAGATACCAAGCACACCCAAGGCCAGCTCTGTGTGGCAGGACACAGGGAGAGCCTTGCAAACCAACATCATGGCAGTAACCCACAAAAACCTGGTCTGCCCTGCCAGACCCAGCATTTCCCTCCCAAAGTCCAGCTCAGTGCAGCCACTCTTCCCCAGGGATTTTGTCACCTGCTGCCCCATACAAGCAAAAGGTTTCTTTTCCCTCTAACTCTGCCCAAAAGTTCTGTGAAGGGATTTCCCCACTGTTCATTTGCTGGTATTAAAGTGAGCTGAAATTGTGGATGGGTTATTCATACAGATAATGACCACAAATTCTGCCATGTGTTCCTTATGTACCTACTAGCAAACCCAGACGGGTCAGAGTTGCTATTTCTGACTGAGCTGACCCAAACTCTGCTAGTCTAAAAACTTAACAAATATGGGTTTTCCACTCATACTAGATGGTTTCATTGTACTGATACAGTACATTCCTATTAGGAGTGTTTTGCCAATATTGAATGCCAATATTTCTAGAAGGGCAGGTTTTCATAGCGTTGAATATTCCTCAGTTCTATAAAGAAAAGATTGCAGATTTCAGAGGGATGAATCATATCCACACCAATTTCCTGGATTGGACCATGTGTTACCACATTGTAAGAGTCTGTCTGGAAAAAAAAGAAACAAACCCAAACTTATGTGCAAATGGAACAAATGTCTGATACAAGGGAGAAGTGTTTTATCCTAATGAAAAAGCCTGCTTGTTAACTAGGCTTTGCTTAGCATTTTTATTTTTATTTAGAGTGTTCCCACAGGCCTATTAAATTCCCCTACTCTTAAAACTAATTAAAGGGTATTTTAATTATCCAAGATATCTCAATTCATAGATTATAAAATGTAGAAAGAAAAAAAACCAACCCCATAGTCTGGAGTAATAATGTGCAGCATATTGCAGTTAGAGCTATTTCCCCTGCATCATTGCTCTATAATTCTCTTCTCATACTCTTCCATATTTCCTATTTATTTCCAAAACAAATGCTTCTTTTCAGCTTATTTTGATTCCATACTCTTTTCCAACAAAAAGGGGTTTTTGTGCCATCAAACAGTATTTTGGTTTTTTTTACATAATCACAGCATCTCTGAGCAGACCTGAAATTCCAGAATCAGTGAATACTTCAGAAAGCGCAGGGCAGAAATTCACATTTGCACCTGTGTTTGTTTCAGCGGTGTAAATGGCTGGTTTATAATCACTGAATATTTGCAAACAGCTCGACTAAAATGCTTCCTGGCACAGACATTAGCTGAAATTAAATATTGCATATTATCCTTGGAATGATGGCTTTTTTCTACCAATAACTGAGGCCATACATGGAAAACTACAGGCACCACTATCAGATCATTTATATTAGAGAAAAAATATGAAAAAATTCTGTGTTCAAAAGAATTCAGTTGAAAATTTAGTGATCTCACATTTAATCAATTAATTGCAGGCAAAAAGGAAACATTTCTGAGGTTTCCATCAAATTCATCATCTACCATGAAAACAAAAAGCAGGAAGGAGAATCTCAGATCAAATCTATGATTATTGAACTTATTGAGTTAAGAGAAGATGATCTAACAGCTGAAAAGCATGAAAAAATCCCAAGCAGTTTTTATTCCTGGGGTGATTTATTTCCATGCTCCCCCAGCATCTGCAGCACCAATCAGTTTCAGTGAGAGCAGCTAAAGTTAGGCAAAACTCACTCCTTGTGCCCAACACCTACCCCTGAACTAATTCTTTGAGGCAGCCTTAGGAGGAGGAGGAAAGCCAGCTTCCAGAACAGATGGGGTGATGGTGACAACTCTCAATTCCTCACTCAGAGTGCCAAACAAACAGACACAAGTCATTCCGTGGTCCCTTGGGAACCACCAGCCTTGTGCAGGGTTCCTGCACCAAAGGGGCTCCATGGAAGCATCTCCTGGTGAGCCACTGATGGAAAAACCCACACCACCCTCAACAACAGCACCTCCACACAAGCACTGATTCACAAAAACATATTCACAGCGAGAGCTCCCTGGTTTAGGAGGGAAGAAGCTTTGTGTTGCTGCATCGTGTTGCTACAACACACACATTTCTGCAAAAAAGTTGTATAAATTTTTAAACAAGCAAATACTCTTATTGTGCTCAGTGGGTTCACTTGTGTAGGAAGATTTGCAGGGCTGGCACCAAATGGGCAATAGTCATTATCCTCTTTCTCTCTCTCTTTTTTTTTTTTGGTTTGGTTTACACACATGCGCGTGGAATCGCAGAGCCACGGAAATTTAGGTTGGAAAGGACATTAAAGATCATCCAGTTCCAACCCCCTGCCATGCACAGGGACACAGAAGAGTGTGTCCACATTACAGTAAACAGAAAATGTAAAAATACCTCTAAAAGAGGGGGATTAAATTTTTTTTTTTTTTTTTTTTTTTTTGTGGATGCTCAACAGATTTATCATCTTCTACTAGTTCTGCTCTTGTAATTATAACAATGGGTCTTCTCTAGTGGCTTGTCTGGCATGGCAAAATCTTCAGACAGAACCAACCATGCAGCTTTTTGCAATTCCTGCATTACTTCAGACTCAACCATCCCTTCCTCTGTCCCTTGCACAGGCATGACAAGGGCCCCACACATCACAGCACCATCGCTGTTGAAATCAATTCCAAATTGCAATTTGAAATCAAGGCACCCGACAAAGTAGGTGAAATCAGCAAAACTAGGAAAAACATAAGAAAGCAATGAAAAATAAAGAATTATTCTGATGGAGGGTGGTAAGCACTGTCCACAATGCACTAAAACTTTATTCATACATAAATTGCAAGGGGGTTTCCACAGCTATTTTACATGGTGGGGTTTTACCAACTTCTGTTGTTTCACCCTCCCAGCAGCTTCTTGGTCTCTGGAAATTAAAGATATTGAAATATGTCTGGAATATCTGTACACCTGTTCTCAGCTGCTGGTTCCAAGGGCATGTCTAATTTCACAGTGAATCCATTTATAATCATTTCCCCCCCCCTCAGTATTTTTTGGGGTCGTTTCCCAACACTCACTGGTGAGATTTCCCCATGGTGGAGTGGTTTAGCAGCTGGCCAGATGTGAGACTGCTGGAAAGGTTAATTTCTTTCTTTATTTCTGGAAAGGTTTATTTCTTTCTTTGAGGTTTTATCCAAAAACGTTGGTGTTTTGTGTTTATACTTGAACTATTCACCTATAGTGATCACAGCTATAAGAGGAAGCTCTCCATAAAGGAATTATTCAACAAAAAAAGTGAGTTTATATATTTGAAATAAAAGTTTTTTTAAAAAATTACAAAAATTCTGTTTGCACAGTGTGTGAGATAGAATAAAAAACCCACCAAATCCTACAGTTTAAAATTATATTGAAATATTGAGTAATTTTAATGCAGACTGGAACACCCACACATTGCAGAATTCAGAACCTGCAAGTAAAATTGACTACAAAACTGAAATTGGCTTTGTTGCCTTTTATTGCCCTAATCTCTGAGAAATGTAAAAAACTAAACAAAGAGAAAAAAGTATGAATAGCAAAATAAAAAGGATTTCAGACCTATGTTTGCAATAAATAATTTGCAACAGAAATATTTCTTTAGAGCATGCAGTAGAACTTAAATTTGGCACCACCGCTTTCAAACTCTGTTGAAATCATGTGTAAAATAAATATATTTCTTCAACAATAATCTATTCACTTGGAGGTTAACAACTATTTAGGTCTTGATACCACCAAAATACGAGTGATGACATCACTTAACACAATTTTATATGCAGAACAACCTCCAGGCTCAGAGTTCAGAAATTTAGAAACCTTCAAAGGACAACTTCTAGATGTGCTTTAAAAGGGACACAGAGGCTCGCAATATTTTCATGGCAGGAGGGTTAACAATTAATTCATTCAAATAGTGTTACATTATTGGCAATCTTCAGGAATATAATTATATTAGTAGAGAACTATTTCTAGGGTTTTGTTTGTTTGTTTGTTAGTTTTTGTACAGAGGTGAATATATTAATTTTACCATCAGCATGGTAAAATTTCTTTTAGTGGCCAAAATAAGGTATTATAAGGGGAAAGGGAATAAGTGAGGAGCAACAACAAAAAATTTAAACCTCTTATTATATAGATGGAGGAAAAAACCCTTCCCCCATTGTTAGGTTCATTCCTTTTTTGTGACTTTTTTGTACCTGATGACCAAACATAATTAATGAAAAATGCAGTTTGTTCCTGGGTGGTATCAGAGAATTTCCCACATGTTTTTCCATTTAAAATAAGAGCATCGAAATAAATGTTCACTTTTAAAAAATTACCCAATATATGTTCTATTGCTCTTTCACATAAACCTTTAATTCCTCTCATCTCTGGGGAAGATTTTGGGTTGATGAATACAAAAATAGTGTGACATTCTGTGGAAAAAAAAAAAAGGAGTAACCCCCCAACCCCATCTCCTATTCCAAGTGTAAAAACAAGAGGTAATTTCCCAAAAAATCTCCAATTAAGGAGCTGCCCCAGAGTGTGCTGTCTGTTAATCTGAGAGCTCTGTGTCCACTCAAACACGTTTGTGTGGTTGGGATAAACACTCTGGTGGGCATCCCTGCCTTTCCTGCAGCATCCACAAACTCCAACATCACCACACATAACCCAAATCAAACCTGCTGGGGACCTCCAAGCTCAGACACTCTCATTTTACACTTTGCTGGACCTACCAGACACAGATATAACTCATTCATCTTCTGCACAAGGGTTGTCCAGTCAGTGCTTGAGAAGTTAAAATTTCTTCACCAAGTTGTGTTTTGCCAAATAATTGCAGAAGGCAGATAAAAACCAAATGGTTTGTTGGTACCCCATAGACTGTGACACATCACGAACCAGCAATCAGAAATTTGCAGTGAAGAACTGGGAAGGGGCAAATAAATTCTAGATCCAAATTAATTACCAGGAGTTGACCACTATTAACTTAAAGCCAACATCTGATGATTTAACTGTGTGAGGTTAGCCACAACACAGCATTTGCCCACTGTGCTTCTAAAACCAAAGACAGATTTGGAGGAATGCACAAACTGATTCAAATTAACCAGGACTCACTATTCATTTTTTGAAAAGCTCTGGGTGTGCCTTGCATCCAAAAGCAACAATTGGTTATGCACTGTGGTGCTACAGTGCTCTGTAGAAGAACTGTTTAAAAATCTGAAGCATTCCTAAACTGTTTCACTTAAACATTTCTGCAATAAAATCTTATTGAACTGTTGCTTTTATTAATTTTTTACACACTGGAGACCAAGTGAATGCAAGTTGATTTTTTTTCTTTTCTCCCTTCTGTGGTGGTTTTTTTTTTTTTTTTTTTAACTTTACCTACCACCAGCAAATAAACTATCCCTCTTTTTTTAATAAAACCATGGCCTTGAGTTTTGGCCCCTTAATAGTAGCCTACATGGTCGACTACCCTTGGTGTTAAATTTTCTTAAATTGTATTTCTGTCAGTATATCATTTTTTTAAGCAATGGACCCTATAATAGCAAGCTCTGTTCTGTCAGGAGTACATTTTAACAGCGTGACACAAGTATTTTTCACTACAGGAGACAAACAATGATATGTATTACATGCAGTAAACATTGCCTTTGGTACATAGGGTTCTCTTAGCATTCATCTGTCTAAAATTTCATTGTGTCCTGCACAGGGAAAAAAAAAAAAAAACCTTGCCTCTCATTATCTATTGCCGAGGGCTGTAGGTTTGTAAAGTGCCAACAATGCATTGTCACATTTCTCACAAAACAAGGGCTTGATTGAATATTACAAGAGCGGTAGAGACCCAGCAAGGTGGATTAAGGGATATTTTAATAGTGAAAACAAATAACAAACCTTTCACTGAGCTGCTCTAACTAACAGTATTGTAATCAATTTTCTTTTTTTTTTTTTTTTTTCCCCTTAAAACAAGCCCCCTTTCCCCAAAACAAGTAGGGATTAGAATTCCATAAATAAAGGTGTTTTGCACTTAATAGCATCCTGGCAAGAGGAGAGGAAAAATGGCAATTTTTCTGTGGGAAATGCACCCAACCCTGTGATTTAACAGAACAAGGGTAGCAGTAGTTCCGAAATTCACAGTGAATTTACATAGGGGCTGCAGTTCAATAGTTAATCAGATTTTTATACCCCCAGTTACTTGGGAAAATAAGTTTCCCAGTGCTCATGCACACGAAGTGCCCTTTAGGTACAAGGGACCAGCCCTGAGAATCTTTTCTCTGACATCTTTGTCACACTTTAGGTGGCTGTACACGACCTCACGTGAGACATCTGAAGCTGAGGATCAACTCCTATTTTTGTGCATAGGTAGGCTGGGAGTGGATTTATAAACAGCTCAACACTGGCACAATTCTGTGATTCTAAAAACCAGCAGGACTGTGGAGCACTTTGAGAACACGACTCCTGCAGCACCTTAACTGCAGGCACCTTAAATGGGGCATGGGCAAAAGATTATTCAGGAGAATGAAATCAATCAAAGTATACAAAATCACTCGGATGAAAAACCGATGCATTATTCACTCGTTAATTGATCCTCATAAGAAATATGACTTTTCCCCTCCCTTTGGAGGCAGAATCATCATGGTCAGGAAAGGAAAACAAGCAGGATGACTTCATTTTATAGAGTCTGGGTAAATTCACTCCACACACAAAACCATTTTCTGTTGTAGGCAAATCACTCCCAAGCTCTCAGCTGTCTCTATTTTAACAACCAGAACAGGACATTTTCTCAGCTCTGAGGGAACAGACACCTTGGGCAGAAATCCTACAGTTCCAGGTTCAAACGTATGGCAGAACTTCCTCCCTCAAAATTAGGAAAGGTTTTTAGTGCCAGGGAATTATTGGAAAGGGATTATCACCAGCACTGATATAAAGGAAGCTAAAAACATCTTGGTAAGATCTTCTGGGCCCAGAGCAGAGAGGTCTGCAGCACACGCTAAAGCAGCAGCCTGTATACAGAGGATAAGGTTAAAACAAACAGCGTGTGGAGCTGGGGAGGCAGAGAGGGAAAAGTGGAAGCAAATGTCTCTTTAAAAGGTGACAAGACTCCTTAAAAGGCTGTTATGGAAATTACCAGGGATTTCTTCTTCCTCAGAATATTTTAAATTAAAGCGCTGGCATACAAAACGTCCGGCGGGTCGATCAAGGAGAGGCAGATCCACAACTCTTTATCCCAGGCACATAGTTCATTTTGCATCTGATAACTGTTGGCTGTTGTCAGGGCTGTTTAATGGCCGGGGAGGGGAGGGGGGGTTAAAGGAAGAGAAATTTACAGCTGTTTCACAGAGACAGAGAAGAGATCATTTGCTCTACACAGCCTTCAAAAAGAAATATAGAGAGGAGCTGGCATGGGTAAATGCTGAGTTTCCTTGCCAAAGCCTGTAGCCTTGTGAGATTCTCTGTGCATCTTCTCAGCCGAGCTGAAGAAGGTTTGGCTGGAACAGAATCGCTTCTCACCAGCAACATCTGCTACAAGATCTGGAGATCTCTGTCATAACAAAGCCTGTTTTCAGATTCCTGCCCTCCTGTAGGTGCTGAGTGCCAGATGAAGGGGCTGGAACAGGATAAATGGACTCTGCAGGCCCTACACCCAACTGAGGGGGAATTGCCATAAGAATGGGGAAATGCAACCATAAACTCCCGTCCAAGGGCCCTTCTGACAAACTCTGCTTTGGCAGAACCCAAGGATGCCTCACAGCAGATGTTCTGGACAGACTTGTCAACATTTTGCTGAGTTCCTTTGGCAGTGCAGGTCTGTAAGTGTACAAAAATAACTCTGAGAATCTTAGGTTGAAATTTCAGCACCGGGTGCAAAATTCCTGGGTTTTTGTTGAGGAAACTTCCCTGTCCAGCCATGCAGGAGCCACTCTGGCTGTGAAACTCCTGAGTTGGAAAAAGGGCCCACTTGGGGCAGCCCCAGTGACCCCACAGGGATGGTTCCTCACACACCCCAGGCTCATACAGCCAGACCAGGCAGAGCCTTGGGTCTCTGGATCCATGAAACAATTTATTCACGGCACAGTAACACAGAAACTGTTTGAGCTGCTGCCTCTGAGGAGGGACCCCAAACTAAAGAACCCTCACAGGATTTTGTCCCTCACAGTCCAAGCTCAGATTTGCTGGTGTCTTCCTGCTGAGCCGTGGGCTCCTGCCTGTCTCTGAGTGTCCACAGGTCCCCTGCCCTGCCAAACAGAGCTACCTGTACTGCCTGTGCTCCTCCACACATTTAACTCTTTCCTAACTCTTTGTGGATGATGAATTCCTCCAAACCTAACAAGTGTGTTTGGGCTCTAGTAGGACCTGTCTGATGAGGTTCCCACCAGCACTTCCCTCACCCTGACAGAAAGAAGCTGTAAAACTGGAAAACCTTGCCTGGGGATGCAGGGAAAGGACAGGGAGCAGAATGATACTGGGCTACAGGAGGCCTTCAGAAGAAAAAAAAGTACCAGGGAGCTGAGAGAGAATCTTATGTGTTGCCACATCAGCCAACATGCTCAGAGAATTGCTGCCCAGAGCCTTCATTGCTTTGCCCATCCACCATTATGTGTCAGACCTGCCGCCTGACCTCTCCCAGTTTCTCACAGCATGGGGGGGAAGGGGTTTCAGCTGCCCTGCTCTCTGCACCAAAAAGAAAAAAAAAAAGGAAAAAAAATAAAGAAAGTAATTGTTTGACCCATTTCCACCCCTTCATTTCTAAAGAATACAATGCTGAGGCATCAGTGACAACTGTGTCTTTAGCACAGCTGATCTATAAGGACTGCCAGGTAATTAGGTTGCTTGATTTCTAGAGACTACAGGAAAAGCCTGGGAGCCCACGGTGGGCACAGGGGCCGTGATTGCTGTGTAACAAGATGCTCACCCATCTGTCCAGAGCCCTGTGTATCCATTCACTCCAGCTCCTCTGACAGACACAGAAGGCCAACCTGACTTCAGCATTCACAGGTGACATTGCTAGGAGAGTTTTACCCCCACCTGCTTTTTACTACAGCAATTAAATATTCATGCATTTGCCACAAAGCTTCTAAAGCAGATGAGAAATACTCATAAAACTAGATTTAAATCACCTCACCTTTAGCATTTCATCCCAGGCACTTTGCAGTGGCTGGAAAAGGTGTTGACTACTCCTAAATAAATGTGTGTGGGAGTGAAAAACCGGGACAAACTTCACATGCTGCTCACAGCTCTGTATCAGTGCAATACCCAATGTGAAACAAAGTCCTTGGCTGGTGCTACCACGAGACTTTCATGTGCAGACCAAAGGCAAAGCTGGGGACCTGCTCACCTCCCGTGTGCATCTCATAGCAGTGGGAGAGCAAGCAAGGAGGGGAAGCTAAAATCAGGCTGGATTTTACTGTAGTCATTACTGTGTGTCCTTCACCATCCTCAGACACATCTCCTTTTCTTGTACCTCCCCACCACAAATTTTGGGTGGAGCCTTCAGAAAGCTCTCTAACATCCATTGTTAAAACTCACAAGCCGGGAATTCTGCGCTCTGGTGCAAGTAGCGACTCGGCTTGTGGGACTTTTCGGAATCACTGCAGCAAGTCGTGAATGATGTATGAAATGAAAAATCCCTGCTCACTGCACACAATTCAGATAGTAAAATCTCCCTGGAGCATTAAAAAAAAAAAAGCACTTGAACGTGTCATTTTATTTTTGTCCTGTGCCCAGAAGACTCCCTCATGTCTCCCCAAGAACATGCAGATACCTCAGCCACACCAGAGAATGAGAAAGCTCTTGGAGCTGCAGTAGATGGGTTCAGTTTACACAGGGTTTCCAGGAAAAGATACAGTGACCTGGAGCAAACCAGACAGAATTATATTGGACTCAGGCCTTTCTCCAAACACAGGTTTTCAGTCATTTTTTAAAGTAATATCTAATCTCATCAGCCTGACTCTATAACTTGATTGACCTTTGGAGATTGCATTAAGGAGGCAACAACAGCATGCCCAATGCAGTTAGGACCATGAGGAGAAACATTTGATACAAATATCATGTGTGTGACTAGATATCATTTATGTTGGGACAAATACACCAACATGATTTGAATTCAGGCCTTTACTCTTTCACACCCCTTTAACTGGAACTTTTTTCCCAAGCCTGCCCTTTGGTGGTGACCTTTTAAATCTGGCAGACCCAAATCTCTGCTGCCATAATTTAACCATCTTTTGACCTGCTGCATGTGGTGACAGCACAATGGGATAGGAACTTTTTCTTGTGGTTTTTAAATTGTGTGGGTTTGTTTTTTTTTTCTTTTGGGGGGAGCTGGAAGCTGTGGCAGCAGCAATGCAGAACACAGAGGAATGTTGGATTGCTCTCAACAGGGATTTCTTCCTTACCAAAACTCCTGCAAGCAGCTGACAGCCTCTGTTCACACACACAGAGTCCCCCCTCATCCCTTCCTCCACATCCAAAATGACAGAAGATCTCCAGAATTAATCTTGCAGCAAAGCCGCTCAATTTGGAGCACACAAACTGTCACTCTTTCCCAATCACTAAAAAGTGGGGAGTTGCCCAGTTTGCTGCTGTTCATTTTGAGCCGGGGGAGGATGGCAAACTGACAGCAGGACTGCAAATCTACGGAAGAGTGATCTGTCCAGATGCAGATGTCTTGGTGGCTGCATTTAGTTTGAGGAGCAGAAAGCAGGGGTCCCATCTAAAGACAACTGATGTTGTCTTCCCTTGACAAGTTTTCTTTAAATTTGCAATTTAATAATTTTTCCTCCCAAATTTCAGTGATGAGGCAGGACGGTCACCTAGGCTGGCATGATGGATCTGTCATCTTTCAGCAGGCTGAAATTTTGGGGGAAAGCAGGGAAAGGGGGGCAGCTGTTAACCCTTTCACTTCTCTTGCTTCTTCATATAAAACACCAGAGTTGTACCTACACCACCCCCTTGTACACAGCAGAAGGAAGAAGGGACTGGGGGGATCATCAGACCCTGAGGGAACTTCACAGTTAATCCCTCACCCTTCAGCAGTTCTGCCTTCAGCAAGCAGCTCTGTAGAGAGGATAAATTAACAAATTGGATTTTTTTGGATATTTTGTTGGTTTTTTTTTGTTGAAGCAAACCAAGAAGGAGACAGAAAACCACTGGTGATATCTGCTGTATTCCTCCTGTCAGGGAGATGCCATCTCTGGGTATCAGCACCCAGTCTGAGCAGCAATGCACTGCTGGCAGCTCCTGTAGGAGCTGTGGAAGCGCCTTTTCTCAGCAAACACACCAGGTCCAGGCTAGGTTTGGTTTCACAAGAGGTCACCTAGAGCTTAAGGAGCCAAAGAACCAGGGCTTAAAAGCATGGATAAAGCAGTTCTTCAGAATTTGGGGGTGAGAGGGTAAGTTCTTGAGTGTCTTGCAGGGATAGTGGTTTCCAGGCTCACAGTGAAAAAAATCACAACTTTCCACTCTGGCAAGATTTTTTTTCTGGGAAACTTAACATGCTTGCAATCATTTTCTAAATCTGTTTCCTTCTCATTCCATTTTTTTTTTTTTGCTTCCTATTTTTTTGGGGGGAGGGGAGGGAGGAAGAGAGGGATTGGACAAGAAACACTCATCCCCACACCAGCTTTTTGATGCTCTGCTAGAAGCAACAGTGTACTTGTTATATAATATTGATGGTATTGCACAAATAAGCAAATAAGCCAAACAGGAGGCACGTGGGAGTTGGTGGCAGGAACTAACTTTTTCAAAAAGCACACCTTAAAACCAGAAGGATGAGGAGAAGGAGCTGAGAAGAACAGGATTTATGGTGGTTAAATCAGACAGAATTATAAAGTGGTCTGCTAAAATAACCTTACACATATATTTATAAAAGCACATATATAAAATAGATAAAAATTTACTTTCTCAACAGGTCACGAAGAAAACTGTTCATCTGCCACCATAGTGAGATGATGTGATTAATGACAAGATTACTCAGGATAGTTAGCTCCAGAGTTATTTGTTTGGACACAGTATATACCTATCAAGACTGATAATCTGGCAAATTACAGTAAATTTTTCAAACTTATACTGGCTTTTACTCAGATCAAACCTCAGGGATCTTGTAGCAGAGGAGGCATATTTGTGCAAGGAGGGAAAAGGGGTGGATGAAAGCAGCACCTGCTTCCCACAGCAGGGAGAGGATTCTTGTGCTCACCTTCCAAATATCCCATGGCCAAATTGTTGAATTGCTTGCACTGGGTGCTACCACTCACCCTACATATTTCAGGGGTGCTCTTACAAAACACACGTGTGTGTTTTACCTGTGATTATCAGGTGAGAAGCTACGAGGGACAGTGAGGATAAAGGAAAAGGATGTTCTGGTGCCTACAGGAAAATGCTGGGGCTGTGCTGCTGCACCTGGGGACAGAGAGTAATTGGGAATCTGCCTGGGACCCAGTGATGAAAAGCCTCAGAAGAGCCCAGAACACAGCCAGCCTCGGATGTGTGCTCGTGGAGCAGCCCGTGCTCTTTGTTTTGCTCTCTGACTCCCTTCCCAGCGATTCACTCCGCATTATGACTGAATTAGGTAAGGAGGTGCTGGGGGAAGTGCTCTTGGCTAACTTCACAGCACAGCCAGGCTCATTAAAAGCAGCACATTTGCTGCAGTGTGTGCAGCGTTTCCTCTAGGTTTTCAGGTTGTTTTAGGAAGCAAAGTTCCGAGCAGAAAGAATACATTTTAATTTACTTTTTAGCGGCCCTGTTATAAGTATTCGATGTCACGCTGGATTTTAATATTTTTTATTACTATGTGGAGCATAAAAAGAGCATGAATGCAGTCTCTTAATAAAAATGAACGTATCCTTCTAGAAGCCTCAAGCTGCTAAATACACAGCACGTGTTCATTAGTGCAATTTTGGAGCATGAAGAGAAAGTGAATTGAGAACCCAAGGTTCACAAGCATCTAATAACAAAACCTCAGGGCTTTTTGGTAAAGTTTTGTCTCACCTCCTACTGCTGTTTCCCAGGAAAACTGTGGAGAGCAGAGCCCATGAGCTGCCAGTGGGTTGTAGAGCCAAGCCTAGACTTGGACCATTAAATCATTCCCCAGCAGTTTGATTTGGGGCAGTGCTAGGGAGGATTAGCATACAAATAACCATCCTTCCTGTCAGACACAGGGCAAGGTTGTCACAGATGTCAAAACTTTGATTGACATCCCAGACATGGCAACAAAGTGCCTGGCCAGGATGAGAGCCCTGGGTTTGGGCTTTTCCTGGACCAGGGAGGTTTGTCAACAGCACACAAAAAACAAGGACACAGCAATTCGAGATGGGTTTGCAGGCAAAGCCACTCTAAATTTAAATATTTGGCTCCCCTATGGCATGTTTCTAAATTATTGGCCCTATACCTTTCAATAGGATTATTCAGGCTACAGCAAGTCAAGCGTGTAGTACACGTTTGTAGGATTAGATTTAATGTTATTTTGGTATAGAGCATTCTTAAATGTATCAGATTACAGATTAAGTAAGGGAGCCAGCAAAAACTGGTGCAGAGCAGCTTGTTATTGCAACTGCCCTCCTCCTTCTTAACACTTTATATAAGGCAGACAGACACATTAGGCTTATAAAGACCTCTTTGAAAAGGTTTTTTTTTTTGTAAACCCAAACATCAGACCCTAGAAAATTCTGAATTCTCTGTAAAAATGTTTAACACAAATTAGAAAGGGAGAAATGAAGTTTCTGTTCTCTATGAGAAAATGAGTTTATAAGTTTTCTATTGTCTTAAAATCTTGATTTTTAATACAAATTTTGAGAAAAAGTAGTAGCTCTGAACTGAGCTCAGTTCTGACTTCAGAAAAAAACCCCAAGATTTATGTAGAAAAAACCACAGTGACAAAAGATAAGAAAATAATTCACAATGATTGCAATTTCCCTCCCTAATCTGCAGCCTGTAACTCATCTGAGCTATCCCTACCTAGAAATCCTTCTTTAAAATGCATCTAAAAGACAAAACAAGTTCAGTGATTGTCACTTGAACTATCGTTAGGTTTTGATAAAGAATAATAAATTCTTTTCTTAGCATGAACATAATTACATAAGTGGGTAATTATTAAAACTATTTGCATCAACTTTAATATATATTTCTCTTGAAAGCATCTGCAAAGAAATAATATTATAAAATAGAACAAAATAACACTTATTTTATCCCATGGTGGAGCAGTAATGCTTTCAATGCAGGGTTACAATATAATGAACACTGCCCACTAAACCAAAACCTGAGAGACTGAGTAGACTGATATTCATGGCTTGGGCACTTATCCTGAACAAAATTCAAGTTGGGTTCTCAAGCCTTTTGAACATTAAATCAAAATATATATATAAGAACATCAAGAGAGATGTGATTGTTTCTGTACATTAAGTTTGAGCTTTGTTGAAAACAAAGGTGTGATAGCAGCAATGCAAGAGCAAAAGTGCATTTGCTGCCTGGTGTAGGATAACTTTTCCTTAATTAGTCCAAAACACCAATTACAGTATATTCAAATGTACAATTTGACATTCTCACTCTCACCACCCCGCTTCAAAATTCCAAAAACGACACAATAAAATCCACAATGTTCTCTGTTCTTACCTCCCACCCCCAAAATATTTTATCTTTGCATGTTGTGCAGTTATCGCTTTCAGCAGTTATGTGCCAGCATGAGATATTGATTTTGCAAATGAAAAGTTTAAAATCCACTATTACAGAACTCCACTCAAGACCTGCAGGGGAAAGTCCCATGGAACATCATTCCAGAGACACTCTGCTCTTTATAAAATTGGTGATTTTCTGCTTGTGAAAACTTTCCCTGTGTTGTGTTTTGCTATGAGATGGATCAGCAGGGTTCACTCTAATCCCAAAGGAAAATATCTTGCAGTTCATAGCTGGGATCATTGTGCTCTTTCAAAAACAGGTGCCAAATACTCTCCAGCTGCTGGTGGCCCCAGTTCTGATGTCAGGTGGGACAAGGGACTGGATCTTGGATTCCTTATACTGGCACTCCATCACAGCATTTTAAGTGATGGATTATTGAACAATTTAACATCTAAATTAAGTCTGCAACTGACCATGCCATTGCCACGGGCTGTCAAAATGCTCAACTATCAGCATGCATTTAAACTCAGTCTTAACTGGTTTGGAGAAGATGAGACTGTGATCATCTCGTAAGTAGAATGTGGGAAGCAGAATTCCCCCCTGATTTCTACATGAACATATCACACAAAACAGACGTGCAGAGATCTGTGTGTGATTTGAAAGATCTATATATAATTTGATAGATTCATACATACAGCTAGAAAAGATGTATGCATCTAGAGATAACTTGGACATTCTTTTTTTAAATGAAGGATCTACTGATCTCCACAGCCATTTTTAAATGTCCCAATGAGATGCAACAAGACCCAGGTGTTGAAAGGCCAGTTGTGTTTGATTTGAAATATCTATTGTAATTTGATAGATTCATACATACAGCTAGAAAAGATGTATGTATCCAGAGATATAACTTGGATATTCTTTATTAAATGAAGGATCTACTGATCTCCACAGCCATTTTTAAATGTCCCAATGAGATGCAACAAGACCCAGGTGTTGAGAGGCCAGTTGTGTTTGATTTGAAAGATCTATATGTAATTTGATAGATTCATACATACAGCTAGAAAAGATGCATGTTTCTAGAGATAACTTGGACATACTTTTTACTCTTTTAAAGGAAGGATCTACTGATCTGCACAGCCATTTTTAAACGTCCCAATGAGATGCAATGAAACCCAGGTGTTAAAAGGCCAATTGATTCAGGATAGGCAAGAAGCAGCTTCAGGAAGATGTAAAGTAACAGATCCAGAATTACATTACAGGGAAGGAGGTGTAGAACATGCAAAGCTTTTTGAGAATTTAGATTCATTGCTTCAGATATTTGTGGCTGAGAAACTTCAAAAATTCCAGAATATTTTGACCAAAACATCCCCCAAAAGCATAACTATTACTTGGATTTATTAAAGGGCATCTATTAGCATACTAAGGAATCTGTTGGGAAATTAGCCATCAAAAAAAGGAATGCATTTAATAAAGTATTCCCAAAATATGGATTCTTAAGGACAGTGGTAGTTAAGACCAGCTTCATTTGGAAACCGTAAGTTGCATACCGTGTATTTTAGTTTCCAAATCCATCATGAATATGCTTAACTTCAGTGAGAAATTAAAAAAGAAAGCAAATTTCTGAAGTCAAGAGAGCTAAAGAATTGTGTTACACTGTTAACCCGTTCTGATTTTTACATGTTATTCAAACATTCACATCCAGAAGGAATGCTACATCTTTCCAGAAGACTTGAAAACTACAGTAAATAGCAAGTAACAAAATTCAGTAATAGACCTTTTCTTTTAATTACATGGTAGAGACTTGAGGGATTTTTTTCAGTTTTCAACGTATAAAACATCCTCAAAATTAATTAAAATTTCAAACAACATTAAAAAAGAAATGGAAATGTGTAATTTTTTTAAGGAACAGATATGTAGCAGAAATCAGAACTTTTTAAAGGCATCTCTGTGTTAGGCTCTTAGAACTAAATATAATTTTACTATATAATGCATGGGTGCTTTGTTTCACATAAGCTTCTGGTCAAAAATTCAGAAATTTTCCAGTTAAACCTTGGATACCAAATCCCATGTCACAGTATTTATTCCTGAAGTCATAACTTTACTATGGATATTATTTTAAAGATATTTTATAAGAAGTACTGGTCACAAAGTCACTTCTGAGGGGAAAAAAATAGCAAGGATGAAAACAAGAAATTCGCATTTCTTTCAAAAGAGGTTACAGGAAATCCTAAGCAGAGCTACAGAATTGTTGCTCTTTTGCCAGGAACCTTATCCCATCCTCTGGCACTGCAGAATTACTTCGGCTTCCCCAAAATCGCTGCTTTTATTAAGCTTTACTGAGCTGCTCTGTATTGGCAAACCCTTTGTAGTAAAATAATTTTCCATCAAAATACACGGCGCTGTAGTGCTGTAATGAAGAGCTGTAGGACAGGCTTTAAGAGGCATGGTACTTTCATCTGAAAAGTCTCCTGAAATTCTTTGAACGTTTCCAGGGGATTAATGAGGTATTTTGACAACACAGGAGAAGCGCCTGGTTTTCAAGGAGCCTTATAAGAGGGAAGATTCACATTCTTGAAAATTAAACTGTGTATTTTGAAGCCACTAAAAATAACACAATTATTAAGAATTTGGCAGCTCTGGAGAAAAAAATACCAGCAGATATGGGGAAGCACATGGAACTACTGAAGAGCGTCAAACTTGAGTACACACATTTCACAGCATTTCAACATGACTTAAACACCAATTTTAACAGCTTAATTGAATGTTTCTTATTAAAAGCTATCAGAGATGAGCTAAAATAGGAACAAGCTAAACTAGCCAGAGTGTAACTAAATCAAAAGCATTATCCTTCGCAGTTGGGTGGATTAACTGTGCGTGTGTGCATCACTCTCCTTATCCCTTTCAACAACTGTTAAGGTGTTTGGAGGCTTTCAAAACCTTTGGCAATTAGTGGAAGAGAGAGTGTTCTTGCCTTTTTTTTCCTCTTTCCAAGACACACTAAATGATACTATTTATGTAAATTTGGAAGAACATTCATCGCACCCAGCAAGATTAGAACAAATGAATCCCTACACCTACCGTGTTTTTGAAGTATTTTAAAATATTTTTAGGGCCTATTCCTGCAAACTGTTAGTCCCTTGAATGCTTTAATGCATTGCAACAAGGATATTAGTGTATAAATAAGGGTTCTCTTCTAAAAAGCTTCAGTGAAGAAAGTGGAACTCTGAAGCCTCACGTCCATAAATACCTCAATATTCCTGAAAACCCAGAGTGCTTAAATCTTTAAAGGTCTACCCTTATTTAATCAAGCTGGGCAAGAAACATGTTGAGGAGGCATTTTGAAGACAATTTATAACCCGTTACCCATGGAAATATCCACACAGAGTATTTATACATGCATTTAAGCCAGCTGATATCTTGGGTGTTTGCAATACTGCCCATGACACGAAAGAGGAATGGGGTGTGCTAATCAGCACCAGGCTACAAGACACTTTCAGTTTCTCTAAGCACTCCTACACAATAATTTTTTAAAATAACAATTGCTTTTAGAGTGAGAGCAGTGGCACAGGAAAAAGCTGCTCCCTAAATTCTGCTCTTTTCAGTCTGCACTGAAGCTAAATATTTTCCAGAGGCAGGATCTCTATAATGCTTATGGTTGAACACAACTTTCTGTGGTCAAGTCTCATTATTTATAAGATCTTCTCCAATATCCAGTTTTAGGACTTGGCTTTTGTCAGGTCTTGCAACCAGCAAGAGGGGAAGAGGAAAAACCCAATGTGTCCTGTCCCTTTCTCAGGAATGGTGATCTACTCATTTTCACAGCTGCTCAGTGGTACTTTTAAAGTCTGCAGTATATTTACAAATAGCATCAATACTGAGGTGGAGGGGAAAAGTGGGGGGGAGGATCGACTTTCTGTCATCCTCCTCCCTGTTCTCAATAAGGTTCTAGATGTGTTTGAGGGCAAAAATTCCACCCCAATATGTTAGTTTCGTTAATCCCCTTCTTATGGTCTTGCTTGCCTGGCTAGGGAAATTATGCAAAAAGTAATAAAAGTTCTAATTCAATTTCCATGTTAAGAGATGGATTTGGGAAAAAAAATATATATATCGTAAACCATATTCTTTGTGTTTACTAAGAGATATGCACTCCAACATTTAGTGTCATGGAGCTGGAGTTAAAACCAGAAACGGCAAAGATAATTTAGCTGCATGAATGCCTGCTCTTCAGTAAAATGCTGCCAAAATTAAATAGGAATGAAACAGCACTTTGTAGTCATTGGTCGCTCAGCGGGGTTTGCGTAGTTAAAAACCTAAGTGAAAAGGGTGATTGACCTACATTGCAACTAGCTTAGCACAGCTGTACTTTCATATTTCTGCTGCATCCGAGGAAGCTCATTATTTAATACAACTGAGTTACATGTAATTGTCGGCCTTTTATTTTACACTTCCAGGGGCCAGATATTAATCTCAAATGTGCAGCAGGCGTCACCGTGCATCTGGAAACATCCACGGCCGCCCATTTGCAGGCAAGGCTAAGAGAAGGGATGGCACCTGAAATTAGGAAGGCTGCCCAGGGGTAGGAGAACCTCACAAATATGCAGAAATCAAACGAGCAGATGGAACAGAAAGCAAATCCCTTGGCACCCCAAAGGCAAACGCTCTGCTGTTTCCCCATTGTTTTGAGCAGAAGCAGCCCAGAACGTGCAACCAAAGCACATTTCACACAACCCATACCTGCGGTTTAAATAAGTAATAACATTCCAGTTAACAACCAGTTTGACATGTTAACAGCCCAAGGGCTGTTAACATAATGACTGGTCATTAATGGCAGTAATGACAGATTTCAAAGGGAATATTGTGCTTGTAAATGGACACGCTGCCAGTCAGAAGAGAGGACAGAGCAGGATAGGCTGATGCATTAAGATGTCACCGTACAGCTCTGGAGGAAAAGAAGGGGAGAAAAAAAAAAAGTTCTTGCATATTTCACTTACTATAAATGGACTTGAAATATTGGCGTAAACCTAAGTTCCTTAAATTAAGTCTTCACTTTCTAACCCAGGAGTGCACAAGCAGAAGAAGAGAGGCCTGCAGGGGAATTATACCCTGCATATCATTTTCACAGAGTGTGTTATTTCTAACATTGAGCCCTTTCTTTACTCAAGTCAGTTCCCATCCTCGTTAACAGAGCGGAGCCCGCTCCTGCCGCGGCCACCCGACACCCCGGAGTACCTCGGAAACCACCAGAGTGCCTGACATGAATCACATTCCAGGGCAAAGCCTCTCGCACCCACAGCATCTTTCAAGCTCATTACCTCATTAAAGATCCCTTCCATTCCCTCAATCCCTCCCAATCCGGAGAAAAAAAAGGTTTTAATGTAGTATAATTAACTAATTTCACCAAAGGAGGCAGCTAAAGCAAAGCAAGTTTTGAAGTTCTGAAGACACGGAGTATTTGTAAGGAGCTCAAAGTGGGGACTCAGGGCTCAGCTGCATCAGGGCTGAGGGAGGGTGTAGTTTTTTTGGCAGGCATCTCTAAATTAAAGATACTGGGCAGTATTTTTGCAAACAGGCAATGAGACACAATCACACCACTTACAAACTTAAACACGAATGCTAAAGCGCCCAAACTGGCTGCATGATTGCTTGTAGCATCTGTAGAATGCCTGCCTTATTGAAAAGCATAATGAACACTGAGAGACAAGTTAATAAGCAATTTTACTCTTTATAGTATCGTTCAAGCCACATATCCTCTAGAGGGCACCACATAAATTAATAGGAAGCCAGAACACTTTTATACGCAGTGAAGATTCCCTTTATGGTTGAAAAGGAAAAAAAAAATTAAAAGGATGGTTTGAAACCATAATCGAACTCTAACGTGATCATTAGTACAATGCAATTTGTTCCTTAAATTCATATCAAGTGGGTTGCTAAATATGAAAGTTTATTTGACTACACAGCTAGGGAAAATTTAACTAGTTTGTACATTAGCACTAAAAAGATCACTTTTATAGGTTCACTGCATAACTAAGTAGATAAGATGCAATGAGGCAAATGACTATCTGCAATTACCTTAAGTGCATCAGTTTGAAGTTTAGTGTAAATACCAAGTTTAAATCTGTGCACTCACAAGTATCACTCAAAAAAAAAACCAAGTCATAACAAAACAGCTTCATTAAGACTCAATAAATCTGGAGACAAAAATCCGAAACATCTTAAAACCAATTATAGGATTCCTCACGTATGCTAGTTTCACGTGCAAAAGTAAAAGGTGTTATGTATGAAGAAATAAATGAAACACCAGTTTGAATGTGATCATGACAGATAGAAAGAAAAAAATCTCCTTTCTCTGACTCACTTAGCATGAGTTTTAACAGTCTGTTAGCAAAATATTTACTCCTGTTACACCCTCAAAGACCAGAGAGCAAGAGCGTGTGTGAATGCATCTGTGCTGGGGAAATGCTTTGCTCATATCTTTACTACCACATCATTTCTGGTTTTGATTTTAAACATTTGATTTCAAAACATTAGATCTGCTGCACTTGCACTTGGGAGATTCAGTCAGCTCAAAGTCTCCAGTAAATTGGAACTCAGATGAAACAGCCATAGCAGTTCTCTCACTCCTGCAGGCATTTGTTGTATAAAGATTATTAAAATTAATTTTAAGAAATGGGATGTTACTTCCCCACACCAAAACCTTTTTCAAACCCTCTCTACACACACTCACCTAAAGACCAGAAACTACTTAAATTCATGTACAACAATTCTCTTCTGTTCCAACAGTTTTTAAAAGCGAGGTTTTGTTACCTACTGCTTTGGCAGCTTTAACACAATGGGTTTAAGATGCAACCTCTCTGCTGAATTCCCAGCACTCTATCTTGGGTTCAGTTCAGAGCTTTAATAGGTACTTTTACCATTAAGCAGTCTAAGCCCATCTGAAGAACCTGATCTGCCCCAGCTCAACAAATGCACAGTGCCTTTGTGAAGGATTTTGTTCCACTCTTTTTTTCTAGAGGGGGTTATGTGGAGAGTCAGAATACCAACAGCTCTCAGTGCTTTAGTCCTGATTCCTGTTCCAACCTACTCATGGTGCATAACTTGGGAACTGATCAGTGTGTGGGAACCTCCTATTTGGTACCTGTACTTCAGTGGAACTTGGAAGTCAACGCATTCAAAAAGAATTTTAATTTTTCCCCAATGTATTAGCGACTTCCATGTCCCTTTAAAAGGAAAAGGCTTCACTAAAGGGGCAGGGGAAATATTCCCAGAAGTTCACCTTAGCCTGGAGCAGCTAGTCTCATTAGACCCCCTCCACAGGGAATGGAGGAAAGGTGTTACTATAGGAAATAGGTGCTGGGAATCACCTCAGAGGAGCCTTTTCTCTCTATTTACTGTTGAGGGCCCAGGGAGACTAAACTTCCCAGTTAAATTTATATCCTGCAAAGCAGCCCTATTGACACACCACGTGTAGATAAACTACCCTGGTGCTGCTCATCAGTACTTTGCTATGAGTTATTCCTCAAACACTTTTGAGAATGTGGGTCTACAAACAAACAAGAAGATAGAAAAGCAAGTGCTGATTTGCTGCCTCTAACAAGTGGCCACAGGTCAGCCAGCATCACACCTGGGCCACCAACTCAAACCAGAGTGGGTTGGAGCTCAGAGTCATGGGTATGAAAAAATGGGGATGTCAGTTGGTTATCCTGGTCCAGCTTCTTACAGCTGAGTGCCGACATTCCTAAAAGCTTGGGTGCCACAAATGAAATCCCTTAGCAGACTAAGAGAACAAAAATGAATAAGGGTAAAATGCTCCTCACCCTCAGGGCTCCAACCCTGCCCTGGGGCTGGGTGGAAACCACGTCTGGTTTCAGGCTGTGACACCTGGCCTCCACTGTGCTACCAGGAGGAAGAGGAGGGGGAGAAGGAGACCACCACCTCCCCAGGAGCATGGTGGTGTGGGAAGCAGTGAGGAATCACTCTCTTCTACACCAATATCAACATCAGAAATGTGGCAACCACCTCCACGACTTGGCTGTGTGCGCTTTTTTGACTCAGATTCTAATTTAATCTCCCTATTTCACTATTTGTTTCATCTCATCTCCACAAATGCCCGGCCTTGCAGCCCTGCAGGAAGGGCTGAGCGGGTTTGCCAAGTTTGTCAGCGAACGGAAGAAGGCCGTGACCTACCTCAGATAGTCTCTGCGACAAAGGATCAGGTTGGCTTTGGTGTACAAGGTAGAGCCCACCTCCCCCAGGCGACAGTCACAGCAGGCACATTTCAGGCAGTCCTCATGCCAATATTTGTCCAGGGCCTTTAGAAGATATCGGTCTTTAATCTTACGGTTGCAGCCAGCACAACCTTTCGGCTTGGTGTCTGGCTGGACTGAGAGCATTTGTATACCTGAAACACAGTAAGACAAGAGGAGACTGAAAATAGATATTCTCCCAAGCACAAAAAATAAACCCCTCTTGCCCTTTTCTTCCTCACTGCTCCCCTCACGCCCAGTTCATTTAAAAGTCAACGGTGTAGGTAGGATAAAATAACCTAGTCAGTCCACAGCAAGTTGAAAACAAGGTTAAGATAAATTTGAGAGCAGAAACTTCCACTGCTCTAAGTTCCACAGCTTCTCTTTAACACCTCATTTACCCAGTCTCTTTGCTGAAAAGAAATAAGATTAAAAAAAAAAACATGAAGTATTAAAACAGTCCAGTTGAAAAGTCATCCAATTTCAGCCACAGTATCCAAATTTAGCAGTGCAAAATTTAAATAAACAGCACATCTCCAGTACCTAGAAAACCAAAATTAAATAAACAGGATATCTATGTGGCAAACACAGTTAAATCCACATATTTGGACTATTTGCACTATCTTTATAAACATAAAAGAACTTCAGTTTTTAAAGAAGAAAAGATTGGAGCTTTTAGAGGCACGGAACAAGGGTTTCTGAGAGATTTGACACAGACATTTTGATGCTGGCAAGAGGGTGTTTTGTTTTTTTAATATCTTAGTTCTTTTTAGAAAAGAACTTCTTTTTAACATGTTAATGAAGCGACGAAATTTCCAAAAACTTCAGTACCAGCAACGTCAGTCACAACCTGCAGTATAAGGACCTTCCGAAAAATCTGACTTAAAATAATCTGCACAAGGTCAGAGAGGTTCTAGTTTGTCATGAAAAAAAAAATAAAAGAAATGCTGCCCCGCTTTCCAATCCCAGCCAACAGCTACTTCAGGACAAGGAGTACAGCAGTGTCCATTAAGTATATATATACACACCTTTTGAGGTAATAGCTGAGAGCATTTAGCAAACCATTCAGACACCTGAAACACTGTTTAATGGACAGAAGAGGCGAAAAGTGGAGCACAGCTGAGCGATGTTACTCGGAGCAGCACAGCCAGCTTCCAGGGATCCATCCAAAAATCAATTGCCCTCGGCTTTAAGGTAAATGGGGAGAGGTCACTGCCCCAAAGTGCTCACAGGCTGGTCCCTCTGGTTAGCTGCACAAACTGCCGTCTCAGTCCACTCAGAGTAATTCTCTCACCATTTCCTCTTAGGATAAGCAGGAATAATAGCCCTGTGGATATTTCAGTGGGCGCCAAACAGGCACAGGAGGGAAGGGAAGAACCGACACGCCGTTCAGTAGGTTTCCTCACTGTTTTAAAGCCAGAGATGTAACTTCAGAAAGATGCTACTCACTAGAATGCATCTGAATATTGCAAGGAGAATTCGTCAAGACTGGGGAACAAATGCTGCTGCCAATAAGCAAATCCTACTCCAACGTTTGGGGTTTGGAAGCCTATTATTATCCAGAGACTGGGAAAGGTCGAATAGAGTCTCATGGCAAAGAAGAGCAAATTCAAGAGCCCCTCATCATGAACTCTCTACTACCTGCAGTTAAGAAAGCTTGGCAGTGTCAGCTTCTATCAGCAGATCTTGGCTGAGCTAGAACACAGATGAATTGGGATTTGTTTGGTTCGGTTCGTGTCTGCTTTTTCGAAATCCCCAGTAAGAAAAACACAAAAACAAAGGTAACCTTTGAAGCAGTGGTAGAGCGTGCCTTTATGGATATTAAGGCTGCAAAGACCAGAGGTTGAAGTTCTACACACAGAGGTATGTGTAGAACACATGGAATTTTTGTGGAGTGCGGTGATTCCGTGAAAGTTTAGTGACTTTCCAGTGTTCCCAAGCTGAACTCCTAAGCCCCACCTGCCAAGCTGATCGCTGAATTAGAAATAGTAATTCTCATTGAGACATCTGAGCACAGCAGCCTTGCTCTTCTCCTTGCAGTGCAGCCTATCCACACCTTGGGGTGATACATTTATCTGGTGGAGGAGCTGTTCAGTGGGGTGCAGGCAGCTCTGCTAGCAGACACCCCAAAGTACCCCGGCAGTGCTGCTGCACAACACCTGAATCTCGTGACAGAAGTATTTTCCTATCAAGCAGTATAAAAATTGCCAATGCTGCCGCTCCCATCACTCCCCAGTTGATGCTCATAGCTCCTCACCATGCAGAGATTCCTAGGATCTGTCTCTCATTCCCAAGGGGGAGGATGAGATCCAGTGACCTGCGCTGGGCTCCACAGTCTGTGGCAGATCTGGGAATGAACACGCACATTTCCTCTTGAGGAAGCCCCATGAGACAAAGGCTGAGCCTCTGCAGCATTTTCAATTGGCAGCTGACTCCCCTGAATCCAGGGTACATCCATGAAACAGCAAAGTAACATGACTACCAAGAAACGACTCAAAGCAGTGAAAATATCAGAGATTTTGGGCAAGGAACCTATACCAGACTGTAAAGGGAAGTCCTGCTGAAACTCTAATAACATCACTTGCTCGGAAAACCTTAATCTGTAATGTTGCTTATCACAGTAGAGTGTAAATATCCACTAGGTGACAACAACAGGCTTATCCCCACACCCTCTCTTTGGCCATGTAGAGGACAAATGCATAAAATCGGCCACAATTTGGATAAACTTCTTGTAACTCAGTGTAAAAAAAAAAAAAAAAAAAAAAAGTTTAGAGGCATGAAGGGCTGTTCTAGGACTTTAATCTTTAGCTCGAGGGAAACCAGAATAAACTAGGAGCTAACACAGTTAAAGGCTTTAACGAAAAAAAATCTTAATGTAAAAATTTCATCGCCTGATAAGGAAGCGGGTTAGAGAGTGGAGGCTGACAGTCTCTGATCCAGGCTGATCTACTGTCCTGAGCTGTCTGAAGGGAACGAGATGCCACAGAAACACAGCCAAACAAGTGAATGTCTGAGCAGATTGCAGTAATCAAGCCTGATAATTCCCGAGGTGTATGCTGCAAACATGAGGTTATTGTATTACAAATAAAACTGCAGCTTGCACATAGCCTGCACAGCTTTTGAGATATTTAGTACATGAGGGAAGCAGGCAGAGCCCTGTCATTCACACTGGTGAGCCCAAAACCTTCTTGTAGGGACAACTGCAAAGGGGCAAACACCCCATGGAAGGAATATTTGCAACCCTGCATGCCTATTTTCCTGAGGCAGAGAGAGAAGGTGGTGCTGACACCCCACTGGCAGCATCTTCAGAACAGGGATTCTATCTGCAGCAGCTTTTGGAGGGAAGGAATGCTTTTCTCCTCTGATAGAGCTGATCTGTTCTCACTCCACATGCCATGAAGCTGGTTCTATTTCATAATTTAAAATTCCCCAAACTACTGCTTGGTTGTAAAAAGAAAAAAAAAGAAGTTATGCTTTTTTGGAAGTGTAGAAGGGTTCTAAACAAAGTCAAGAAGTGTTTGACATATCCCTGATTTTGAAAATGTCCTTTTCTTCACACGCCCTGTTTAAATCCCTTAGTTTTGACAAGAGAACATTTTATTACTTTTTTTTTCTTCCCCCTGTATTGTATGAACCACCCTAATGCAGATCACCTCACAGACCTTCTCTCTCCCCTCTCACATTCCCATAAGATCTCCGATGCAGTTGGACTTTTCAGATCCGTGCTCGTGTATTTTTAGCTCTCCCTTAATTTGGCAATAAGAATACCTTGCAGCTTACTGTCAGCCAGCTTTTCACAGGCTGCGGTTTAAGTACTCATTTATTTCCTAGGACATGGGAAGGGCCTTTTCAGAGGCTGACAGCATCCACAAACCCATCCAAACTGCTCATTCCTGAAATATCAGGTGGCAGTGCACAGCACACTGCTGCCTGGCTGCCTTCCTCTTCCCCCTCCCCCAGGAAAGCAGAGCTTTATGGAGCACTTTCAAAACATCATACAATTCCCTAAGTGCTACACCCAGGCTGCAAAAAAAGAAAAAAAAAAAAAAAAAAGGAAAAAAAGAGAAAAATCAAACCCAGCTTTCCCTTCAGTTCTGCAGAGTTCTACCCATGCTCTGCATCACAGAGCAGATCTGTCCTCAGAACTGGGAAATTTCAGTGCCTAGTCTGTCACTGTCAAACAAACCCTTTTTATTTCACCCCAATATGCTTTCAAGGGCTTCCTCTATCCTTCCCTCCCTTCCTCCACCCCCAGTCCCCAGGATACTGCACACAAACTGCAGAGCTGTGGCAGGAATAAGACTTCTTCATCACCATTCAGCACCTCCAGGATTTTTGAAGGGAGAACTTAAAAAAAAACCCCGACTTGCAGGTTTTCAGATTTCTCTCCATCTCCCCAAATAAGTTCCATGCAACTGCCTCCCCTCCCTGTTTATTGTTATTATCGTGTGATGAAACACTGACAACTGATTTGTAACTATGATTTCACGATAAAGAGGAATGGTTGCTGGAAAAAGCTAAATTAGGCTCCCGGGGAAGGCAGAGAAGCAAAAATCCATCTCACTCAAATCATCACCCTTCTCAAAATCAAAGGGAATGAAGATTTGATGTAATGAACTATATTGTGTCGGTGATTTAGAAGCATCTGTAAGCGGGATGAGTCCCTGAGGGTGCTGAGCGTGGCATGAGACACTCAGAACTCAGTTCTTGTTTGTGGTACAGGCACTCCTTGGGAGGAAGAGTTGGATATTAGGCACTGGATCTCTTACAAAACTTTTAAAGACCACTCTTCCCCTCTTTTTTTCAGAAGCATGCAAAGAGTTCTGTCAAAGACAGCAGCACAAACAGCACAAAAGGGCAAACTTGCCTCTACTTAGGAAAAAAAATAGAAAAATCAGTTTGGAGCAAATGAAGTATTGGGTGCATCAGCCTTTAAAAGCAAACTGACAGACAACATGCAGTCAATAAGAGAGGTAGGGGTCTAGGAGAAGATAAAAATAATACTTTTCTGGTGCTTTCCCACTTTGTAGCTTCATCCTAAAAGCATTCAAGAGCTCCAGCAATTCAGGGCAACACACACAGACTCAGGAAAAAAAAAAAAAAGTTGAGGTTTCAGAAGCTAAGGAACATTTCAGAACTCATATGTAGCACATCAGGAGTCGTAACTAGTTTTAGATTGGCATGTAAATTGTTCAGTGGAAAATTCTTATTGCCTCCGAGACCCTGCTATTCTGAGTTATTTGACAGTTTAAGGGAAATCATAATTAAAAAAAGAGACATAAATAATAGCCTGTGCAGTGTGGTGCACAGAAATAAGTGGAACCATTTCATTTAAACTCTGGTGAGCTTTTAATTGCCTGGATTGCATTGTGAACCAGCCTAACGGTTGATTGCCTCCATTATGCTCTCTTGTTCTGTGCCATTCATCCGCACAGTCTCAGCTTCTGTAGTTAACACAACAAAGTAACCGCAACTCCATAACACTCGGGGGTTTTTTAAAAAAAATAAAAGTAAGGATTTCAGCACGCTGAATGTAGCCTCTTCTGTATACTTTTGAGTTAATTTTCCGTGGTATATAACTAAACTTCACCTCCTGCCCCTTCTCCTACAGAGGAATCTGCTTTTTTCCTTATTATTTTTGATTTTTTTTTCCCTTTCTAAATAAAGGATGTGGGTTGGGAAGGAGGGGATAAAAAAAAAAAGAAAAGAGAAGAGGCTCGGCAAAAAAATAAAAATGGGAATGCAGTCCCATAGCTGGGAGCAGTGATACAGATTAAAAGAATTTGGCCAACATGGCTAGTCGATTGCCAAGAGACACCAAACAAAAGATTTCTCTTCTTCTTTCCCCTTCTCTTTTTTGAAAGCTAGATTGGGCCTAAAAGCTTGTTTCTCTCTGTTCACTGGCCCAGAGCATCCCTGCAGGCTGTAGCCCCCTAAGGGACAACACAGCAAATAGATGTACCCAGATCTCAGGGACTGGAGCTGCTGAGCGATGTTCCTACCCCTGGCGTGTCCCCCCCATCTCTCTCCCCCAGCCCCCCCCACCAACCACTCTCCCCCTCCTTTTTTTAGAGCAGTGGTGCTGGGAACCAATTTGATTCCCTTTTTCTCCAATGCAGCTGCAAGGCTCAGAGATACTGACATTTTTCCACTCTTATCAGTTTAATTACAGTTACCATGGCAGCAAAGTGCTAGTGCTTGGCAAAGGCCAACAAGAGATTTGCAAGACTGAGTTCAATTTTGATGCAGCTCACATGCAAAATAAAAAAAAAGAAAAAAATAAAGAAGAAAAAAATAAATAAGAAATATATACTCCTCAACAAAGAATCCCTTTTCGGAGTTAGACGCTCAAGCCCTTTATGCCAAATCCTCCCCGAGCATCACAAGGATGGGGAGAGGGAGGTGTCGGGGACAGCACGTCGCGATGTTGGTTGCACCGAGCAAAGCGAATCGGTTTCAAGAGCGGTCCTACAGAGCTGTCCTAGGAAGGAAGGGCTGCTCGGGCTCTCCTCGGAGCACACACCGGCACAGCCTCGGATGGAAGAGGAAGGAGGAAACCCCCCCGCCGCCTCCCCCCGGGAGCGCACCGCCGCCTTACCAAAACTTTTCTCCTTTTTCTGCATGAGTTGATTTACGGGCGCCTGGAGAGCTCCTTCTCATTTGAAGCACCAAATCCCGGCAAAAAAAAAAAAAAAAAAAAGTAGCAAGTGCTTCCTCGGGCTCGGGTCAAGTGAGCGGGAGCGCGGGCGCGCCGCAGCGGGGGCGGGGGGGCGGCGGGGCCGGGGATGAGGAGGATGAGGATGATGAGGAAGGGAAGGGGGGCACGGCACACCCCGAGCCACCGGCCCCGCGCGGCGGTGGCGAGCGACAAAGCCACATGCTCCCCTAACTCTGCCGTAAGCCTATAATCCCAGCGGTCTCTTAGCTTTGTTGTAACAAATGGGTTTGATTAAACTGTCACATGCGGCGTTAGCATACCGTATCGTGCTGGCTAGGAAGGGAGAAGCGGGGAGGGGAGAAGAAAAGAAGAAGAAGAGGGAAAAAAAATTAAATAAAAAAAGAGGAGATAAGAGAAATGCTGGCGGACACAAGTACCGACGCTGCCCAAACGCCCAGCTTGGCTGTCCTTGCCTCTTGGGCGGTCCGGGAGAGGGAGGATGCGGAGCCCGCAGCCCCGTGCGCGTCCCTGCCGCCCCCGGGCCGCGCTGCCCCCCGGGCTCCCCGCCCCGCTCCTGCCTCCGCTCTGCCCAAAGGGTTAACCCTGCGCCGAACCGGTTGCAAATTAAACTGCTGTACGGGGAAGGCTTGTGGATTAAAGCCGGGGAGTGGGGAAATTAACCGGCTCCCTTGATAATTGAGAGCATGTTTCGAGAAGCTCTGGAAGAAGCAAGAATAATAATAACAATAATAACCGGGAGGGGGGTAGCGGTAGGGCTGCAATTCATTGTTAACTTTGACTGCTATTTCTCGAGACGTACAGCCGGATGGGTTTCGCTCGGCGTCCTCTGCTTGCATGTATTTCATGTCTCATCATAAAAATAATGAAGCCTCACATGATTTAAACAAAACAGTCTCAGCAGAGCTGCAGCTCGAGTGAAAGTTGCAGTGCGGAGATGTGTGTGTGTGTATTGCAGCCCCGGCTTATGACTCAGAGAGGGAGAGAGAGAGAGAGAGAGAGAGGGAGAGTGATGCAGGCACACATACACAAATGACCCAAAGCTTATGAACACAGTTGCCTCACTTACCTTCTCAATTAAGCGATACAGGGGAGGCAGTTCAATAAGCACAGTGGCTGCTTTGTAGCTCTTCTCCTTGGAAAAGGTCAAAAAGAAGCATTGTTTGGGGAAAAAAAAATAAAGAGGGGGTGGGAGAGGTGGGGAGGGAGATCGCTATTCTTTAAGTTTAAAATAATGAGGTCCTCAAGGATCCGCCAAGTAATTGTGTTGACCGCATCCGAGCTACAGGTGTCCTCCTTTTAGTATCTTGCAGTCCAAGGCTGTCTGTCTCCGTCCTGGCTGAAGACAACTTACCTAAAGCAGCGTGTGAGGAGCCGAGTTGAATGAAGTCAGGGCTTTATCAGCTGCAAAATGCAATCCCTTACCAGCCAGACATAATACAGCGAAAGAAAAGGTCACTCAGTTATTACTGAGCCAGCAGAGCCCAGGCAGCTCTTGTGGAAGACCACAGAGAAGCAGCTCCCTTCCGATTTAAGGCTATTTACCTCTCTCCCCCTCCACCCACCCACCCACCCTTCCTCTCCCCCCTTCCCCCTCCCAACTCCCCCTTTCTCTCTCTCTCTCTCTCTCTCTCCCTCTCGCTTTCTCTCTCGTTCTGCAGCTCGCTCAAGTACAGCCGCCCTCGGAAAGTGCAAAGCAGCCAGGAGACAGATTGGGCTTTGTTGGTAATTTCCCATGGTGAAAATTTACAAGCCTGCAAGTGCAGTCAGCAAAACCACATGCATATGCTAGACACAAACACCAGGGACACACGCACACGCACACACACAAGTGACCTCTGCCGAAGCGGCTCAGGATCACCTTCCCATGGAAGTGCTCCAGGAGCAGACCCGGGCAGCGTCGAGCCCCCCACCCTGCCATCACTCCTCCCCCCCAAAAAAATACTTGGCTTAAACAAAACCAGAAGTTGCCCACGCGAAAAGAAAAAAAAAAAAAAAAAAAAAAAAAAAAAAAAAAAAAAGGGCAAGATCCGTATCTCTCTATTAATGAGTAATGAGAAAAATCCCTGAAGGTGAAAACTCTGCCTGTCTCCCTGCTAGATCTGAGCTGCTCAGGAGGCACTGGAAACTCCGGTGTGAAAGTTTCCCGCTCCCCCGGCACCGTCCCCGGCCGTGCCACCCCCGGGCCCCGCTTGCCACATGCCACCCCCCTCGCTGCACTTCTGGAGCTGAACGCTGAGGGAAGCCAAACCATTTCCCCCCTACAGCATCCTCATCCCAGGAGCTGGAGACAGACTCTCATTCTCTATCTAGTGTTGGAGAAGGGGGGGAAAAAATACTGGACGTGGGGGTTGTTACAGGTGCTGAACACCCTTGACCACGAGACAGACAGACATGCAGACACACAAGAGGTAGAGCATACTTTGATATCCAGTCACGCTCACAGATGATTTGTTTCTTCGTGTTTTATAATAAAGATGTTGAGCCTAGCCTACTGTAAATAAAGTTAAAAAGATCCAAAGCATCTTCCTCTAAGAGCCATCTGCAGTTGGAGAAAGACCAGATTAAGAATTTGTGAATACAGTTTTCAGACTTCAAAGTGAATATCTGTTGTCTGCTATTAGAAGCACCACGCTAGATTTCCACAAAGCTTTGAAAGATGTCAGCTTACAATATACCCTAAATTTGAATGACACTCATATTATAGAAGTCTTTCAAGACCCAAGAAAGATTTAAAAGCATTGAAGTGCTCTGCCATCTACACCCCTCCCTCGTATAATCCAGCAGCTCTAATAAAAATCAAAGCAACCTCAGAAATGTATATGTTTAGGACAGGTTCCCCCCCTCCCATAGTAAGCTTCTCTCTTTTTTTTTTTTTTTTTTAATACAAATAAATATACATATATAAAGGTTCCTGTAACAAGCATACTGTGCAATGAACAATTCCTGAACCTCTTGCCCCCTTCTCCCTCTAAGCAGTAACAAAACTCAGCCACAACCAACCTGAGCAAGAACCCGAAAAGCACAACCAGAGGCAGCAGACTAACAGAGCCCCTTTCTGCTGATCTGATCTGCACACAGAGAAAAGCCAAACTTGTCAGAAACCTGCTCCTCTCCTGCACGCACCCATAGGCTCAGGAGAGCCTCACTCCCCTCT